>OU343042.1:7142020-7490168 GCA_910593735.2 Ectemnius lituratus
AAACGTACGTGTACAGTCGTGCATCCCCCGAGAGAATCGGGATCTCTAGAATAATCGGGGGGGAGTGTTGGAATCTTTGAGGCGCGATAATTAAATCGTGTATGTTGCGCAGTGCAACGCGCGAGGGCCCATTAGATGCTCGCAGCGCGATGGGCCAAATCTCATTAAGCCGGTAATGCCGTTGTTGCCCTTAAAATCTATTTGTAAGCTGCCGCGGAAGTTTGAAACAATGGAAGAACCTTTGCGCCTGCGAGAGAGAGAGAGGGAGAGAGAGAGAGAGGGGGGGGAGGAGAGCACAAGTCAGTGAGTGCCAAGCTTCGAAGAACAGATAAGAGCTCGCCACTCGCCGTTGAACTTAACGAAAACTCTCTCTTGGCAATTTAGTGTTGCGGGCCATGCGGATCCATTACCCGATGCCAAGCAGTACCACCACACTTAATTACACGACTGTCACGATCATTAGCATGCAAATGCCAGCGTAGAATATAAGTTTCATCGGGCGACGCCTTGCCAATTTTCAGTCCGGCACTCGTGAAAGAGAAAGAAACAAGTGGCATAAGTAATCCCCGGGGGTAAATTCGAAGCGACCAAAATGAATTCCGATAGTCGCTTTGACACCCTCGAGGAACCGAATTAGCTTCGCTGGTCTTCGCTTGCTGGGAATATCGTTAATCAGGCTTTATCGATAATGGCCGTGTTTTCAAGTGTCGATATCGTTCAATATTTCCTTTATAAAGCCTTATAAGTACTCGGGTATCTCTAAATTACCAAATATTAATTGCAAGCGTATTAAATAGCGATACGAGACTCGGTGTTTCCCTCGGGAAAGAGGAGAGATATAGAAATGTACACTTCCCTTAATGAGAGAGACAGAGAGATGGAGATAGAGTGGAAGAGGCTGTCTGCCGGGTTCAATGAACGAGGCGCGAGAGGAGCATTCTTGTCGATGCGATCTTCCCAGCTGGATTTGCAACTTGTCTCCCTGAGGGGAGTCGCCAGTCAGCGGGTGTAAAGGGACATTGCTAATGAGCACTTTAAAGCTAAACCTTGCGCCAGCGCGCGCACCTTTCCGTCGTTCCTGAGCGCGAAACTCGTTGACCCCATTCTCGCGCGCGGCTAACCCCCGCAATTAGAATGTCGAGTTCGAACGCGAGAGCGCATTTCGTGTCAATTGGACTTGCCGAGGGATTAAAAAGTTGCTAATAATACAATAAAATCCCACGGTGCAGTTGGCGCCGCCACTCACGCGGAGACCTTTGTCCAACCGCCGCTATCCAGGGAATTCCACCCGTCATTCCTGCTTATCGTTCGCCCTCTTTTACCTTCCGTTTATTCCGAGTTAATGGGTAATACTAATAAGTTGTAGCATGTTTGGCAAATAATGATTTCGTAGAGTCTATTGAATTTCGAGGCTTGGAAAAACCTCGATATTAACAGATTGCTCTCGTTCTTTTGACTCGGTGGCTTTTCAATCGACAATTCAATCGGCGGAGTTTGAAAGTCTAAGCTCGACGTTGCGCCTGATTAGGCGAAGCTCGAATTCCCTATTAACGATGAGATCGATAGCCCTAATGATAATTAGGCGCTATCGCTATCCAGTGGCTGTATGCACCCTATATGCATACATTAACCCCGGCAGGGCTCTGACAATCAGTGGCGCAAGGGGCACACTGATTCATGGAAAATTTCTACCAGCCTCCTCTCACCAAGCCGTATACTCGTCCCTGGCAATACCGTCCTTAATTCCGCCCTTAATTAAAGGTTATCATACAGCCCTTTCGTCATCCAGCCGACTAGCCCGGCAGCTTCCATCCCCTAGCGAAATTATGCTTAGGCCAATTACAAGGGTTCGAGCAGGATAGTGAGTCCCATTAAGTGAGCTATTTCCCCTAGTGCTAATCCATCCCCGGCACTGATAAGTAGTAGTACTTCCAAATTGATCCCTCTCTCATTATGGCCCAGGGTGGGAGAGTGCGCCAGCCTTTTACGAGTTTCCATCATACAAGTCCTCTCTTTATTCATCGCATTCTTTATATCACTCTTCTCCCGGCGTTCTTTCCAGTGAGTAGTCTCACTTGGCTTTCATTTCGCTCCTGTCTTCACAGGAAGTGCAACCGGGTCGACCCACATTCCCCGACAATGGCCGTACTTTACCTGGCTGCACACTCGGGCGCCGTGCGCGCGTTGCGCGTCTCAATCGTCATCACCCACCCTCTCCCGGACACCCCTCTCACTCTCTCCTCTCTCCCTCCATACCTCTTCTCTTTTTCAGGTCAAGTTTTTGATAAGCCCCGCGTCTCCCGCATGATTCACGTCCTATTTGCCGCGCATCGATCTCTTTAATTAGGACGCAATGCTTGTCACTGCCTCGCAAAACGCAGGTATCTTTTTGTCACTGGATGATAGGTTTTCCTTCGAGAGAGTGTTGGATGCGGGAGAGAAAAATTAGAAAAATTACTATGTCTTAAATTAGTTGACTTATAAAAGAATTTGTACTATGAATGGAATATTGCAGGGATTCATGACAGAGTTGAAAGACGTTCCTTTTATGTCGGATACTGCCGAACGTTTCCTTTATTCATTTCTGCTCTTGAAGGAGTCTAATCTGATTTCGTCGGCTGCGTTTACGCAATCCTGGCAAGATGGACTTTCGAAGAGGCGGAAAAGGATAAGAAAAGCGTCGGGCATGTGCAGCACGATCCTCAGCGCTTGAATACGCGCTCTGATAAAGTGTACGAGGATCCGTTGATTAAAGAACTCTTCCACTATTCGCTCGCTTTGCCAAGCTTGTGTACGACTGGGATTCGTGGCTGATGCAAGCTTCTAAGAAATAATCAGGGTGTTCCGAGAATGTCGTAAATGACTACAACCATCTTTTAAAGAACCGTGAAAGAGTTGGAGAAGACTATTTTAAAATTCTGATTCGATCTTCCTTTTAAAAGAATATCATAAAAATTATATGCTAATACATATACAATTTTTCAAAGATTCAAAGCCACGCCCCGGAATTTTCGGAACACTCGGTATATCAGGGCAAAGTGCCAGTGAATTACCGTGGCTGCTAGGATCTTCCTCTACTTTCTTCGCAAAGTAGACACAGCCGATTTCGTTATCTCCTCGCCGTCCTTCTTTTCACGCGGGTCGAGTCAGCTGATGCAAGGAAGCTTGAGTTCGGCCGGTTTGCGCGTCGAAAGCCACTTTCAAGATCGCAAGGAAGCCGTCGTCGCGACTCTTATCAAGAGTACCGCGGCGTTCTCGAGAGCGAGAAAAAGGACGACGGCGACCAACGACGAGCGGAGTGGGTCGCGAAGGGGGGTGGCAGCAGCGGTAGTGACGGTGGTGGGATTTCGGATAATGCGTCGTAAATTGGCCCCTTTTTGCTGCGTCCGCAGCCTCGTTCGACAGGAATTTATCGCCGCATTAATTTGACATTTAATTTTCTGCGATGCGTACCGTCGAGAGAGCCCCCTGCCAATTTGGCAGTCGCCGCGAGACCCACCATACCAATTTCTCTCTCACTCATTCGCCCACGTATACTCGCACAGATGAGAATCCTCTGTGTCAGAGAATGTGGTGGGAACACGGAGTAGCACCCCATGGCTCCGAACATCCATCCAGGAATTATATCGAGGCGAATTCGTTGGCGACAATTTGTTTGCCGTGCAATTTCGACCCTCTCACGCGGCTTTCGTGTATTATCGATATAATTGGCCGGAACGACCTACTCCCGCCGGATTTCACTGCCAGTGCTTTACCTTTCTCCCTCCGATATGCTGCGCCGTCGCTTTTTTTTATCGTCCTCTTTGAGCCGAATAACGCCTAAGGACTTTCTTAACAGTGATAATTAGGCTTTCCTACGGAATGTGGGGTTCCTTGCTTCCAAGGGTGCGATATCAGCACGACTCGATTCCCTTTCTTCCTTCGGAACCCCTTGGGCTTCGAAATACGGGGCTGTTGTGGTTGTTTAATGTTGGCAAAATGGTTCTGAGTTCACAGGTTTTACCGAGGAAATTCGTAGGTGGTAAGAATGGGTATTTAAAGATTTAATTGAGACTCGGTGAAACCAGCAATCTGAATTGAGTCGAAAAATTTGATTTTGAAAAATAGTAAGATTAAACGATTTTAGTATTATAATATATTAGCCGTTATATTGAATACTAGTAAATAATAGAGAAAATAGGAATTGGTAAACAGTCATTCATCGTGACACAGTAAATATGTATACGAAAGGGAGGATTTCTCGAAGTTCATCTGAGCCGAAGTCTATTTCCTGCGTCTCTACAGGGAGTAGTGATCATCACCGGAGTAGTACATCGTTAAAAGTTTACGCACTGCAATGTGGAGCAAACTCACATAAGGATGGCTAGTCTCGGGAAGCTTCGGTACTCTATCGAACCCAGCGCACGTACGACACGTCCAGACCGCCACCGCATTGCCTTCGGCTCGGATCTCGCCGGGTCCGATTGTCATTTTAATTGAGTTTTTAAACGTAAACGAAGCAGGCCATTTGTGGAATTGAAATGAGCAAGAAGCCGCGCAACAAATCCGGCAAACAACGAAACGAAGAGATTCAAAGGCTCTCTCTGAGCGCTTGCACCCACCCGCGCGCGCGCACCATTCCACAGCGTAACGGAAGGAAGTCAAACTTCGTTAGCGGGAAGCGTTCGGGCGCTGGCTGGCCAGCCGGGAGCTAGTGAAATTGTTTCCGCGATAAAATAATGAACGTGTTTCATTAGCTCGTAGCAAATGCAATTCCGGCTAGAGGAATAGTTCTCGCCCCACTACACTAGTATACGCGCCGCTTGAAAATTGCTACTTCGAATTCCGCGGAACATTAAGCAGGCTTTTACGTACCATTTTTGTCGGGGTAAACACGCGGAAGAAAAAGAAGGAATTTGAAAAAAGCCACGTCGATTTCAGCCAAGTTCGACTTTATTTAGAGGTTCATTACTAACTTCTTTATCAAAGTATAAGAGGCCTCTCGTTCAACTTTTCTCGCGACGGCATAAATATTAATGGCGACACGGGCCAACTTTCGTCGTAAATTAAGTGGTAAACTAGACGACGGTGGGAGGCGTGAACGGTGGAAGGGGTGACCGGGGCATTCATCTACGTAATATGATTTCGACCAAACGCGTACGCCTTTATTCCGCGACTTCATTGTTGATTTGATGAAGTTCTCGAGCGCAAACACGAACTCATAGACGCAGATCCGGGGCCGAAGAGGGGGAAGGGCGGAAGTGCTTAAGAAAGAGAGTTAGGAATGGGTGTACGTTGGGTGGAGGAAGAGAAGAAGAGAGTTGGGGGTCATTCACGAAATCGGGACAAGCCGAAATTCCGCGAGACTCCGCAGTTGGCAAGTAGAAACCTTCAGAAATGGAGCACAAGAAGGTCGGCGAAGGGGTTGGGGAGTGGGGCGAGAAGAAGTGGGAGCGGAAGAATAGAAAGTCCTTGAAAGTTCTTGGCGAAGCACACAGCACCGAACTGCTGAAGCACAGGCGAAAGCCGAGTGAGCCAGTTGCTCGCTCTTCGTACCGCGAGCAGCACATCGAACAAGAAGGCTTTGCACGCCCGAAATTATTCGAACCGGAAGCCACCAGTCAAACGGATGCATGGATGCAACTTCGTCGCAATGATCGTCGCGCAAGCTCGCGAACGTGATCCCTGACTCAGGTCTCCCGGAAATTCTTGCCACATTTGTCGATGTCCTCGATATCCTGTGGGACTTCGCTTTTCCTCCTGACATTTTTTGGCAGGCTTGCAAAGAATCAAGCAGAAAACCTTCCTTCTTTGAGGGAAGCCCTCGAGAGACGCAAGGAACCAACAGATCGAACCACGTGTTGTCTTTCTTGTGGCGTTTGCTTGAATTCCTTTGAGCTTCCATCGATAATCCGATCGACGCGGATGGGAAATGAATCGCGCGCATTTGAATCACTATTGTCGATCCTATTTCTATTCTATGAATATTATGAAATTTTGAAAGCGTTCGTGCGTAATATAAATTACCATATAATTTATAACTATCATATATACAAGAGACTATATCCGATAATGGTGATTCAAAGGCAAAGTCATCCTGTGATCTGTTAATAGATAAGCGGCAATTGGAGGATTCGGAGCGTCGTTAAGTTAGTTTGTTAAAGTATATTAATCATTGGTCGTAGCGCAACAGCATGAAAGGATGTCCCGAGGCTGGCAGGGCTGTTTATGAAAGCAGGTTTATCCATAGGGGGGGATCCTGAATGCGCTTACAAGCTGAAGTTTCGAAGATAGGACGATGCGCGCGGCCCCACTCGTGCGATACTGTTATTGTAGGTGTTGCGCCAAAGTTATGGAGTGGCTCCGGCGATATTGTAGCCTGTTTGCGTAAGTGACAACCTGACAATAACAGTGAATTACGCGGAGAGAGCCGCTGCCGCCGTCTCTACGAAACTTTATCGTGGAATTCGGCCGAGTGGAGCGTCGCAAGCGTCGCCGTCTTCTCAGAAGTGCGCCTTGGTAATGCAAAGGACCACTTTTGCACGTGGCACATCTATCGCACGGATTCATCGAGCAATAACCAATCGAAAGCATAAAATAGAATAAGAATAGATTGTAAAGAAAATGTTAAGATCGACAATTTTATAGAGGGATTGACATTTCGTTTCATATAACCGAGTCTTTTTCTCGGCGAAATGAAGTTGAACGACGATGTTTCAGTGTGCAAATGTGTGTGGAATAATGAAGGATCTTGGTTTCGTAAGGAACATATGCTATTATTTATATTAGCGTTCTTCGTTTAGTCCAAGAGATAAAAGGAAAGGGAGGAAAACTCTTCTACCTTTTTTCTCATCCTTGACTTCTTCCTCAGGCGCCGCGAAATTGCTACAACCTTTACGTTTCCTCTCGTGCTTTTCCTGACGCTCGCCAACTCTCTCTTTTTCTCTTTCTCACTCTTTCTTCCTCTCCCGCTTTCTTTCGCCCTTTTTTTAGCGCTGGCTCTCGCTCTCTCACTTCCTTCCTTTTTTGCGCCCTCCTCCTCCTGGCGTCAGCCGTCGGATTAAATCACGCTTTATCGTATTTTCCGTGGTAAATGAGAAACGGATGAAAGCGGAACGAAGGCTGCACGGGAGACGAGGACCTTCGGGAAACGGGAGGAAAGAGAGCAAGGGAGATGGAGAGTTCGTCAGGCCAAAGGTAACATCGTGATACTGCAGGTGGCCGGTAAAGCGCGCGAGAGAGAGAGAGAGAGAGGCGACTGCCACTGCGACAGAGAAATCTGAGGGTGGATCAACAAATTCCTTGATTTCCTATTTGCCGCCTTAATAGCTAATTAAGGGGACATTAAAGGGCTGACGAGCTACGCGCGTGTGCTTATTGCAGCCTTTATTAAGTTCTAGACAGCGATCGGAGGCTAACTATAACCTTATATTATTTCATAGTAATTACTCCAGGTGCTCTTCTTAATTACGAAGGTCTCAATTAAAAGTGCAATTGTCAGTAGATAGTAGAAAACTGGAGTCGGTGAAATTTTGTTCGCAATTTTTTCCCTGGCCATCGACAGGGCCTGCATTTAAATCCGACGACAGAGGCGGACCGGTGCGCGCATCGCGACGGGAAACGCGAGAATCCGGCGATAATGGGATGCATCCGCGGGCGAATCCATGCATTGCAAATCCGATAGGAGTTTTACGGGTTAAATTTGAATTTTGATTAAGCGCTTACCCTCTTTCGACGCGACCAACCTTCCCACATCCCCCCTTTTTACTCACACCCCCGCTGGCCAGTCGGAGGACCAGCGGGGTGAGGCGAGGGATAAAACTGCTTGCGTGCCAATTTTAATTAATATTTATTACGTAATCCAAGCGGGAGCTATTATGATTTTGACCACTCTTACAATGTGCCACTCGCTATTTATTCGCCGGGCGCTCAGTGCACATCGCTTAAATTGAAACGTGCGAAAGCCACCGACGATATATCATCCGCGCCTTCTTTCTCTAATGGCTTTTTCTAGTCGCCCTGCGAATGAATGCCGGACGAGAATTCGATTATCTTCTATTTTTCAGTGCGGCCTTATTGCCTTACAAGCATTTGCACTGACTTTTATGAGTATTCGTTAGGAGACGAGTTTATAATCCCGAAATACATAATCAAGTTATTACTGTCGGCTTCTTGAGAATTGGGTCAGACTGAATGGTATCGCATTTATGGCTATGTGTTTGACTTCCGCCAGAAGGTACTTACGGTCGAAGTACGTAAACGTGTTCTACCCAAGCTCGTATACCAAGCCCATTGTTTACGTGATGTAGGCCTGAAACTTCTTACTCTTGAACAAACCTGCTTATTGTGTAGGGAAAGACTATGGTAGCTTCATTATTACAGTATTGTAATGACAAATTGTGCAATTTTATATTTAATAATTACTGTTTATTATACAATATTATAGTAAAAAGTTATAAACTTTGCATTTTAATAATTATACTAGAGTGTATTTCAAGCCAGCTAACAATGTCTTAAGGATTATATTACCAAAGGAACGTCTTATACTTGAGATGCAGCATTGTGGCATCTTGCCTCCTTCCAGGCTGTTCCATGAGGCCTGTGAATTGGTTGAGTTTCCGGGAATAATGTACCTGCGCGCTAGCATATACAGATGCAGTATCCCGTTGCCATCTCCGCTAGTAGGAAATATGAGAGAGAGAAAGAGCGGTGGGGTTGGTGTACAATTAAAGTAGGCCGCGTGTCTCGGCAAAAGGAGCATCGCCAGGGGAACAACTCTTTCAAGATAAGAATGTGTTCCCCGGCGTTGGCTGCGTATCGTGTATCGCTGACTGTTTGTAGCCGACATCCCCTTTGGGATGCTGAGCAATAGTGCACCCAAAAGAATACCTAAACCTTCGCTAGGAGAAAGAAGAAACCACATAAAACCGCAGTCAAATTTCTTTAGTCGAACTAGGTCACGCTTGTTACACGTTCGATTGATTTACACCTTTTCACGGACGCTTTTCTTCGACGAGCCGTGCACGTAGCTTTCGTACTTGGTGCTCGCTTTTCTCGACTATCTCGTCGAAACGCTCGCGCTTCTTCCTGCCTTGCTCGTCGCATTGAAATTGTTTCAGTGAAACTGGCCTCGCTTCAACTATCGTTCACTGATAGAAGTCAAGACCGATTTAAAGAGGTGCTTGATTCGAGCTCAGACTGAACGCCATTTCTTCTCAGCTAATGAATCATTTCGTTCGGGAACTCCCCTTTGATCCATCGCAAATTCTTTTTACTAGAGGCATTCACGGATATTGAAGCCATTGGCGCACTCTGATTCCTTCAGCTTTATGTAATAGATGTATTTCATTTGAATACTCGAAGGAATAGTTTTCAGTAATAGGATTTTTTGTATTGTAAAAATAAATTGACAGAGTGGTGAGAGCAAATTTCAACCTCCTGAATCGCCATGCGTGTTTACCAGGCTTTCAAGTGGCCCGGCAAAGTGGTCCATTTGATTTCGAGTTGCCAGTCAATTTCGCAGCCTCACACCGGCTTTCTTTCTTTCCCGCCGTTACTTGCTGCTCGTTTCACGTCCCAGTTCGATCCTTTTTCGCGCCCGGCCTTTTTACGGGAACAAAAGAATTGGCTGCAGACCTCAACGAGCACCTTCCTCACCATCCGCTTCCGTGCTACAGAGACAAAAAGTCCTGACATGCCGCGACGCCAGATCCTTTTTCTTTCTCTCTCTCTCACTCTCTCCCACTCTCTCTCTGTCCTTCTCCATTCGGCTCTGCTTTTCTTTTTTCGTCGTTGAGTGACGCATTGGCACCAAATACGTAGATTTCCGCTTTCCCCGATTAAGCATTGAATTTCGGCTGTTCCAGGCCGTTGAACCGTTGCAACTTAGCCGATTCCAGTGACGATAACGCTCGTCGAGAAATGACCGAGCCAAAGGGATCGAAATCATATTGTCCATTGGATTTAGTTTCATCGGATTTGTATTACTGCCCAGTGGTCGAATATGGCTTAATAATGATCGAAGTCTCGTTATCGGTTTTGCGATGATATTACAGTTCATAATTCTAAAGAACAATTTTTATCTTTGCACCTTCAATCTTGGTGATTAATTTATTCAAGAATAATGTATACCTTGGCCTAATTTCTGTTACATTATGTCTTTTCTTCGTGAATGAAACTTGTTTAGATCTAAAAATCGTCTTAATAATTAAATATAAAGAAAACAGTCGGAGAAAACTATAGGCAGTTAGTCTGAACCGCAAGGGGTTATTTCTGGTAGGTAGTATGATGTTTCATTGATATCCACTTTGCGGTAGAGCAAGAGAAAAGTTTGCGAATGAAGGGGAAAGGTTGCCGGGTGATTTATTATAGCACCCCCTTAGAGTTTCGACATTCCCCGGTTTCGGATCATATGTGCCTGTAGTACACAAGAACCGTAATGCACAAGTTTGGCTTTCTCGAAGGAATTGGAGATTTTTCACGACTCATTCTAACAAGCGGCAGAAGCCAATTCGCCGTTGGTTTGGGGAGAGTTGAAGATGGAAGGGGTGGTTGGAAGGGCGCTCTCGTAAACGGAATTTTCTTGTAGCGAATCCATCGACACCGACGTATGCCGGTAGCACGTAGCCCCATCAGCTTCGGTTCGGCATCAAGCTTGGCTTTGAAGTTAGTTCCGAGCACGTAGCCGGTATAACTTTCAAGCAGGCCAACTATTAATATCGCCAAACTATCCCGTTTTCACGCGCAAGACTAACGACAAGCACGCAATAACACGCATTATACTTTCCTGGTGTCTTTGAGCATTATTTATGATAATTGGGATATGTCATTTATGGTTTATCTCACAGTGGAAATTTAACTTTACTCAAAAGAATAATTTCTATTATTTCAACTTGAAATAATCAGACAGAGTTTTAAAAAAGATTTAGAATTGGAAATAACAGTTTGGAGAAAGTAATATTTTCCCTAATCGCCGATGCCATTATGATAGGAAGAGTCACTGGCTTCCTCGACATGCTTTCCCCATGAAGTCGCAAAGTTATATACCTACGCGGCGCCACTTATTTGTTTTCACGGTGCGCCGGCACGGAGCTCTCGCCATCAATATTCATGAATTCAAGTACATAAAATGACTCGTGTGAGCTCTGTTATCGGGCAGCTTGGTCAAGTCGTTGATATTCATGAGCACGTATTATAATTTATGCTAGTCAAACGCGTGACGCCTGATCGATCATTCAGTACCAATTACGCCAAGTACCAGTGGAGTGACTATTTCAACCAATGTCCAGCACCATATAACCTTAGCGATGTTCTTCCAAATAGTTTTATGGAAAATAATTCTACACGGAAAACCATAAACCAGCAATTTCGTTGAATAGTATTAGAATCATCCTGATAAAGTATGAGCAACTGCATCCGTTTGCTACTGGTTGCAGAGCTCTTCAGAAAGGAAACTACTTCGCGTCATTTTACCGAAGCGAGCGGATAAGAGGAATTCGAGTAATTACAGCCGCACTTCCGAGTCAAAGATAGGAGTTTTAGTGGCTGCACTTTATTGCATAGTGTTCTGTGCTATGGCTTCAGCATAAAAGTAGACTTACTGTCGAAGTATAAATCTAGTCGTCCCACCTTAATCTAGTTCCGGTACTCGCACGAGTAGTTTCATGACGCGGGGCAAGTGAATTCTGGTTCCATTCGAAACTAGATTCGCAAGCGCGCGCGCGCGAGAGCCATTCAATTACGAGCAATTAATAGTCAAATCTTCTTGACAAAGGAGCATTTGCGATAGAAGTTTCTCAAGGTCTGAGACAGTTTGCAATGAAAGACGTTGGTGAAACGACTCCGTTGCTCTTTTCTGGCCGGGCGATCGTGAAAAGCGGCAGAGATATTCCACGGGATCGCGTCTTTCCAGGTTGGCCTGGAAAAGTGAGCGAGACTTTACAGGCACTTCAGAGCGATAAGTGGCCTTCCGAATATTTCTTAGGCGGCACAGCCGACGCCAGGAGAGGGCGTCGGTGTGTTGTAAAGCACGTTAAAAGTTTCGACGTCGCCGCGATTTATTCATTCGGCGAAGAGAAATCCCGGGCGGATTGAAAACGGGCGACGATACCAATATTTTTTCATCTCTCCCTTCGAACTTTATACACATTTCTCGACGAGTCCCTTGAATCCTCCGCTCTTTCCTTCCATTGTTGTGCTCGCAGTGCGCACTGGAAACTCGAAAGAAAAACTCCTGTGCTAGCTAACCTTTAGACGTCCTTTTCAAGTTCCCCAATTACAAGCAAGACCCTCCAGAACCCTCCAAGTTTCATTTCTGGATCTGACACAAATCATTTCTCGGCGGATTCCACCCTTTACCAACTTCCCTTTAATGTACACCAAGCTACTTTCCGCTGAGATAATGGAAAAGACTGTTCTGTTAGCAGAGTAAAGTTAAAGCAACACTCTACAAATATAAGCTAATCTTTTTTTTCATTTGAAACTATTGTAATTTATAAACAGTAATACAAAGTCAATATTATTCCGAAATTCACTGGTAATAGTTTCTTCTTGCATTCCACCTGAAAAAACATGGTTTCAATTATATCGTAGTTCCCTTGTGCTACTCACTATGAGAGGAGTACATTTCTTATTTACGATCTGAAACTACCGTGCAACTAGTCTAAGTCGACTATCGGAGATCGAACTACAATGTCGATTGATAGACGAGTGGTCGCACAGAGAGGAACCAGGCAGTGTGCACGCTCCATCAGAATCATTTAGTCGTAGAGTCTGACAATGTGTATCGATCGCGACCCAGTAATCTCGAAGTTTCGGCCTCTTTGTTTCGAGGACGAATACGCGTCGGAGTTGGCCGCACCCTCCGGCTGGTCCAGAGGGGTGGGCGACGGAGGCGTCGAAGGGGGTTGGAAGAGAAGCTGCCGGTATCAGGCTTGAACTCTGCTTGAATGAGGGAGGATTTCGGAGTTCAAAAGGATCACAGTGTGCAAATAAACTTGATACCGGTGGCGGCAGCGTCGGCGTCGGCGTCGGCGTCGGTGGCGGCCTGGAGAAGAGGAGTGGTCCTCTCCAGTGAGCGCCTTTCCTATCCGAAGTGCCTCTTCCACTACTCGAGATTTCAGCTCGCGCGCGCGCCGCCCCGGACCGATATCGATTTCGCTCGCTCGAGTAATGGAATTCCGGAGTCAAATTTATGAGCGGCTACTCGATCGTCCGGAAATCCCCCGCTGCTGCCGCCGCCGCCGCCGCCGTTACTCCCCAGTTGCACAGCCACCCCCGCAACGAGACTGGAAGACTCGGTCGACTGCTAGCTCGACTAGGTTGCCGGAAAAAAAGTTGTCGAAAGCCCGCCTGCGTCCAAGAAGCAAGAAGATACTCCGAACCATCTTCTCAACCCCTTCAACTACCTTTACCGCGGCACGCTCATTGGTACTACTTCTGTTCTGTTTAACTATTTCCCGCAACCCAATATAGAACGGCGTCGACTACCCCAGCCAGAGACTTCCCGATTTGAATCTCTCTTCGGGCTCGGCAACTTTAACGAAGATTATTCCTCGTTCCTGGCTTTCGCCCGGAGGAACTTGCCAACTTCCCTTCTTCCTTTTGACGAACGTCGCTGTTACCCTCATCGTTCTTTAATCGTTAAAAAGCACTGATGTTAGTATTATACGCTTTGATATATTTATTTGCTAGATTTGATCGCGCTCCCTCAGAAAATTAGGCTACTGTCAGCATTCAATAAGGTCGTTCGAGGTCGTTCAGTAATCTTGAAGCATCCGTCCGTTGATTTACCTTACGATCAGGTAGTTAATTCCCCTCATAAGGAAGTCGACAGCAGAGCCGAACGGAATGTTTGTCGACGGTGGAAAGGCCAATCAATTTCAATGACAATTCGGCACAGGCTAACTGGGGATTCGTTAAATTAAATAGTCATGAGGGTAAACAATGAGGTATACGTATTCAGAGAAATTCCAGTGTTATTCACGAGCTACTTATTCACCGCCTTTGAAATCTCTGAACATATGGATTTCCACACTCACACAAACATATGTCCCATTGAGATATGTGATTCGTGTGCAATGGAAATAACGGGGAGCTTAAAAATGACAGGAACGAGACGTGTCTCATTATAAATCCTACCACGAGGAAAACAGAGGGATATCTGAGTTGTGTAATAATGACGATCAAAGCTTGACAAAACATCGCACCGATATTTGTTTTTCTCCTTTCTTTCATCAAAAAATTGTATTAGATATTTTTAAATACGAAAAGAATGGTTTTATCAGTGGGATCAGAATATCGTAGAAAATTTGTCAGTTTAATGGGGCTCGTATTCATGCATTAATATCATAGAAAAAAAGGGTATTTAACCGAGGGACGATAGCGCACGAATTCCACGACATCTGCTTTAAAACTCATTATCGGAGAAAGAAGTAGCGAGGTCGGTCCGAGGCCCCTTGTAAAGCCGCAATTAACAGGTTATCGATTGTCATAGCCACTCGTTTCAGCGGTCACTGTTAAATAATAGCCTTTTTTTTCTTAGTTCATGCCACTCGCTCTTCGACCGGATGTTCGCTTCGTCGAGCACCATTCTATAAAAGAACCGTACCATCTCATTCTTTCATCATACACACAAGTATTCATTCATCTTTATGTTGATTCTATATTCACAGATTCATTTCAACACCAAATCCTATTTCACCTTAAACAACAAAAGGCTGCTCGCAATTTCTAATCTCGACGAAAGTACTACGTACAGATTTTTCCCGGTTACGAAGCGACAGAGGCGAGAACAGCAGCAGCGCCGCCGCTCGTTCCCGCTCGGCGAAAGCCTGTTCCGTGTAACGGCGATACTTGTTAGCGCGGCACATTCGATGTAATTTTTGCCGCTCGTTGTTAACTCTAACGATTTTCGAAATTAACGAGTACCAGTCAGTGTGAGTGTATATGTGCGTGTGTGTGTATACCATGGGCGAGCAAACGACAGGAGAGCAGAGCAGAGCAGAGCAGAGCAGAGCAGAGCGAGGCACGATTGTTTTTCTTTGGTGGGGCTTTAATCACCGCGGCGCTCTTTATTAAGCGTTGCATTTTGCGCTCGTCCCGATTTTCGATCGGGCGTCGGCTGTACGCGTCCCCTGCATGGCGTCCCATCGGGGCCATTTGCATGGCAGGTCCGACAAGAGGCGGGGCATTGAAATTTCGAGTGGATTATTGGGCGCACTTTTCCGGATTCCGCTGATACCTGCCAAATTGACACGGCCCAATTAGCAAGCGCCCGCCGGCGGAATATGAATGAGTAGTTTGCGCGCGATAAACGAGCGTCCTGTGGCGGTTACGCTAAAATTACACTAACGCCATTCGCTATGGCTAGCCCTTCTCCCTTCGCCTCCTCCTCCTCTGTAATGATGTTGTTGAACAGGTATGAGGGAAAATCGTGTCGACTGGCAAACAGCTTGATAATGCGATTAACGTTTCACGCCGCGCACGCTCGTAGCTCACTCGTGTAAGCGGCGGAGCTTTTCGCAGACACTTTTTACTAGAGATTCTCCGCCGCCCTTTTTCCTTGCCGCGATAAAGCACGATTCATATTACAGGTACCCTCACCTTCCCTTACACTTCTTTACCTAGTGCACCGTCGTCCCTGCTACGAACACACTCGTTTAAGTCAATCCAATCATCCCTCTTCTCGAGTACAAGCATACTTATAATATGAATCAAACTTAAGGATTATAGATCGAGCGATCCTCGTATGAACTGAATTGCATTCTTCAACTTGATATACTCATAGAAGTAGGGTTGGTGGGACGAAGGGGATTCGGTGAATCAAGAATTTCCTTTCCTGTTGACTTAGGGTTTTATGAAAAGGGCAGTGGCTAGCTGCGGCGTTCAATGGTAGAGCAGCGTTCACTGAATCGCCGGCTGTCGGAGGCGTCAGTTGGATCGCTCTCCCAGTGGAGGGCAGGTTTTTCAACGTTTGGGCCGGTTAGTTCCGACTCGGGCGTGTGATAGTTTTGCGAGAGGTGGGCGCCACCGCTGCCGTCGTGCGAGTTGCCGGGTAACAGTCGCTTTGTGCCGCGATAAAAGATTCCAAAGTGTGCGCCGTGAAACTCAGCCGCTCTCTCCTTTTCCTTGCTAGTTCTCTCGGCGCCTAGCTCCGAATGGGCGAAGTTCAAGCTTTCGAGTGTGTCGTGCGCCTCGGTGTCTTCTCTTCATCGTACATTCGTAAAGAAGCGCTTACGAGACACAGAGGTACGTAGCCTTGGCGACGCCACCACCTGCGTCCCAACCTTTTCTCAAACCCTTCTGCTACCGAGACAACCCGCGAAACACCCGTACATATACACACATACACACATATATACATTGAGCGAAGTAGTCTACGCGATTTTACTACGATTCTATGGCGACAACTCGTGCATGGTCACGTACGTTTGTACCTGGGAGAATGTCCCTCGTATCCATGAGACACGTAGTTCACAGAGATAGGTCGTTATTAAATATAGCAAAGGAGCCACTTGGAAATAAGCAGGAAATAGTACTGTGAACTCGATATTGTTCATGGAAAACGCGACTCCCATTTCTGAAAGTTAGAAACTGTTGTGCTATTTAATATCGAAGTCAATTTCTACTTCTCGACGTAAGTCTCTAAAGTTTCTGTTTAATAATTTCACTTGGAGTTGCGATGTCTTCGGTTTAGTGATGTACAAGTTTCCGAGAAACGTTGAGTTGCTTTCTTAGAATGTAATCAATTTAATTAAAATAAGAAATGTTATCTAGGAAGAGAAAAGGTTGATGAGAAAAATGACAAACATATGTTTCACTTTGCGGCTCTAGTTTATGTTATTCCTGTCATATGTGTGTATTACTCTTACAATTACGAGGACAGTTTGTTATTCGTGAAATTCCAAGCGTACCGTTGATGCGGAAGAGGAATAAAGAGGAGCGGGGAGAGGATGGAGCGTTGTTTCCCTGGACGATAACATACGCGGCTTGTCATAGGGCGGCGTGCATTTTCAGTTCTTATCGTGAATTCCGGCTGGATGCGAACAGTTTTATCAGAGCGACGGCTGAATAGGGAGGAGGTCCTCTTGCGTATCATAACTTCACGCGTGCATTCTCGAATCCTTGTTCCCCGCTTGCGTTTCGTTTCCCAGCGCCTTCCTTTCATTCCCCTTTGAACTCTGATTCCTCGGAGACCAATAGTTTTCACATCGTCCGACTTTATTCACAGCATCGAGATACGCTTCTCATTAAACTCCGCTTTTCTCTTTTGCCTTTTTCAAGTCCGTAAAGAGCGACATGTTGAATGTTTTAAGTGAATATGTGGACAACCGGGTCACAGATATACTAGCTATAATTATCGTGTCAGATAAGTACTTGTGCAACCCTGTAGTTCCGCAGTCAAGCTCCCACTGTTTGTGCCCGTCAAACGTTTAACTTCTCGTGAGTAATAATCGTACTTAACGAAACTTCATTATAGAACTGTCATTAATAACTGGTGGTCGTTTCTAGTCGGTCTAAATACCAAAGACAAATTCTAGCACTGATAGAAGCTTGTATTAAACAAATAATTAAACATAACATCATCGAAATACTATATCATCCATTATATATTATCCAGTAATACTAACGATCTTTAATTCTTTAAAATTGTAATAAATGGTGACTTTGACGGAGTCGATACGAAATAGCTGAAAGAGACATAATTTTGTGGTTGGAAAAGGAAATGTGGAGGGGGTTGCATTGTAGGAGAGGGAGTAAGAAAAGAAGCAGGTAGGGCGGTCTTTATCAAAGACCTGATGTACACCATTAGGAGATTCAGGAGGGCTTGGTGCTCCCTTTTCTTTATCAGTGGCGCGTCTGCGTTAGCCCCGTCGTTAATCTTCGCGAGAAACTCCCTGGGATTCATTAACTATATCCGGCATCCAGCAGTCACCGCTGGCAAGCAGGGCGATCCCGGTGTGCATGCGCGTTTTTCCACAGGCAGAATGTCGCTCGTCTTCGTCCTCGTCTCCCTTATTTCACCGGGAGCAAGTAGCTCTCCCCACGTGCGCCCAGCCTTTTTCCTATTTTCTTACGGCGACGAGCTTCCACCTAGCCAACCCACCCGCTCCGGCTCAAGTGCTAAAACCTCCTGGAATAATCGAGTGCTCTTCGCCATTTCTCTTCCTTCCTTCCTTCCGCCACACGAATAATTCGTAATTCTTCTACGTGCGATTCCGACCACTGTGTGCTTTCCCCCCTCCCCTCCCCTCCCCCTTTTGCGTGCTTCTCGCGCGACAGCTGTTTGTGTTTGAGAACTCTAGAGTTTCACGGTTCAGCCAGTCAGAGACTTTTCGACAAGGAATATGTTAAGAAAAATAGAGCACAGACAGTCTGTTTGATGCAAGTGAAAAGTCGAGTTTGTATTCTCGTGATTCGATTTAGATCGTAAAGTTTAATGGTTGTACACAATTTAGAAAATTAGAGCCAAGTAGAATTTTCGATTAAGGTGCAGTAAAGTCGTGGAAACTATATAAATGTGAGGCAGATTATAGTTGGTTTCGGTTTACTCGGTTCGTGAAAGAGTTTAGAGGCTGTTTCGTGGTGTAGTGGAGCTTCCGCGAACTTTCAATTCTAAACGGAGAGTCACTCCGGTAATGGTGTTTCAATGGTTTTCCCGGTGTACCTGGAAAAGCCATGGGATGCGCTACGTATGTAATAAATTTTACGAACTCAGTCAATAGGTCTGCTAGCACTCACTCCTCCGATACACTCTGCCTTTAATTCCATTTCATCGCATATCCAAGCATCCAACCAACAACATATATATAGAAAACCGACGTATTTTCAAGATAGAATTTCTAGATAGACATAAATAACTAGTTTAATATGATACGAACTAATAATAGGTTTTCGAGAAACTTAATATGGGAGAATGCAAGAGATCCTCTTTATTACTTCGTATATAAAGTCGCCAATCCATTTACGATGGCAGTGGTATGACTCGCCTTATCGAATTTTCGTAGAGCGCGATTGAAAGTAACGCGATGACGGGTCGAGCCGCATTTTACTAGGCCGAGCACTTTGCAAATTCACGAGCCTTCAATGCTTGCCACCGTGACCGTAAAACCTTCCCCGTGGAATTTCGGCAGAAATTGCACTCTTTCATCCTGGGGTTTACTGTCCACTTACAGCCGCATTCACCTCCCTCTTCGTCATATAACGCACTCCTGCAAAAATCTATGGCCCATTGCCTGTCGAAATCAGTCACCGCGTGTCTACCAACCCAGACTCGAGTCTGCCAATTTCCCCAACTATTCTTGGTTACGTGAATTGACGCGTGAGTTTAATTCTCACAGGATATTGGAAAAACTACCGGCTTTTTTTTAGGCTTTTTTTTCCTACAGTTCTTGTTGGTCGCAGTAACGATTATTATTGGAATCGATAAAGATACGTGATTCGTATTTCCTTCGAACGTTCGAAAAATGTTTTATACATTTATGTAAAGGAAGATGTATGCTAGTCGAGTGTTGTTCCTCTCAATGCTTTTGAATTCCCTTTGTGTTATTTCAAATTTATAAAACACAGAAATATGTCTGTCGAAGTTATTACTGTACTGATTGTGAATGGGGTTCGACCTTCTATTCATTACGCTTAGTTACCTCTCGATTCAATCGATCGTGGAGCTCAGCATCAGTCATGATTACAGGAAGCGGAGATGTGTATGAAGTCCTTGAACTGTTTAACAGACTTAATGTGATTGCTTGACACCAAGTCGAAACCGAAATACTCGAGATTGCCAGGAGTAATTATCAAATGTAACAGTTTCCACGCGTCCAATCCGCACGACTGGAGCAGATTCCCGGCAAGTTAACAAGTGACATTTGGGCCCGTAAGCCTCTTTATGGAGGGGCGGGTTGGGGGCACGGCGAGGTCAAGTGCATCTTATCCGAGGTCGCAGTAATGAATCCCTCGCGGCGGTTACATGGGGCGTGCAATTTAAATTGTCCGCCTTGGTGACAGTTTGCTCAACGAAGGATGAATGGATGCCGCTGGTTGCCGGAGAGAAATTTCTCCTGTTTCATCTGGTGGCAGAGCTTTCCGCTTTGTTGTTCGTATCGTCCGTCCGCATTTCAAGCGGATCTCTGCTCCTCCATGCACTTGCTAGGAAGTTCTTCGAGAACAAGCACACCACCCGATCGTCTCCTCTTTCTTTCGATGACTCCTAAAGTAATTGGGGCAGTAATATCATACTTTCTTCGGCTCTTCTTTCCCTTATCTCTTCTCGCACTCTCGCTTAGGATTCAGTCGACTTTCCCACCCTGCTTTTCTCTACTGAATGAGAGCGTGCCCGATCGCGCGCATTAACTGCGAGAATAGGAGAAACGGTGGTTGCCGCGGGGCAAAAGGTCATGGTGGAATTACATTTCCCCGTAGTCGAAACCTAGCAGATACTGGCTCGCTCTGGCATTAAAACTTGCGTGGGGAGACACCTGGACTGGGTTGCGATGCGATATACCTCGTTGCTTCCCACCAATGGAATTCCCCGCCACTGGCCATTGCCCGCTCAGCTAATGAACTCCGCCATTTGTTCCAATTTACCGGGGGACTTTTATCCAATGAAAAAACCGTTCCCCCCAAGTGACCAGGCTTAATCCCTTAATCTGAATCTATAGAATTACGCTTTGTGATTATGCACGTTGATGGTTACTCTATTTCAGAAATGTAGAATCACGAAGTCTGTGAATTCAGTAGATGTGGCCTTATTGCGAATCAGGCATGATTTTATTTAGAAATACGTCCAGGATCGGTTTTAAAACCTTTTGACTACGGCGAAATTTAATGGAGAACGTTTAATTTAACCGGCGAGATTTTACATGTGATAAATGCAATTTTGATGTATTTTTAGAGCGCCTGTAGGCGCGAATAGCAGCCAAAGCGTTAAAGGGAATTGCGTTAATACATCAACCCCTAACAACAAAAAGTTATATAGTTTCAAGCTTGGCATCGTTAATAATTAAATCCCTTTATTAATACTCTAACAAACACAATTCTAAATACACGATAATTATTACAAATGTGATTGGGAAGAGGGAGATAGACATTTAGAAAAACAAGTCCTCCGGCAGTACTATGTTTGCCAACGACAGACTCATTCTACTCGAGTGGTAAGCTATACGTCCAAAATTGTAACTTCCAAAGCTGATTACATTGACCAGTGTGCACACTGTGCCACCTATCTTGTGGGATGAGCACTCTTCAAAGGGATAAACACACATACAGAGAGTAAGTGCAAAGGTATGCAAGCGAGTTCGAAAGCTCGAGGGAATGTAGAGTGGAGCCGTTCTTACAATTAGTGGCAACAAAAGCAGGTGTTGGGAGAGTGGTCCGTTTTGCGGAGCCCCTGAAACTCCCGGAGCTCTGCTGTAATTGCATTTACGTCATCCTGATGCGATCCTAGAACCGGCATGCCATTATCCGCACCCGGACTCCGAAGAAGCCCTGCCTGGATGAATTGAGAGGAACTTGTTTCCGGATTAACTATACATACATATATATATATAGATATATATATATATATATATATGGTATACAAGAGGATCCGCTCGACAGACACACGCACACAGCCGCACACACCGAACCATTGATCAGGTCGAACACTCCGATGGTGATTATCCAGATAATTCTGATTTCCTTTTCACTTCGTGGGCAACCGTACGTGAGAGAACTACTGTAAGAGCTTTAATCATCCTTCCAGTAACAAGAGACCTGAATGTAACCAATGAGTCTTCTACATATCTGTGTGATTAATCAATGCAATACAACAAGGAAAAACAATGATTTATAAATATTTCTGATTGCAAAGTTTAAAGATTTGACAGTTGGAAGTTTATGATTTCGAATTCTGTGGGTGAAAAAAGAATAAAGAAACTGATCGAGGATCCTACTTTGAGGAAAATGGTGGTACATGGAATACCATGAAATGAAAGCGTCACTGGCAAGAATATAGGAGACGGGAGCATAAGCTAAAGGGATTGGAGGAGGCATTCGTCGATGAGCGGCTGTAAATATTTCATTCGACGTTTTACGAACACCCTGACAAATATCCGGCCGAAGATGGTGCAGAGCCACATTTTTATCGAAGCTGGAGCGAGCGCGCGCGTATCACGCAACGAGCGAGACGGAAGCAGGTTGCTTGAAACGCACGAGCAATCGAGTAGTTTCCAATGCATGACGTAAATGGCAGTATGTAGGTGGATTTCCGCTTTACGAGACGTAGAACAGGCGGCAGCGTAGGAGGAATTGGAGACTGCTAGCTGTTGTCAGCTTCTATCAAGTGGCGATGCCGAGTAACTCCGGTAGAAGAGTAAGAGTCACAAAGCTGCACGGTCAAAATGCGAGGACAAAATCGAAGCCAATACACTTGCGCAATACTTTCAAATACAAGGATCGCCTTCCTTTCAGAACCATAAGCATTTATGGTGCCGTTTATGGAAAGTTTCGGCAGACTTTTATGCACAGCAGTGGCACTTCCGGGACGTCCTTACTACTGGGAATGCATAGAGCGCATTGAAATCGTCGCCGTCTTCCAAGAGCAGCTGAGACAATCGGGACGTGCAATCGCAATTTTTCTGATTTAGTAGTCATAGAAAAGCTATGTCTGCAGTGGTAGTGCGTTTAAAGGAGAAGAAGAGTGCGGTCGGGGTTGGTAACGTTTGCGATTGATCTCGAGGGGCGAGCGGATGTCACGCGTCTCTCCTACCACTGGCTCAAGTCGAGAGAGTCTTTTCAACATCCGTCACGGAAGCCGATAGTCCCTTTGTCAGCGAATCGCACGACTCGTGCGAGGGTAAGCTGTAAGGCAGAATCCGTCGAGACAAAGCGAAGAAGACCAGACTTGCGAGACAGAGGCCGAGGGGGATCTCGAGTACATATCAGCCCCGGGAAGTCGATCGGAGTCAGTGTCCCGAGAGAAACTCATGTATCATGAAGAGAAGCTTCGTAAGGGGCCAAAGAATACCAGCTAAAAGCAAAAGTAGCAAAGCTTAGGAAAGAATATCATCTGAATTTCCGTGGAAACTGCAGTCATAATTGCTCCATCTTCAGGGGTGGTTAACTGCGAGGCAAAGTTAGATCGGTGCGAGAATGGAAATGGGAGAATTTCGAGCGGCAGATAAAAAGAAGGAAGATGCTGGAAGCTGTGAAAAATCTGGAAAGTTGCGTGGAAAAGATGGGAGAGAGCCCTATCTTTGTTTGGCTATCTAGTCCTGACGCTCCTTTATGCCTCCGCGCTGGTGCCCGCCACTTGATAATTAGCGATCGAAGCTCCGGCAAAGGGGGAGAGGTAATTATACCCTGGCTGATTGCAACAACGTCGAAGCGACGGCCGCTTCGCCGCTCGGCATTGCGCAATTACGCTGCCTGCGCAATTGCTACCTTCCCTCCTTCTATCGCTGACTTCTCCGAGCTCCAGCAACCCTTCTTCTCCCTTCACCCTCTTTTACTCTTTCTTTCTTCCGCTTGCCATTTTGCCGGCCACGCGAGCTTCGCTCACTTCTCCTCTTTTCGCCGCTCTGTCAGCTCGCTTCAAGAAACGAAATGAACATTCTTCGAGAGCTTTTCCCATTCACCGTCGAGCGGCGATTCTACTTCTCAGATCCGCTCGCCCGTTCCTCCCTCGACAAACATATCGAATCTGACCATTCTCCGGCGGCGATATTGACTTCGAATGTGGAGCGACCACCAAACCGAATGCCTGTTAAACCAGACGTGCAAATACACGATGTTTCTTCACGAACTCGTATCCCCACAGGCTTAGAAATAAATCCTGAGTTTCACGATCGTTGGATAACTTTACCCCGAAAAATGTACTTCCATTCATTTCTTATGTGTAAATTGTGAAAATTGAAAGAAACAGATTTTTCTATGCAAGGAGATAATAATTTTATATAATTAATTTAAAAATCTGCTACGATTAAAACATTCTTTAAAGTGTCATTTTCAATCAGTTTGCAACTAATGTTGCAAATAAACTGCATCTCAGCAGTCGTATTTCAGATTTCCCACTCGATCTTTCATGTTAGCAGGCTCCAGCTTTAATTCGATGATCGGCGACAGGTTTTTTGTGGATGGTCGTTGCATGTGAATGAGTTTAACTTTCAATTTCGCGAGCAATGAAACGCACAGGATTGCAATCAGAATGTAGGCCGGTGTGCGCGCCCTGGTGGAAATTGATTACGCTGGCTGTTCGCTGCTCTAATTTCGTCGGGTGTATGTACATACGTATGCGCCCCCTACCGCTAGAGGCTGTCGAAATATTATTTGGGAGCTTTACAGTAGTAAAGCCTGGGCTTCGCCTAATTCGGATATGACGTTAATTTGTGTAATGGCCGCCGATTAAACCAAGAACTCCCTCCAACCAGGCCGCCGGCGTTACGCACCACGGACAATGCGCATTTGGCCTGTTCAAAATGTTTACATGAACGATACCAACAAGATTCACTCATACGTTCACTAGCTATAGTGCACAATCTATTCCAGCACAGTTCTAGTCGCCGAGAACCGATAACAGGTGTGCTGGACAGGATATAAACGATTTATAAAACCGAAAGCTTAAACAAGCTACTGCCAATTCCCAACGAAATGATCCAAAAACTTCTATAACTTTCTTATCACAAGTATACATTTTATGTCGTTCAAGAAACAGACGACTTCGATAACTAATACTTGTATCGGGAAAAATAACTGATGAAAAAGGAGGTCAAGTGAAGATCGTGAAGAATTAAATATTTCTTTCTTATTTCTTATCAACTCCATTTAAGAATCACCAACTGGTGTTCTTCAACTTTTTTTCAAGAGGAATTTCATACCTTTGTCGAATAAATCTGAGAGTGGCGCGAATAATAGTGCACCTCAGTCACATGCGGGACACATGTACTATGTACATGTACTTACATGGGGCGCAATGGAAGGTGAAAGGTTAGGTATTCATTCTTCTACTCGGAAAGGAAATAGGAGCATTATTCCCGTGGCGCTGAGCCCTGAAAGGGATGGTATCGAAGGCCCTTGAAAATTCAGCAGTATCAAAAGCAATCCATAATTCCATTGACTTTCCTCCATTACCCCCGGGGAGGAGTGCGCCGTGGGAGCGAAGTGTTTCAATCCGCAGGGCAGTGCGATGAGAGGCAGAGCTACGGTAGAGTAAAGAGAGGCCTTGGAGGATGAAGAGCGAGGCGGGTCAGAACTATCGCGGCAAAAAGAGTCGGGGGAGAAGAAAAAAGGAGATCCGCCCGATACTTTTTCTCCCCTCAAAGCGGCTACTCCATACTTTTCTCGTTAGAGACCGCACCTTCCTCCGCGAGATTTCTTCTTTCCGCTTCGATGTTCCTTGCACCCTCGGCACGTGGTATAAGAGGGAGATAGAGACAGATAGAAAGAGAGTAAGAGATGGAGAGAGTAGAAGAGAGGCCGAGTACCGAGGGAAGAAATTAATCGAGCTTTGACTAACCAAGAGAGCGCTTGGCCTGTAATGGCACGCCGCCTAGAGCCCGGCTGATAGGAAGCCAAATAAGTCTCGACGGGGCCAAAAGGAGCCGGGGGAGAGAAAAAAAGTGGAGAGCGAGCGGTAGGTCGAGAGAGAGAGAGAGAGAGAGAAGGAGTACGGAGCCAGAGCCGATGAGAAAGAGATGGGGCCAAGATTGAGCGCGAACCTAGGCGAGAGCCGGAACCGAAGGATAAGGCGACGTCGACGTTGAACTCGACGACACTAGAGGAGACGAATATCGCGCCGACCATCTTACTTTTACCGGGCGAAGACCCTTCGCTCTCTGCCAAACGAGTTATTTAACTTTCCGCGAGAAGCAGAAGGTCGAAGAGAGAGAAAGAGAGAGAGAGAGGGACGAATAGCTTGCCGTGGAAAGCGGATATGACGAGAATGGGTCGGAAACCGAGATACGAAATAGCAGCTGGCGGATAAGTTGGGATCGAAGCTTATTACTTGAGAGGGTCAAACGCCTGAAGCTTGCCGTCGAGAGTTCTTGATTAATGCCTGCTTTTGGCATGCGAATCTATTAATTGTCGGAACGAAGCGAAGAAGGGTAGACTATACGATAGAAACCGTCAGTCTTGTGAACACGATAACCAACGAATCGCTGATCCGACAGACGCCATGTTTATAGTTTATACTAGTTATTATACATATTGAGAAGAGGGTTTGTATTAATTTCGAACCACCATGGAAAAGATTGAGTTGAATAATCTCAGCTACTGGTGAATCTGCCCCAGTTTTTTTGGTCAGCAGAAAGTATTTCTAACTTAATATTTCTTAATCCTTAATCTAAATCTAACTAACTCTACATAATAATTTCACTTCGCTCAAATTACACAGTTCTGTTGTACACTCGAGTTAAAGTCTTTTGCGACTTAATTACGATGAAATCATCATCCAGCTCGACGCGTCTGAATCTTTGGTTCCATCTTGATGCAAATCGCCCTCCGTGTCTTACGGACTCGGTGACAACGGCGACTCATACCTTCGCATCTCTCTTCTCCTCTTCTTGTACCAGCACTTGCTGATGCTGTTAAGTATTCTGTCTCCTTGAGGCGTCAGCTTATACGCATTCGTATGCATGCACCTGCAAAGTGATTTAGAGGGCACGGCAAAGTTTAAGGCGCCAGCACCATACTTCAAAGAGCCCGGCACGAATTTATAGGCCGCTGAAGACAATCCGACAACTCGTTAATATTGCAGTAAAGACAGTGCGAGAACTTGCCGTTGCATTGTAGACGTCTTCGACACGTGTGAATGTAAACTCGATCCTGTTAAAACTTTCAACTATCCTGTCTTTACCAAGCTATGCTTAAAATTAGTCTCTCAGAATTGAAGCATTTATCATCAAACAGATTGCATTGGATATTTTTCCAGTAAAACGGATCTTAAGATTATCAAGGAATTGACAGTTAGCGATTATTAATCTCATCGATAGCTGTGGTCTAATCCACAAGGCAAACGTCCGCGCGCCAGTTGGCTGGCATCGTAAAGCCCCTAAGAAGGCTCGGAACTACTATTAATTCGCTTGCCATAGATCAAAGGGCGTAACTGAATGTATAATGCATCGAAGCCTCTCTCTCGACGCAGAGGTCGACGGGAGAAGAAGAGGATGCTGGGAGATAGAAGAGCGTAGTAGAGCATCGCTCAGCGAAGGCGGTGCAAACGTGCGAGCGTTGTAGCCGCCCGGCGGCATTAGAGGCTGAAGTGAATCATCTAGTCTTAAGCGAATCGCGGTTGAGGAGGTCGTGGATGAGGTTAACCGAGAAAAGACAAACCACCGGCGTCTCGGCAGCCGGTAGTGCCGTGAAATCCACAGCTTAACTCGCCCACCCTTGAACCCTTCGTCCCATCAGTGCCCCGCGTCCACCCTCCAACCCTCCCTTATCCTTCCTGCTAATATTAGTGTAGCAAACTGTCGGACCCGCAGAAAGAGAACAACTTACGAGGCATCCACACGCTCCCACTGTTGACCGGATTCTCCTTTGACGACTTGTAATCTAACGGTCGCCCTTTGATACATCCCCCCCTTGGCTTGTTGTACTTTATACTCGCTTTACTCACTAAATACAACTGAAGCACTTTTCTACAGTCTTTCAAATATCATAGTTTATATCAGTTATTTCGAATCTTAACTAATTTGAACTTTTCTCTTTTACAGAATCCAGTGAATCCTGAGGAGAGAGTGTCAGTGGTGCGTATTAGTGGATGATCGTTTATATTCTTTTGGTTAAGAATTGTTAGCAAGGGTGAAGAAGGGGGAGTCTGGGAATTCCTGGGAAGTCTCCTTCGATTTGCAGGTCGGACTCGGCCTGTTGACTCATTACTTCGCTTGTCTCGTTGCCCTCATTTCCCGTGCAGCCGCGGTAGACTCTCATCGCCGGTCGTGTTGGATCTGGCCAGCCTGGCAGTAGTCTCCCTTCATCTAGCTTCCCTTCATTCTTGCTCTCACTATTCTCTCACTCTCTCTCTCTGTCTCTCTCTTGTGCACTTGCAGTGTCTCTTGGAGAAGTTGGCCGGGCGGGCTGGCTGGCTGGTTGGCTGGTTGGCTAACCCTCTCCGGGCGCGCTCGCCTCGTTGCCCGGTCTCTTAAGTTCCGCAAAGTGAAATTTACAGCGTGCCCGATGGCTTGTTCCGGGTGGAGACCTCGCCAGGGGGGGTGTTAGAATCTTGCTTAATATTCCACCGGCTCCCTTGGGGCGGCCATGGGGTTTCACGGAGGTTTCTTGTGAGGCATTACCACCGGGACGCACTTCCTGAACGCGCCCACTACGATAGGCCGACTTTTGTCCCAAATGCCCTTAGGAATATGTTGGAGACAGTTGACTCTTTTATTCATAAAACACTCCCACTTCGCTTGGATTAACCTTGGACGGCTTTTTCCTATGACGAGAAACTCACCTTTTCTTTCGTCTTCTTCTTCTTCTTCTTCTTCGATATTCCTGCGCGATGTGTTTCTCTAGATTTCAAGACTATTTTTATGAAAGGCTTAGCGAATAGGTGAGTTGAGTGACGTTTTAATTTCGTGGGATAAAATTGCAGTGTTTGTAATATGTTATTGTAATATCTCATTTAGTCTTCGTATAGTCGATTTATATTCTGAATTTTTTACTTATCAAGCAGGTGTTTTTGATAGAGATTTTTTTAAAGATTTGTTTGGTGTTTATTAATGGGAGGAATAATTTAACACGTGTATTGCATTATTTTCAATCCATTAAGGAGCACTGCTTCCACCTCGGTGGATTAATACCCTTTAGATTCCCTTAGCGTTGGAGTAAACCGGTGCTCCTTGATGTTGGTGGCACGGGCGCCAAAGGAGTCGAGACGAATCGATGGCCCTGGTCGCCCTGGCAAAGCGAGCGGGGGGATCAATGATAACAGGAGGAGAGTGATAATGAACCACTTCGATTAATGGCTTAACGCTTATCGCAACATTACAAAGGGGATGAGAAACTCTCGCCACTCCCTGAGGCAAAGACCTCGTCGTTTCACAGAGAAATACATCGACAGCTTTGCCCCAGGCTTCCACTTCTTTCACGCTTCCTACAGGATTGTTTACCGCTTACTTTATTATTACCTTCTCTCTGAAAGCCTGCAATCAAGTATTCATAAATTGCACAGTTCAGTCACGCAGATATCGGCAATCGAGCCGACTGCAATTTATGCGTGACAGTAACGTCCTTTGCCGGGCGTTTCCATTGAAAAGCCAGCCTTCCTCATCGAACGTTCGATTCTCTCTCGGCGCGACGGCAAAAGTGGATCATTTTCCTCTTGGCGAACGATGGCCTCTTGGATCATAGTATGTAAAGTACTTGCTTCTAATCGACTATAAATCTAACTCATAAACGTGATACCGATCTTACGATGCCCGACGTCCGATCTTTCCACTTTGATGCTCGAGGGACGCCCGGCGTCCGATAAAAGAAATCGGAATTCCTCGGCCTGGCTGGATTGTCGGGACACAGGTAATCCGGAAATAATTAACGGCACGGAATTCGATGAGAGGACTTTGATCGAGCGGGCTTGGGAACCGTGAGGTATGCGCCGTGAGCGAGAGCACACCGACCGGCACTAGGGTGTACAAGGTCGATAAAAAGAGGCCGATAAAGGCGTATAAAGGCAGGGGAGCTTTTCCTCGTTCAATCCCCTTATATGGAAACTGATATTCTATAAAGCAAGCACCGCTGCCACAGTACCTTCCCCTCTGCCTTCCTCTATCCTCACCGCTGTCGTATCGGTGCCTCTCTTTTTCCCGCACTCGGTGGACCGCTCGAAACCCAGCTCTTTGCAGAGAACGCATCTGTAACGCACGATGACAAAGAAAGAGGATTACGTTAAACTAGAAAGGGGATAAAATAAGACCGGGCCGAGAGCCGCTTTTCACTTGCCCTCGTCGTACTAACTTCCTCTTCCAATCGATCTCTTCTTCTAAATCTTTGCGATTTTTTATTTTTCTCCATTTATTAATTCCTAACTCTCCTTCACCTATCATCGCACCGTAATAGCATTGACATTTCTCGACATTTCGTATTACTACACGATTAATTATTCGAATTTCCAAGCCTTATCATTCCTGGGACTTTACCGGGATTGGCCGTCCTGTCGTCGTGTAGACTCCGGCTGCATTAACTCCGGGGGTGTTCTACTAGATGAGAAGTTAACGCTAGAATAAGCGTGATGCGAAGCAACCAGGGGTTACCATGCCGTGTTTCATCGCCGCTGGAGGAACTCTCCGGGCACAAGAGAGAGAATTCGGAACGCCGCGCGAAAGCAGAAGGAACTCGGAGAGGTTTCTACCTTCTACCTGGAAGGGAACACGAAGGCTACACGCGCTCGCGGGTCTATAGTAATTCGAATACAAGCCATTCCAATTTCTGTCCTCGTGTATGACACGGAACCCACGCGCACACCCCTTCCTACTTCTCACGCCACCGATATCTCCGTCGGCGCTCCTATCTTTCACCGTAATTCCATGTGCGCACGTGCTCGCATTTCAATTAAGTTCGTGGTAGCTCGTTGCAGCGTGAATATAAATGCCCGCTGACAAAAAGTAGCCATGGATCGCCGGAAATGCTGTTGTCGTTCGCGTAATGCATTTATTATGATATTTTGATTATGACAGTATTCTAGAGTACAGTGAAAAAGAGAGGCTTTGGTTTTCGTTGTCGATACATTTATCTTTATAGCTGTTGCATCGATATACAAATATTGTGCAGCGACAGTTGCCGTGATTGCGCACGTAGGGGTTCGTGCATCCTGCATCGATTCGTCGTTGGTATTTATGATTCCGGGATTCAGGCTTGTCAGGTCGTCAAGGATACTGCTCGTGCGTGTATATTTAACGGCTTTTTTATTCGGACAAGTGTAGTTAGAATTACAATATTGTGTTTTATATTTCGAGTTGTATGTTAATATTATTTATTTTGAAGAAAATAGTAATGTTGGGTTGCTTGTTTTAATATCTGCAATCGAAAGAAATATGTCTAACACCTGAAATATATTTACACGAGCAATATGTCAAGAATGAACAACGAGTCGTTTCTAATGGTCATTTTCACTTGTCGTTACTCCAGTTTACTAGGTTAACGACGATCTCCGATGAATCGACCCTTTTTCACGGTGCGCCTTTCACCTGGCGGGAGCTGCGAATCTTCGCGCCGTTCAATGTTTTCAAAAGAGTAATCCGAGTCCTTTCACGATCAATGGCAATGGTCGATGTAATTACCTGGAAGCTTGCCGAACGTGCGAGGCGTACGAACAGTACTTGATTAACTGATACCCCTGAACATTCATCACCACTTACCCTGCCTCCATCCTCACGCGCACTCCGATATCTCCGTTACACGGAGATCGATACCCAACGAATTACTTTGGTAATGCTTCCCATTAGAAGCTTTAATACCACCGAGCCTAGAATTGATTGTCGGAAAAAGAAGAATCGGCTTTGTTCGAACAGGCAGGAATTCTCGTTCGTTTCGATTATAAAAATCGTATGAGCAAACTGCCCTTATTCAAATCGATACTTAAACGCTCTTTAATATGAAAATTCATCGCCGACATAATATTAGAGTGTTGAACAACGATATCCAAAGTAATGATGTATCAGCCGTTGCAATTGCTGTGCGTGCCATTTGACGCGCAAATTGATCTCTGGTAACGGAAGCATGACATAGGTGGGTGCCAACTCGATAAACACTGATCGGCATAAATCAAGCGTTGTATTCAAGCACCTTGGTTGTTTCTCAGGGATCTTGTCATCCTAGAGCATCCTCTCTGCTCTAGCTATAAGCAGATAAGCTCAAGTTGAATGACCTCCATTCTTCTCCTTTACAGACATCCAAACTTGAAAGTCTCTGGCAACTATAGGAACTATATGTAGACGACTGTCGTTGTATTGTGCTATAATTTCATTGAAAAACAAAAGCAGAATCGGCCGAAAGGGATGTCGGGGGAAATATGGGGTGATGGTCGAAGGCTGCATTGGGTGCGATCGGAAAAGTTTGTCCCGCCGCGGGGATCTTTAGCTTTAAGTACGTGGAAAAAAGTCCATCGGCCGCAACGGCGAGCGCTCGGCTCGACAGTGGAAGAAGAGGGTTGGTGAGACCGCGCGCAAAAAGTTGAAGTTGCGGAGGAGAGGAGAAAGGCGACTCTAGGCGGAGAGAGGCGAAACTAAGGGTTGGCGGTCGCGGGGGCTTTGCTGATCGCTCGGCCTGGATCTCGCAATCGAAAGGAGGGTACGGCGACATTCTTTTTAAACTGAGAACTCCCGGATTTCTCCCTGGTCCAGTGCAAGGGATGCGGGGCGAGGGAGTTAAAAATAAAATCGATATGCCGCATCCTCTCGGGGTGGTCGCTCTTTCGCGCGGACAACCAAGAGCGAGAGATAGAGCAAGATTGGACCAATGAAAGAGAGAGAGAGAGAGAGAGAGAGAGAGAGAGAGAGAGAGAGAGAGAGAGAGAGAAAGGGGAAGAAAGGTAGGAAGAAAGAAGAGAGAATAGCAAGATTCCTCCTGCCACACCCTCCTACTGCCTTTTCCTTTCTCGTGCACTCCTCTCTTCTTGCCCTCTCCTTGGCGGGCGCGCGTTCCTCTCGGCTCCTTCTCTAGCTGGCGCTCCTACCGGGCGCGCATATACCAGCATCCGCCCGCCAGTGGCATCCACTGGAATGTACAGAGATAGCAAGAGGATTACGTCGGCCGCTTTTTTCCGATCTTTTTCCATGGGAAAGGCCAACGTGACAAGAATAAATGGCAGTCATCCCTCTCGAAGCCATGCACTCAATACCCCCCACCAACCGAGGGGGGGGGGGGGGGGGGAGCCGACCCAAACCGACGTATCCGACGCCCACCTCATCCGAGCCAGCCGGAGCTGTCCTGCGCCAGTGCTATGTGCTCTGCTCGACTGCAACTACTATGACTACACTGTCGCAAAAGAGGGAGTCACGCCGAAGAGTCATCGCACTCATTCCTCCTTGAAATGTATGATATTTCTTTTGACCGCACTCCCATCGATGCACATGATCGAATTTTACCCATTCCCTGTCGTTTTTTCTCACCCGTTCAATGACGAATGAGAGAAAACTGCCCTGAATCTTACGCGTGTCGGACTTGTCAGTTTTTAACAGGATTTCACTGGATTAAACGGAGGATGTTTCGCGGGAAGGAATGCTATCATTTTTGGAATCAAGCTTCCGTGCATAGGACGACGGTATGCATAGGTGGTAAAACTCTCGTTTTATTCCACTGCAGAGAAGATTTATGTTCGCGAGGATTTAAGAGGCGAATTTTTCGGACCTGTGTACGAGACACACTAATTTGACCTGAACACGAATAAGGTGATACTCAATTTTTTACCGAAACGTCGACCCTCGTCACTCTCACCCTGGTGGCGCGCGGTGAGAGTGCTCCTTGGCTGAGAGGATCATTTTTTACTGTCGTTTTGTTGTGTCGGATTCTGCGAAAAGTGTTACGGGGCCGCTCGGAACATTGCCCACAATGGATGTGGCGTGTCACAGATTCCATTTTTATTTGACTTCCCGCTCGTGTCTCGGCCTCTAATCTTTCACTCTTGCGTTCCTCTCGTGCGTGGAAATGATTCCGGTGACATATCCCACGGGAACCGCCAGTGTTGCTAGTCTCGACTAATCGAACTAATACAATGTCGGACTAATGGAATAGATTTATATGTAGATATAACATTCAGTTGGTATTACCAGCATTCGACAGTAAAACACGCGATTAAATGAACCCTTCGACAGAATGGCGAGCGGATGAACTCGAGTCATTGAACTATCACTGCTTCCTCCTATTCTCTTTCGAGCGGTACAAACGAATTGCTTGTCGGCGCAAAGGCTGATTCGGAGTTTCAATTTCCCAATGCGTATTCACAGTTATTACGCTCGCATCCTCTCGCTCTCTTTGAATAATTTATCTCTTTGATTCATCGCCATCAGTAACATTCTCTTTCCCGTCCCTTCGAACCTCCCCCACTTTTCTCTGCTTCACTATGCAAACAGAAGGTGGTGTAGTGCAGTGATACTAAGGCATTTGCGACGCTTACAAACGCGTTACAGGAACATACGGGCGCCTTTGGCGAATCGTCGTACTCAAGGTACATTTGACGTCTAAAACAGGCTGTGTGACCCTCTAATGAAAAGCACACACCGGAACACGCTACCAAAATCTCGTTCCAATGAGCTTCACTCCATTCGTCGAGTTCCTTCCTACGGAAAGAGAAGGGTAGCTTCTAGCCTGGTTGAACGAGGGATGAGGAGAGCCTTCCTCTCGTTCGGCACGTAGTGGTCCTTCGTTCGGATTGACTCGCCGTGAAAGAGCAAGGCGAGCGCTCGGTAGCGGCGGCGCGGCGCGGCGCGTCGCGGCGGTGGGTTCGTTCGTGACTATAAGCAGTCGTCGGCATCGAAACACTCGATCGTGCCTTCAACCCCACAGCTAAAGTTCAACCTCCCTTGGACTTTAACTCTTTCGTGCGGCTTCAAGTGCTCGACGATCGTAGTTCCAACTATTCACTCTCTCGTTGTGTTCAATGTTCTCGTCCAATCGTTAACCCTCGGTTACACGTTTCCCTGCACTTTCACGCTGCGTTTCTCTATTTCATTGATCGTTGCGATCCCTGTGACAGCTCTTACGCTCCTCTCCTGCACGAATCCATTCTCCGTGTTGGAAGGGAGGAACCACCACCGCGCTACTCCCGGACGTGCCGCAAAGAAAGGCTGAATAAAATATACATACTCTTCGCAAACCCGGAGCGCTTCCGACGTCGAGGATGATTTGGATTCGTAGACGACGCGATGGGGATGACTCGTCGAGAGAGGGTGAGAGAAGGTAAAAGAGCCACCGCTTGAACGTACTCCGTAAGAAACTAATCCTCGTCGGGCAAAAGGGAATTTTTCATCTCCTTAACTAACGCTCGCGGTTTTGCTCCCTCCCAGCATCCCCTCGCTCGCAACTCTCGTTATGTATTAAGTATATATGTATATATTCTCTGTATATGTGTCTAGTATATGTACGCAGTTAAATGATCAAGTGAAGGAGCTTCATTACTTCATCGGTGAAGCATTTAATTTCTTCACTACCATCCATTTTCCCCTTTTCATTAGTTCGATTCATTAACATATCATTGGTGAACGTTGCGTTTGAAAAGTTAAAAATATGAAGACACCATTCTGCATTAATTCAGATTCGAATTTACCCTTCGCAATACATTAGCGTCGACTGTGTTGAAGAAAGATTACAGGAATTAGGGTGAATCAGTTAGGGGTGATTCAACTAATCTTGGAAGGTGTACTTTCGAAACTGGTGGGGGGTGGGGGGGTGGAGCGTGGCAGAGTGAAAGGGTTAATCGTTGTTCTTAGTAGTGGATAAGGTGCGCGGGGGCGATGGAAGTACGGTCTCGAGTGGCTTTCCCGTCGAACGGGAGCGCCCGGTTAACGCTTACCCGAGCATTTTAAATCTTCAATGGAGGGCTCATTCGCTTTGTCAATGCTTCCTTTAGTGCGCTGCCACTTGTGCAGCTTCCGCTCTCTCGTTTTGAAGTCCCAGCATAGTTGAGCCGACCGCCGTCGTCGCGGCGACCACCACTGAAAGCCACCCTGGAACAGTATGTTCGCAGCTCCCAGGGTGCAGTTGATTAGTATTCCGAGGAAGCAGCCGCTGCTGGCTGACGCAGTCTTTTTGTTCTCGGTTCTCTCTCACCAGCCGGGGCCGAAATCTGGGACCATGCACTTCCTGTAATCGGGACCAGTGCGAGAGACTCGCTAATAGATTCGAGGATCGCGCGCCTTCCACCGACCACCCTTCCTATGAATATTAAGTCCCGGATTATAGGATGGCATTTCCGGGGTTAAGTTTAGATCGGAGTTCGCAGGCGGATCGTTGCGCAGTTAATATGGAGCCTGCGAGCAATTTATCGGGACCCCTATCCATCATTCTGACCCCTCCAATCACCTCGAGATATTTCATCTTGGATCATTGGCAACCTAATGCCACCGCTTTTATTAAATTCAACGTTTAAGAGTTTTCGTAATGACACACATTCACAATGCGAATAAAGTACTTGCAGCGAAGAGAATTCTAGTTGTATGTATGCAAGAACTATTACACGCATCGTGAAGGATCTTAAAGTCGAATGCGATAAATATACTCGACTTTATTGAAACAAAAATTCCTTTTTACAAATTCTATATTCAGAATAATTTTCATCATTTCAATCAAAATGGACCTTCCTGTCAATAGGATTAATTTCGATATCCATATTTCTTAAGATTGTAACATGGATGGATGTGGCTTAAGGTCTATGTCGAGGTTGGGCCATTTGCCAGAGTAACTTCCCAGTTGTATCGAGGTAGGATGAGAACGACAGGGTCGAGACACAGGTCGTTTACCGAGGTCCGATAGGGTTTGGACGACACAACACTTTCGTGCGAGGTCGCCTAGTATCGTTAGTACCGGTGCGCCGCTAGTGTCGCCGGATCGGGGGCACGTTCATCCCCACACCCTTAGGCTTACTCTCTTTCCAAAGTCCCGCTCGACTAGCATCTCGCCAGGAACCGAATCCCAGCATTCCCAGCCGAAATACGAGCATCCGTTTTCACTTGCTCACCCTCGCTTCGGCTGACTTCACTGACTCTCTCTCGTTGCCTTACTGGCTGTCTCTCTGGTTTGCCAGAGCTCTCTGCTCGAGCTTGCCCGAGCTCAGCTTCCCGCTGAACGAACACTGAGATGCGATCACGCGTTCCTAGCAATCGAGAGAGTCTGAGAGAGGGAGAGAGAGAGAGAGAGAGAGAGAGGGGGGGGGAGAGAAAGAGAGGGAGATGCAGTGAGATAGACACCACAAGGAGTCCGTAGAGTGGCAACTCTCGGGAAACTGCCGAGTTGCAAATGTATCGTTAGTACCCAGCAACCTCTTCGACTTCCCGGCCACAATCGAACCGCTCCCCTGGAAACATACTTCTCTCTGCGATACCTCTCTTACTCCCTTTCTCTCCCTTTCTCTCTATCAACCATTTCTCCTTTCCGGAACTGTCACGCGTAGAGTTTCGGCAAGCCAAGCTCTCGATTCTGACGCTTGACGTTTGCGTTATCGACCAATACCCACTTATTCCAACAGTTATCAATCCGATCCATATTCCGTACAATTTCCTTCTTTTTTTCGTTATTAAATTATGAGTTGCTCCGCGTTTCTACTAACTGGATCTTGAAGCTCGCACGCCCCAGCAGGTTTTACGATAACAGTATATAAATTTGATAGGCGGGGGGTTGTGTATATTTATATGTTCGCGTTTGGGTAGCTTGTTCGCGCGAGCGTGATTTATGATGGCTTTGGTTTTTCCTGTTATTTATCGGAATCCCGACGAAATACGACACGGCCAGTCATACCTGGCATGTTCAGTATTTACATTGATATCTTCCGTGACTTTTGCACCGGCTATTCCATCCGGGGCTTGTTTGATTACCAAGTTCCTCTCTGTTTGTTCATTGTCGGTGCGCCCTGCTATGTATTTGTTTTTTGGTTATCGGACATTATTATTACACAAAAAAGTCTGGCGTCATACGCGTGGGTTGGTAGCGGAAGCGCGGTGGGATGTTGTCAGTTGTGGTATGAGAAAAGGGTTGAAAGAGTGCGGGGTCATTGTTCCAATGAAGCGAGAAGCCGCATCAAAAGCGAAATACTCATGGGAAGCTTCGGTTACCAAGCTTCTTCGTTCAAAGTGTCTGCTCTTGAACACGTTGCCAAGCGGTCTCAGGTATTACGTCCCAGGAGAAGAGCTCCGCAGACCAACCAGCTAAGAACATAAAGTTAGGTGCTTCGATTTGTGGTGCAGGAAATGTATCGTTCCTCTGGCGCACTGACTGTGAAACCACCACCGTTTCCGATTCCTTCCTATTGTCTGTATAATATAGCAAGGTTTCCATATTAACATTCATCGTTTTAAATTTTACCAATTTCTTATCATTGAATAATAATTCAGATTCGATAAGGTAACCAGAAAATTCATATAACCATTCGTGTCCTTTTTCCCGAGCTTAAAAAAACAAGTCTGAAAAGGGAATCTTATACCTGAAAAGGTCGCCCGTAAAATATCAGCATTCGATTTATCACCGCTGTGTTTCCATACTTGAACCAACCGAAGTAGAATCAAGTGGGAGTATTGACACGACCCGAGGCTTTGGACGGTCAAGTCTGTCAGTTAGTTTTATGGTCAGTTGACGCGTAGAAACAAGATAGGTGACTTGGTGAGCGTACAAGTTGAACTTTAAGAAGACGTCGCGAGGAAGTGTCTGTGCGGGGAAGGAAGCAAAGCAGTGAGGACAAGGGTTTGGCTTGGAAAGTTGCGGTCTCGTCTTCCTCGGCACTTGGACTCCTCTCTCTGCTCTCTCACCGAGTGCCAGAAGACGGCGAGGAGGGCGAGCTTGTTTGTCGCGGGACGTCGGTCAAATTTGTAAACCACGGTGTTCGAATCGCTCGAATTATTCGTCGGGCTTGGAGATAATTAAGGAAGTTTCACCGAGGACAATCGGTCTCGGCTGCCTGGTTCTCTGCGGCCTGGAAACGCAGTTTCCACCACTCTATCGTACACCCTCTTTCTCTTCCTCTCTTCATTCCTCGGTGGAGTTCGAGGGATCATCTGCCTCCGGACCACTACCGATCTGTAGGTACTCACCGAGCTTTATCGCCAACTATCCGATACGTCTTCCAATCTCAAAAGGATCCGTTTCTCTCTGACTCCTCAGACGCGTCACTTTCACAAACTTTCTTTCAAGTATTTCATATTGTGCGTACGAATAATAAAGCATTCTCTTTTCATAAAATACGAGTATTCCTTCTCATTAAAATTCAACCGACAATTTGTGTTAAAACAGGAAAAAGCATTCAGCGACCGGGACAATATCGCGGAAATAGTCGTAGCAATATGTTATCAGGCACTGAATAATGCACCACTTCCTCCGGACGTCGCGCACTACCTTTAATATAACCATTGAGGAAATATCGTCCCATTATCAGCATCGGGCCGCGTGAATTTACTGCCCTTCATTTTTCACTTCTCGCTGAGAAGTAACGCGAACACCTTTTCCTCGGACATGTCTACGACTTTGTAGAATTATTTCACCGTCTAATATTTATACCTCGAGAAATTGATATTAATCTTTGCAAAGGGGGGAGGAACAGTAGAAGAACTATTTCTTTCTTTCAAGGAATCCTGTAGCTTCGTATCACTTTAACGTAGCTTATTCCAAGTGCATATTGCTCGTTTGGCAAAAGTGTGGCGCAGGATAAAAGTGATTCGAGTCATTAAACGCACGCTTTTAAATTATTAATGGATATAAGATGGAAGCAGAGAGGAAGAATAGTTTTCCAGCGGCACTATGCATGGTACTCGGTATTCGTAGAAGTTGCGATCATCGTAAAAAAGAAAGGGGTAGTCCGAGTGGGAGTGGGTGAGAGTGAGTGAAAATGCGGAAGCATGTACTCGGTGGCATCAAAGTATGACGGAAGTATGACCGAAGTGGCTTCATCCGCGCTCTCGTTTACAACCTAGCATCTTGGAACGATGAAGTGCGCCGCCCGCAAAAGGGAAATTTCATTTCGTATTCCGCCATTTTCTTTCCATCGCGACGTCGTTGCAAGGGTGTGTACCGCATAGCATACACTGGAGTCGACGTCGTCGTCGTCGCGGCGCTTCTTCTACTGAAATTATCCAGAGACATTCCCCGCTCGTTAAGGCTCCTGCAAGCACTGCTTGTGCTTGCGGTTATGTTCCCTATGTATGCACGTAGTTGCCTGGCTGTCGTCTCTAGGCATTCTGCATCGCCATTTCTTGGACAGCTCGCTCCAGACACCGAGGCAGTGAAAATTTGCGAGCGAGAAACACTTAAGAAGATGTAGCAAAGACCGACAGCATTTTCCTGTTGAGCGTAAAATGAGAATTCGAGTTTGGTAAAAGAGATTCTCGAAAATAGAATCCTTGGAATTTTCAGTAATCGTAGTATTCTATTTTCTATTATTGTTAGAAGCAACAGTATTTTCTAGTAAAATTCAGTCTTTCCCTCTGGGCGTTGAAAATTCTGTAAGGTTTTGATATTATATGGAAGTCTGAATTCATTAAGTCGAGCGTCACGATTTTCGAGAGATCGTCGGTGCTCGGGAGTTCTAGTTTATATTTGCCAATTTACCTGAGCCGAAGGTTAGCGAGGTTAGTACCGAAGGCGCGCGGTGCTTGGTTTAACAGGGTCAATTTATGCAGATGAATGTAGTTAAGTGTTTCACGATTTACGAAGGCGCGTAGCGGCATAGTTCTCTGCTCTCATTTCCCCAGCGAGATTTATCGCCGGCCGCGTCGGCAATACCTATAATATGTAGATGAAAGGGAATCGGTCCGATATTGGCACGCTCTCTCCATTGTCTTTCGTTGGCGCGAGTACTTTTCCTCTCGCAGCCAGCAGCCAATCTCTTTGGAGCTTGAGAAAGGCCCGCTTTAATAGAAGGTGGGATCGTGGATGAAAGAGTCGATCAAAAAGTACACAGTGCCCTCTCGCGGCGCCGCTCGAGAGTAAAAATCACTTTCCTAGTTTCTTTCAAGTGAAATTTAATATTCCGAGGACGTCCTGGCACCCCGGATACGTGCGCGCTCGCTGTCCCTCCCTGCAGACTCCTTAAACTACGTTACACGCTAAACTGGTTTACATACATTCTCCGATATATACGCTGTCAGGTGTTGCTCGCACTTGCACCGTTGCGTGGAGATACGTAAATTGATGTAGCCGAGTCCGGTAAACAGGATACTTCGTTAATTAATCAAACACGCCGACACATAAAGCGTTGATCAACTTTCAATTTCAATTCATGGTGTACTCGACATCACCGGAGATCGAACGCTACACGTATCACACTGTTTTTGACAAAGTGAGCGAGCTGGGAGTATCGAAAACATATTGGCAGAAATCTAATTGACAGTTGACTCGCCGGCATTTTGTCATGCCCGGTACAGTTTGCGCAAAGTAGCGCACGGAATGCTTGACGTCTGTTTGACATGCAAATGCGATTTCGTTGGCTGGCGCGCTTGCAATTGCAACGGGTTTCGCGTTCGAGCTTCGTTTTTACGCGTTTCGAAGCTGGGCTTTGCAACCACAGTAGTCGGCGGGCCGATATGCGCCTCATATATCCGGCGTATGCTTCCATTACGGACAATAACATCCGGGGCAAGGCATTCCGTGGTGAACCGCGCTCCATCACCAAAAGTCATTAATACCTAGCGCCGTGGCGCAACCCGGCGCGGATAAAAGCGGCGGCCGAAAGAGCGTAACACCGCGCGGCGCGCTTTCCAGGCGGTCGACGATTACGCTTAATCGCTAGAAAATGGCCGGCCTTAACGACTATTCATTCAAATGGCTGGCACGCTGCGGGCTAGGAAGCCTTAAACCCGATTCACATTACTGGCATTCTCGTGCCACACCCAAAGCTTAAGAAAAAATTATTGCATTGATTCAGAGTTTAAAAGCATCCAATTCATAGACGACACACCATTTCGAAAGAGATCGAATCTTAGTATTGATAATACTGACGCTATTCTTCCGAGAAATTAATACGCGAAAATTTGAAAGATGAAAACTATACACTGTCGGTGTTTCGAGAACGCAGTTTTCGAAATTGCACGTCCATTTCGTAAACTCCGGAAACAAGAGGAGAAAGCATCTCTTCGTGTTGATAGCGAAAACGTATACGCATAGCGAAAGGAAGCTCGCACGAAGCCTGATAGGATTTCGGACAGCCGTGGGAAAAATATGAGAAGCGTGCGTCATCATCCGCAAGCGACCGACGCTTCATTCTTTTGAAAACGGTCCTATTATTTCCAGGGGCGCGGTCTCTAGCAAAATGCGCCGCTTCCGTCGAGCTCTCGCTCTTCTCTTTGCCTAACGATCGAACATTTCCCGTGTGTTCCACAGTGTTCGATCCAAGCTCTCTGTTATACAATTTGCAATAGTAGACTGTTCTTGCTTCCTCCAAGGGAAGCCTGAGGCGTTGAATTCGCCAGAGAGATCAGTGAATGTTATGCTTGGATGCTTTTATGCAGGATCTACGTTCGATTTGCATAATCAAAATTATCAGATGCACTGTGCATATTAGAGAATTGGGAAGCTTTAGTTAAAGTTCGGTGATTATTTTCCTATTATTTTCACGTTATAATTATATTTTAAAGAGAAACGATTCGAGTATGTTATATGTATTGGTGCGTGATTCTTTTCTAGTTCATCGTTAGCTATCATTGGAGGAATTTTTTATTATTGGTCTTGTGACCCGAGTTCAATCATCTTGAAATATTGCCCCTTCCATCCTTTTCTTGGCCCTTTATTTCATCCTTTTCCGATTACCCCCGCATCCCAACACCGTCGGCATCACGCTCGAGTTATTGGCCACGTTTTTATTGCGCGAGTTATTGCACCGGCACGAAGGGCCAGCACGGAAAACAACAACAAATTCCTTCTTCGCATCTTCTTCCAGGCGAAGGACCAGACAACTCTGGCAGGCCTTTGAAAAATAACTGAAGCCAGGAATTACAGGAACTCCCCCGTTCTATTGTGACCACAGCAAGGACGCAACACCCACTTTTCAAAAGACAGGTATTTTTCGTGATTTTTCGTGGAAACCTCATTCCACTTTTCAGACCATCTATTTTGTTTGTAATTTTATTTTTTGTTATATACATTATTTCATCCTATTTTCAAAGACCGGACAAATCAGTTGTTATTATTGTTTATTTTCTCCTTTTGTTAAAGAGCGCAATTGGAAGACTGGCGGTCCAACGGATCAGGAACAAAGATGATAAAAGAAAATAATACTGCGGCTGAATCAAAACAGAGAGGGAGATATTATTAAGCAAATCCCCTGGATCCCTTTCATAACGGCAATGTTGAAAAGCAGAATTCCATAATGTGAACGTACGGAAAAAAGAATACAAATAGAAATGTAGCGCGTATATTCAACAATGGAAGAGATGGAGAATAGTTTTTCCCTGAAAATCCTTGGTTATATTGTAGCATTATTCGTATAGCGGATTGGTAGTAGTGGTCTCGCGTTGCGGTCTTTATCGCCCATGTCAGGCGCGAATGAGTTTTCAGGTGGAAATTTCGTTGGTTCGCGTCAGCACCGTCGATAGCATCTCGCGCGATGCGGTTGTTGTCGATCGGAACAACGTAGCTGACTCGCTTCGCCCCAGTGGTAGTCCGAGGCGAGAGCCGGTTTCAGGGTCTGCTTCACGAACCGTGACACACAGAGCTTTGTGATCACAGGCGCTTTTTTTTCCTCGGTTTCCCGTTTGTTAAGATAATCGATTTCAACATCGAAATGGACAACAGAATTTCACCGCTCTAAAAAATCGCACTGTTTCTTCAGGAAACTTTATATTGGAATTGTCGAATTTAGCAAAGCAAGGTGTTTCTATGTCGCGAGTGTTGACTCATTGTTCGCGGGAATGTTTGCAGACAGAACGCCGGCAATTCCCTTACTATTACTGGTCGGAGATATTTTCATTGTAAGACGCGAGCGGTCGTTTCCGGGCCGAGTGGACGGTCGGAAGCGCGCGGAAAATTCCTTAACCAGGAGCGGTAGCGTGCAGAATTCAGGAGATGCTCGTGCCGAAATATACGAACTGTCGAGGCAAAATCAATACCCATCGCATTCCGACTCCCGATAGCTGAATTCCGTAGTGCGCCGTAATGCATAGGCATTGGGCGCTCCCGAGTGTATCGATATCCCATCCTTACGCGGACTCCCGGAACGTCGATAATAATGGCATCGCAGTGTAATCGCGTCTCCTCCCAATATGGCCCTTCAGCTTTTCACCACCGTCTGAGATGTCCTCGTCTTCTCCTGCTGAACCTTAAGTAATTTTTTATCAACCCTGCTTTACGATATCCATATTGATTCCTGTCTTCCAATATCACTATTAGACTGCGGATACTTGCGCGAATCATATCGATTGATGCAATACGTACACACACATGATAGGAAAGTAATATTACTACCTTCAAATAAATCTCCACAATTTTCTTGAATATTACATTGGAATCAAAAAATTGTAAATGATATTATTAAACCACGGTAATATTTTGGTAACTATCACATTCTCGTGTTATTATCTTTACGTATTAGTTTAGATTTATTTTAAAAGCAGACTAGTTTAAAGTTTCTTTTTAGGAATCTATTCGAATACATGATAGAAACTTTTTTTTGTTTTTATCGTGGCGAAGCATTGAATCTTTCCGTTTAAGCTTTCGTATTCACGTGGAGGATACACTGCGAAGTTTCATTCATATTTGCATAAGAATCTACAGTGCTCTCATTACTACTTCACGACAACGTGTCCGAGGGAATAGATATCGAGAATAACGAGTAAGTTATTCACGCGGCAGCCATTCGATAGCCGGGTTGTTCGTATATCCGCATCCATATGTACCTCCGACGATTCTCCTATTTGTATTCATGGCCGACTACGCTTCTTTCTCCCCGCCGGTCAATAGACTTTCGCCAGGGAAACGAAGTGGCCAATGCGCCAGCGAGATTCCCAAGCACCGCGTACAAAGGATCGCACGGGATTCCAAATTCCAGGGTAATAACGCGTTTCCAAATATTCCTCGAACACCTTTCGCACACGGAATAAAGCTGCACTTTCAACCAAATCGCATGTGCTTGCAAGAGTTATTTCTCAAATAAATTCCTCGAGATCTAGTTGAAAAAATAAGTCATATTTTTATGAGTAAAGAAAAGATTTAGCTATCTAGAATTTAGTAGGTGTGCAAGTTTATAATATAAAAGGTTGTCAGCATTTATTGAAAAGAAGTGATCGTGGCTGCCCGTAAATATCACCAGAAGATTTGGTCGTATATTCTTCTCTTATATGCTACCTTTAAATCTATATGTATATTTCTACAATATTTCTACAAAATGTAACAATCTTCATAACAGTTCGAAAAATGAGACGCAGGCTTCCAGTAAAGTGATACAAAAAAATGGGTCAACTAGTTAAAGGATATCAATAGTGTCGCTGGTTATTGAGTATGCAAACATCACTTTATATCTGTGAGTGAGGGGTGGTTCTCGTCGGGGGAGAGAGAGAGAAAGAGAGGACTGCATACGGCTCGACATTTAACGGGCATCGAGTCCGAATAATATTTCAATGGGGCGATGCGCCAGTCATTAACTTAATTGCCGATCTGTGCGCAATTAGTGGCGGAGCCCGGGCGACCATTGGGCGAGAGGAGAGGGGGTGGACGCGTGTAAACGAGAGGCGCATACTTTCGAATTGATGGATAGTCCATGATGACGGCGTGTCGAGGAGCGCGACACCGAGTTTTCCGGCAGTTCGCCGCATTCATTACACCGGGCGCGAACTGTGCCGAGAGTCAGCCCCGAAAGTCACTAATTAGTTAATTATCAAACCGAGTCGTGACGATGAACTAACGGCATCGGGCGGCCGGTTCTCTCCGCTCGACCGAGGCACCGGCTGTGTGCTCCTAGTCGGTGTGTACGCGCGCGCGCTCGTTCGCTTTCGAAGGCAACGAGCCTCGCTTAATGTCGTATTCACAGTGTAAAACTGCTCGTTAGTGGACCGGTGATCCGGAAGTTGAGGATAAAGGGCGATAACTTCATTGGGAAAGGAGGAGCGCGTCGAGACGGCCAATTTGTAACCATAATTTCCTTCGGGCCCGCGTCGGCTCGCGCAATAAAGCCTCTGCCAAAGAGAGAGAAAGGAATAGCGAGGGGAAGAGAATAGGAGACAGGGAGAGTTACAAGAATATAAGAGAAAAAATGTTTTATGTCCCGTGCAGGCGAGCGGAAGCGGGGTTGGTTCCCCCCCCCTCTCTCTCTCTCACTCTCTCTCACTCTTTCTCGTTATCCGCACTCCTCTCCTCCGCACAAGCAGCATTTCCGCAGTGCGCTTTTTACGAGACCCGCTCGCAAAGGATGCTTTCCGGCGCGACGAAATTCACGCGTCTACCTGTCCGTCTTTGTTGTACACGTGCTGCCACCTCCGCCGTCGGTTTTTACGCAAGCGACGTGCCTCCTACCGCCGACCTTTCGTTTGCTAAATCATCCAACGAACTCACCAACCCACCGCGCTCCCTCTTCGTCCCTCTTCGCCTAATTATGCACAGGTATTTTGGCCTACAATGACGAGCTCACCATCCTCAGTGTACTGTGTGTCCTGGTCCTGTGAAGTTCGGGTTACACGTGTTCCGTAATTGCAAATCATGCGCCGCTCTCGGTGAATTAGTACAGCAATGTGAAGAGTGTTTTGTGGCTTTCCACATAGAGAATTGTGGTTATAGTTATTTATCGTAATCAGTACATGTCAAGTTTTTAATATTTGATAGTAATTCAAAGTCAATTGTTGAGAATAGTTTACAATGTTTTGTGAAGATATTGAAATTGATTCATATTTATAGACAGATTCATATTTATAGAGTTGACAGATTGGCAAGTACAGATGGGGTACACTATATTCGGCACGGTGAATGAAACATGTAATCATTTTTGCGATATCGTAACTTTTAACAAACGCGATTTATTGTCAGGTTTCAATACTTGAGAGAAGGCATTCGAGAGTACATTGTTCTCTACAATTCGTCCACTAGGATAGAATAACAGTAGATAGTGCGCACAATGTTTCACGCAAAGCTTGGAATTCCTATTCATAGTATACACGTAAACGAAAAGCCTGGAAGTGTGGATTCCGACGTGCATCTGGCACTCAGTTTTCCGTGTGTATCTTTTCCAGTTTTTAAGTCCGACTCGTGCGTTTCTTACAAGCGGGCGAAAAGTACGACTCATAAAGAAGGGGTTGGCGCAGCTCGAATTTAACGTGGACTTTCATTTCCGTGTACGTGCGAGTTGTCTTGTGTATGTGTGTGTGTCGTCGGTCACAAGCACGTGTACGTTTGGATCGCGTTTACCAAAATATGTAAACCCACACGATGGAAATTGTTCGGCTGGCTTTTGAGCTACCATTCCTTTATTCCCGATCGCTTCGCATCTCCGGCCTCCCTCGCATCCTTTATTCAGGTTGCGTGGTGGAAATGTACCGGCTCTTTCTCCCTCGCACCATCCTTTTCCCTCTTCTGTCTCCTCCCGCTTGCATCGCGATGGATTGATGCATGACTGCGAACGGATTGCGCAAACTTGTTTGATGTTTTTTGCTTCAAAAACGCCCGCGCCATATCCCACCCCACTTGCTCTCATAAAGTCGCACACTTCGTTTGTCAAATGAGTAATGGTAGGTGCTCTTGTCTACTGGCGCTCGGTTCGCCAATAAAACAGAGTTTGTCAGCCACTATGCTTTGAACTCTTACGAACACGGCTTACACCGCTCTCGTTGTCGGACGGATAATGCCGATTGATCAAAGGCTTGGTCGTCATCGAATCAATCGGTGAATATAGAAATCAGCCAACGGGAATTGCAAAGGTACTACTCGAGCATGGTAATTACAAGCTTACAAGTGGTTCATCTTACACTCTCGTTCGAAGGAAACTCTTTACTTGGGAGGCTTTTGTCATTTTTATATCTCATGAGGAACTAGAATAATCATTCTCTGTTCGACGATGAGAAAACGTATTTACTGTGCGTGCATTTCATTTATTCAATGTGAGAGAATAGTATCCACCTGTGGTTGATTACTTCTTATTCGCCGTTCGATTTCAAGCGGTACGGTCTGCTGAATAAATTATTCTGGGCGCACAGTTAAATCAGCCAGGACGAAGCGAGCGAAAACGAGAAATTCGTCGGGCGGACGCGCATAAATGAAGCGGGAAAGAAACACGTTGACAGAGAAACCGTAGCGAGCGTATTCGTCGGTTTCCAAATAGAGGAGCCAAACCTGGTAGAGGATGAAGTGATGCAGGGCTCAGAAGATTATGCTGTGATGCTAATGCCGGGATTTTGCCAGCCAGCAGCGGTTCAAGGGGCTAGAATCTGTGTTGCGCGTCGCCATAATAAAATGACCAACGAACCAACCACCGTCGTGGCGCTCGTCGCTGCTTTTCCCCGCCACGATTTCCGTGTGCAGCGCCGCTTAATGTAGGAAATAGCATCACAGCAATTCGGCTGCGCTATGAACACTTCAGTTTTCACCATATTTATGCTAGAACAGTCCACCACCCCTTTCGGAACTATTTCTCTGATGTGCCTTTGCTTTTAAAAATGCCCGTGCTGATGACTGTTCCTGTTGGTCAGCCACAAAGCCTGCCGATGCTGTTAGCAATCTGCGTAAAAAATATTACTCGACTCTTTCTTTTTCGATAATATCACATCCGCGCGTAATCCTGCCCGACTGCTTTCCAGTGTCTTCCTTAGTGGAACGCATTTTTCGCCGCAATTTTCGCTCCGCAGCATTGCCACCGGCAAAACCGAATTCTACGTGGCACGACGGCAGCGATGCACACGCGCGTTCTATCGTGAACACTCTTCTCTTGGCCAAGCATTTTCTATTACGGCTGGATGGCACACGGGCGGCCTTTTTTACGGCAAAGCCAGTCGAGAGTAACGTCATTTCCTCTATCCACACGTGCACAGTGCAGTTAAAGTTCCTCGGCGTTGACGGGTCTTATCTGCCAAGGCTTGTAAAACTTGGAAAGTGTCGTTTTATGGATGGTTTGCGAAATCGTGGTTTTTAACTAGTTGGTTACTTGAATAATCAAGAATTCTTCTAGTTAGTTCATGTTAATATATTGCTGATTATGCAAGATATTATTAAAGTTTTGTTTATTAAAGTTTCTCAAAAGTTAACTCTATGTGATAAAAAATAACTAAATTTCTCTGAATATATTTCCTATTTAATTTAATTATAAATATAATCGATGATTCTTTTTAATATTAACATAAAATAGTCTATCAACAATATGTTAATACAAGCATCCATCAAAGTTAATGAGTTAATAATATCACTTTCGACTGTCAATGTATGAATTTCTCGACAGGCGTCATCATTACACGCGGAGTTGTGAGGGCGTCGGTGTAAATCCCCGGCAATTTCTTTCGTTAAATCTGGCATGCACACTTTCCGTCCGATTTCCCTGGGATTTTTCGAGCCCCGTTTTTCACGGAAGTTTCGCCGAGAGAAGCCGGGCGAGAGAGGTTGGCGCATCCAGGACAGATGTTCGTGCATCTTTTCGCCAGGTGAATTCAGCCCGGCCTGGCAGGGATTTCCAAAAGCGCGGACGAACATTCAGCTCGGGCGACGTAACAGTCAATGAGAAACATTCGTTTCCTCAGTCAGTACGTGCAGTCAGCACAACTGTATATTCGTATTTTAAAGTGTATCTTCGCTGAAGCGACAACGAGGAGACATTTTCTTGAATAATTTTTTATCATCTTTATTTGTATTTGGTCTATGTTAATATCGACTTATGAGAAATGCACAGATAACTTTTGTCGCTGGTAATAGAAACATGAAAGGGAAATTTATATATTTGTACACACTGTTGATTATAGAAATCGGTCAATATAATAGTCAGTCTGAAAATAGTGATTAGATCTCTCAGAAATGTAGATTTAAAATTCTGGAATTCTAGAAGAGCTAGGAAGGTAAAATCAAGCAGAGAGCTAACCTCTAACCCAAAACGATGAAGAAACACCTAGTTATCGATCATGTCATCGCAATTATAGACTTAATCAGTTTGCCAGGAATTGGATTTAACAGAAATCTCATAAAAACTGAAGTAAAAGTTCAAATGTAATGCTGCTTCATTTGCAGCATTTCAGACATGCTTACACACGGAAACTGCTGTTTTATTCACATGAATTCAAAGTAAATATAAAAATATCACATAGTACACAATGCAGATGCAAGAAATATCATTTTATTAGCAGTAAAATAACAAATGATCGCTCACCAGGAGCTTCAAGCACAGCTGACAACACCCAATCATCTCCAAGGATTTCGTCTTATCCTTAGTTGAGATTCAATCATGCGCCATTCATTCCGGCATTCATCCGCAAACAGACCACACGCTCACTTTTTAATAATTCAGTGAAATACTCGTATAAACCGCAATAAAATTCTCACACGACACGCACTTGTCACTCTCGTCAACATACCACCGCCATGTTGGATAAATAGTTGACGTCATCAGTGATGGCTGCGATATATATCGAGGGTCGATAAACAAACATCGATACGATAGATGGCCCTTGGATCGAACGGCAAGTAGCCAGTGAAGTCAGTCTCAGGCTGGCATTCTGACGCGCGCGTTTTCCGCCATATCATTCCGATTTACTTCAGTTTGTTCGAAAAAGTGTGTGAATAATTCATAGTTAAGCCTTGATTACTATATCGACTTATTATTATGATCACCAGCATGTATCGCTTAAGATTCGCGAGTATTTTATTAAATCTCTGTGTACTACAACACAGAATTCGGAATAGGAACTTGATGTTTCGTCTTAGAAACATATCAGTAAAGCTGCAATCGTTTCAGCTGTGAATAGTTTGCGACAATTCTTGATTGTTAAAGCTTTGTTCTTCAGTCTGTGATATTAGAATCATTGAATTCGAGTGTTCAGTGAGTGAAGTGTTGGCGTGCGATGGTTAATCATTTTCCATGGATACTTTGCCTTTCCCTGCATGTTCCTGTACTATGTATTCTTCCCATTGGCAAGATTGTTTCGATGATGCTAATAATCTTCGTAATGATCGTGAGTCCTTTTTCCTCATTTATTCATCTCATTTTCCCTGCTACTGTACCCAACCACGTATTCTTACTGCGATAACATAACCAACAAGACAGGCGTCATGCATATATTCTGTTTGTTTTCATCAACTTGGTAACTTGTTATAACTTTCTATTATCATTACGTGGCTGGCTCTCCCAGTGGGATGTTATCTTACACTGGTGCTCGTCCTATGCATCTCCTATATCAACATGTTACACTACCGTTGTAATTATGTGGTTTCATTTGTATTGTACAGTATGTTAGTATGTATGATGCATTTGCCTTTGAATTACTACTGCCAAGTACAAGTTACTGTACAATAGGATAATTATAAATTATCCAGCATGCTGAATTATATATGTATCTCTAACAAGACTTACCTACACTCATTATAATACGTTTAATATTATATTCCAGGAACATATAATACATATAATATACTATAACACGTGTGGAAAAAACCGGAGAACGACAATATAAATTCCAAGACAAGTGAATCAATTCCGATTTAAGCCTAGACATTTCTGCTGAGTTTTTCCAAACAACGCCTCCTTTTCTCCCGAAAGTGCAAATGTCTGGACGACTGTGTAGAGTAAAAACATTCCATTACACGTGTCCTCGGTGCATTGCACCATAGGAATTCCCTGCTATGTTATGTTTCGCTGTTCAAAAGAGAGCAGAAGGGTTTTGGGGATCAGCGATGTTGGATAGGAGGAATAAGGATTTCGAGCGTCCCGCACACTCATTACTCTTCGTTCGCGCAGCCCACGGGGAAAATATTTGAATATGCTCGGCTTATCGGGAAGTTTTTCGCTAGTAGGAAAAGGAGAGAGAAAGAGAGAATATGTGTGTGTGTGTATGTGTGGGGTAGTAGCTTGCGCGTGCGGAAAAGACGGACGTGCGGGAAAGCGGGAGAGCAGATTTATGACGAACGATTTGTCCACAGGAAGGTAAAAGTTCTTCCTCGTCTCCTGGCGCAAGCTTACTCCAAAGCGAGCACCCTCCTTTTCCTTTCTACACTTCGCTCTTTTCCTCTCTTTCTCTTTCCTTCTGCTTTTCCCTTACTGCTTCACGGACTTAATGGACGCTTCTTGAAATAACGAGCAAACAAAACTGAGATGCATTTGCTTTTATGACGCTCATCAGTCTGCTACGTTTGGCCACAATTTTTATCGAAAGCCTCGCTGAAGTATTTTAGAAGCGCCTCCGCCGACGGCGAGAACGTGCCGCTGAGAGACGCATTAACAAACCTTCCATGAACCGAGACATCATTTATTTCCCGGTGAAAGTACTTGATAGCAAATGGTGGACAAGTATATGTAGTCTCTGAAATAGTGTTAGTACTGCGCCTGAATGTAGGTGAATAGTGAAAACAAGGTATGTTCTCGTTAATAGTTTCTGCTGTGGTATATTCCACGCAAAATAATTCGATCGGCGCTCTAAATGCTAACATACGCTCTTACATACACAATTTTACTTTATTCCATTTTTTATCGGATTATTTGTAAATATAAGTTTGTAATTGAACCAACATATCGCATGTATATTCTAACCTTTTTTTTTCAGTTTCAATATTGATAGAGAATGGATAAGCAATTGATCTGCTTAACGTGTTCATAACTGCGTATATTACATTGATTCGTATCAAGCACGTACACACAGGTTTATTGAGTTATCAGTAAACTCGAAATATTGAAAGAGAACATAAATTTTTGTTTACCACTCATGAATCTGAACGCGCATTCCGGTATTTTGAGAGGTACATTTATTTTCGATTTTAAACAAGCTTTTACATTTTCATGTTTAAAGATTAACAGCATGGATTAATATTCATCATAGTAGGGAAGGGGATTAGTAATTTTTAGTTCGATCGGCAAAGTCGATGCAGCTTATCCGAGTATATGGCACTCGAGCGTCATGTAACATGGGTGTAAACAGGAGTTAGTCCAGCCAGGAAATTGCTTCGGAGCCCGCAGACAGGTGTTTCCTGCCAGTCAGTAATGTCTCTGATGATTTCTAATCGCGTCGGCGACATTTCCGATTAAGTTTACCGCTACGCCGAGCGTGTAGACGTCGATTTCGCACCGAGTATCGTATCGCCGGGTTTATCTCTCGCATTTCGGTAGGAACAATATAAATTCCCTGATTAATGTGGACTCGGATAATATCAATATTAATCTGTTCGATTTGTTCTGCGAATAAAACAATTCCTTGTTTATGCTGCATACTCAGCGCGTTAAATGCACCATTGCTTGCATTGGAAAATACTGCAACAATGCAACTACGATTCCGATAGAGAAAATCCGTATTAATAGTATGTCGATATAACATTTCCCTTACGATCCGAGGGATAAATGTAAAGGGCTGTATTATTTCTCGAGCTCGTTCGTCTTCATTTCAGTCTCCTTCCCGGTAAGACAGAGTCTTCGAGTTTCGGTCGGGCGCTTATTACGGCAGTGATAGATTAGTGCTACTCGCGTGTTTCTTCGACTTCTTGCAATTTTACTTGTCATAATTGATACGGCGCTGTAGAGACCGATGTATCGAATGTCACCCGTAAGAAATAGTAAGAATGATGCGGTTTCTCTAGCTAAGTCTGTAATATTTATTGAATTTCTTAACATATCGTTGAACGGTCACAAAATGCAGGATTGTCTATTTACAAATTATATTAGCATAAACGTTCTTTACTTTTCTTATTGAAAATAAACTGAAGTTTTAGTATTAGAGAAATTGAAATCATAGAAACTGGAATTGCTATAGTTGGCCTAAGAATTCGATACTCGAACTTCTCGTGCTAAGCTCGTGGAATTAAATGAATTTCGTTGAGACTAAAAGCCTTGTCGTGATGGCTTGATTGCGAGCTCGAACGACTCTAGCCACACGGTCGATGGGGAGGGCTTTTCGCTTTACTGCATAACGCTTCCTCAAACGCAAGATTTGCATAGCGTTGCTCATCTTATACGCCCTGAAAGCTCACTCGCGCTCACCGCCTCACTCCGTATCCGCGCTAAAGTAGAGTAAATAGAAGATGTAAAATACATCTGCATATCTTGGGAAACACACAGCAGCTCGCTAGCCGGAACGCGCTCGTAAAGTCACAATAAAAGCTGCGCTATCACCAACGCATCCATCTCAACGAATTCCATCATACTTACTGCAACGATTGATTGAAACTTTTCTGTTATACTTATTAGTTTTTCATACAAAAATTTAAAGAACACATTAACATAGATATTAATATTTCTAAATAAACTCATTAGAATTCACATAAGGCTAAATCTGAACTACGCAATCATACATAAATTGCCCTTAAAAAAATTGAATATTTTATATCAACCAAACTGATAGATTTCCATAGAATTCCAAAAGCGACTAGCTATGAATAGACAATTTAACAGTAGGGTGTGGAGAATGGGGTTGGTGATGGGGCGGCAGGGGTTATATCGTATAGGATCGAAGGTGATAAGATCCCCGCGGCCAATGATTGATACCACGAAATTCGGTTCTTGAGGTAAGCCGCGAGCGGTAAAGGGTATAGGGCGAATAGGGAGGCGTGGGTTGAGAGAATAGGCTCGAGTAGACAGCGGATCAGCGGGGTTAAATGAGATCACCATACCTCAAGTATTGCCAGTAAGTCACTCACAGCTACTGGCCCTTTGTGAGCTTAAGTAGCCATAACTCAGACTGCGGACTATATCACTCGGCAATATCCCGGTAATAAATTAAATCAACGAAGATAATCCAGATGGAGTCTGCTGGGGACCCATAGGATTGGCCGCCAGCCGATATCATAATGGAGGCTATACCGTCTATGCATGAACTCTCTTCTCTCTCACTCTCTCCTCTCTATCTCTCCACTCTCGTCCACCTATTCCTATCTCTCTCTCCCACCGCCCCCCCCCCCCCCCACCCCACCCCCCTTCTCCCTCTCTGACTAGTAAGCACCAATCCCCCCTGGTGCACGATGCACCCATACAAGTGCTCATTTGCCTGCTCTTGAACTATGGTACTACAGCATGTCGGCAAACGCACGGCACACAAATCTTACAGGTGCTTGCCCACATCCACTCTGCCACGAATTCGGCACCAGCCGACATGCCGCCGCGCCCCCTTTAACCAATGTACAAGCTGAGTCCTGTTGTGCCGATGACTTTTAATGCGCTTCATGACTAATTAGGCTTGCTATTATGAGTTCCTTTGAAGTCCTCGCCCAGTTGCACATTTCACTCCCCCAAATAGAATTCCCGAATTTCGCATATCTCATAATTTGCTATAAGAGGATTTAGAAAGGTCGACACACTTTTTTTTATGGTTAATGCGTGAATGTTTTGCAATTAATAATAGGGTGGGTTTTCTTAACAGTGGGTTTACGCGATAGATTTTGTCATGGTACAATAAACAGGACATTGAAGGTTTCGTGTTCAATTGGACGATGTACCAGGATGCTTAATTATCGAACGGCATCCCACAGGTCTCATGATTTATCTCGAGTGGCGCGGTGTATTCCCAGTGAGAATTGCACGACAATGCGGAGCCTTTCGGGTATTACCTTGAGGGTACAATACAAGCATTTTGCATAGAAAATTGGAGGTATTCTCGAAAGGTTGCACTTAATTTCGTAAGCGTAGGACAAATTAGTGTAAGTGGAAGTATCTCAGTGTTTGGACGAGTGATGCTGCGCTTGTCGTGGGGAATTTCATTAGCGGGCGGCCTCTTTGCGCTGGCAGAGTGATCACTCACATTGTCTTAAGCTGCTGCATATGTATAGGATCGGGATCGGGTATATTCTCATGGTCTATTTGCATGCGCGCACATCCGTACGTACACAGGGCGCGCATCCACAGCCGTGTATAATAGACAGACACGGCCACTAGCCGCTGGACCATTTGTCTTACGCATACATTTCCTAATACAATAATACCGCCGGCCTCATGCACGCGGTGCACCCTGCTTAATGAAATGCACAGTGTTCCCAATTGTTTCGCACACTTCCTCTCCATGTCTGGATTAAGCTTGGTGCACACTCGGTGCCCGTCTCCAGTTTCCATTACAGTGAGTAAAAAGTAAAAACCATCGGCTATCCTTGTGTCAGTCCCTTCGTCTTCTTATTAGTTCTCGCATTGAATATCTCTTAAATTCAACAAAGATAAAGATTACATATTTCATATTTACGATGCTTCAGTATCGTATTCCTTCTATTCCGTTGTTTTCTGTTCTGTATCAGTAATGATTAATATCGTATCATAATTGAATCCAATTCTTTACTTTCAAGAACAGGTAGTAAGTTAAAATTTATTACATACTTAAGTCTCGGGCAAACAAAGGGTCCAACATATCTAAAATTTCCATCGAGAGTCTGCAAAATACAGGGAGGACAAAATATAGTAGTAAAAAGAAATGTGTTTATTCCATCGGGTAGAAATAACAGCAAAGTAGCGATACTGGTTGAAAAACGACGGACAATCACGGGACTGAGCGGATACGACACTGACACATCACGGATATGTGTAAATCGGCGTTAAATCGTACTAGGGGGAATAAGCGCGAGAGAGCCCGCTGGAAGAACTCGCCAGGGAAGATATTTCTCAGCGCGTAGCCAGTATATGTTACACGTGTGTGGCGCGCGGCGGGGATAGCAACGTAGCTGGGAGGATATTTTACCGACAAATGCAGGATGCGAAACTTGTTATACACGCTATTGGTACTCGCCGGAATAAGTTACGAGAGCACCAGGAGCAGCAGTCTCGATGCCGGAAGGCCACGTCCTGAGAACGTGCAAATAATTGACAAAGTATGCCCGCACTTTAAAAGGCGCACGTGGCTGACGCGTGGTGGGGGAACATTATTATTTTAGGGCGGCCGTGGAATTTCAAGTAGTGCTCGTTTCGACCTAGCACCAACTGCAAGTGTCTCATGAGAGAATAGTGGTGAGAATTGGTGGCCCCAACGAAGAAATTCGGAACGCAAAGAATTTACCCTCGGTGTAGTAAGATGCCAGGTGTATTGCTATTTAACTCACACTGTAGCGTTCTTGGCTTTAGAGTAGAATTTACTAGCAAATTAGAACGCGACTTGTACCCACATAGTTTCTGTTTCATTATAACAAAAAGGTGTGTAAATATTTCAATTATTTCTTAATCTCTGAAGATCCTAAAATTCTTACTACTGTGTACTTTGACGACACATCTTCGTTCGTACAAACGATATTTCTATGTATTTAATTAACACTGAAACTATCAACGATTAACATACTCCTAATTGTTCCAAAGCACACAGTCATTTCAGCTGATTTGCTAATTCCAGTGTTAATTATTACACTCTTACTTTATTATTACCACTTGACTGAAGCTGTGTGATTTCCCGTGAGAGATGATTCTTGTGTGTAGTGCATTGTAGAGGGACATTGGAGTGTGCGTTGAAGTAGAGGAAGAGAACAATCGGGAGCGTAGATAAAGCGAGGTGAATCTTAGGTGGATGTGCAAGGAGCCTGAAGCAGGGATCTTGTCGGGCAGGGAGAGAGCGTGTACCGGAGATAACTAGCGCCGGTAGTTGGCGAATAGGCGCAATAAAAAAGTTCTTTTTTCGCCCGCCGGTAGCGCGAGAAGCCTGTCTCCATCGCGGCATACATATAGATATACATATCTCGTTTCCTTCCGCCTTGGTAAAATGAATCCCACCTACAAGCCATTTCTGGCTTCCCTACAGTCGTGAGGATGGGGGAGGGAGGGGGGGGGGGCGTTCTACCCGCTGAACTTTTTCATTCGTGCACCACTGAAAAGCTCGCCCACAGCCTTGCCCGTGCTATCCTTCTTTTTTCCCTCTTTCACTCTCCTTTCTCTCTCACTCACTCACTTACTCTCTTCCTCTCTCTCGCCCTGTCTCCCTTTAGCTCGCGCGCGCGCGCGCTTTTTGCGGGGTTCGTTACATAAAGCGAAAATACGCTAACGATACAATGGAATTTTTCGGCTAAAGAGCCGCCGCCGCCGCCGTTACCGCCGCCGCTAGCTCGCTCTGCCGAGCCGTGACGCCGGAGCATGCCGGGGCTCTCTCGCACAATACCGACAAAGGGGACTTAATCTAGAAAAAATTGTTTGCCTTACTCGTCCACTCGGATATTATATATATCTCGGACCCAAACCACCACTATCATCGTCTCCTTTCACTTCCTTCCGTGCTCATTTGCGATCGCGTTATATTTTGAAATTTAGCTAAAGGAAAATCTGTTCAGTAGAAAAGGCGCGGCGCGCCGCGCCGCGCCGCGTCGACAGAGTCGGTCATTTAATCGAGCTTTTTCCCTCACCTGAACCGTTTAATCCCCACGAATTTGAAAACCTCGTTGGAAAAAGGGAATGGTGCGAGATATAGTTGCCGCCTACTGTTCAATTCTACCGGTTTGCCGAGGCCCTGTCGATTCAAAAGAGAAAAATCGTGAGAATAAGAGAAGAGGAGGTAGAGGAATTCGTAGGTCGGCGTGAAAATGCTGGATGTCGGTCGCTCCGGTAAAAGAAGAAGGTGAATGGGTTGCGCCATTAAAACTGAATTTATTTATTTCACCGTTCTCCTCCAGCCACCCTCGCGTTTGATGCGATGCCGCCTCGCCCTATTAATGCGTTCGCCTTCGTCCGTAAATACACTCGGTGGCAAAGGTCACATTTATGCTGCTGGCACTCGTTTCGTTTACACTAAATTGGAGTACACGCTGCAACCGCGCAGCATGTTGTAAAGGTGAGAGTCTGATGGAGAAAAAAACAGGAGGAAATCGACAGGGATTTCGATGCGAAGCTCAGTCATCTAGAAACTGTCGGGAAAACTACGCTTCCGGTATAAATGTGAGAACCTTTCCCTTGAGATTTTTGCCGTGCAAGTAGGAATTTATATCAATTGAATAGTTCGTTAGTGAGTGAAGAATTAAAAGAAAATACCGTGTGATTTGTGGACTTAAAGATATGAACGAGTGATGAGTGTGTTCTACGATAGTTTTAGATTAAATTAGGTCATCGCAGTCATTATATCGTTTCAGTACTCCAACGAAAAATAGACTAGAAAAGTAGGTGACTGTGGTACTAGCGTGTGAATGGAAAGAGATTTTTTTTATCAATTCCATTTATTATACTTGATCACTTTTGCGAGCGTGACCTTTCTCATAAAAGGATCTAGTTTGTACAGAACTTTGGATTTATTTTTTATCGAGGAATCCTACTCTTCCGGATTACATTCTCGTTTAATGAGTTATTGAAGAGCACGTCATAAAAAGGAAGTACGTCGTAAAAGTTGGCGCTGGAAAACAGCTAGGTCGCCCTCGTTCAGTATAATCGCGTGACTGTGATTATTATCGACAACCGAACACGATAATGGATTACCGGAACCGCTCAACTAATTAATGACATCTGATCCATGCCTCGACTAAAGACACGCTCGCTTTTGGCGTGGATTTATCGCACACTCGGCAAATATATGTATATCCCGATGACACGCCGCTCCCTGTTAATTAGCGATCGTTTACGATGTGGTCGATGTTAATTCTGTTTTGCTCACGTTGATCTCCCAAATTTTCACAATTACGCAGCCACGTCTGAACAAGTGTCAGGACAAGGACGCATGATCGTTAACAAATTGGGTATTGTTCAAAAGGTGCCGAATTATAATATGCAAAAAAAAATATTTTTGGAATAGCAATCCTCATTAAAAATACTGTCTAATGAACGCTTGTTAGAAACGTAGAAATCTCGTTGGTCGATCATGAATACAATTTTATACGAGAATTAAAGCATGACTCGCATTTGTTTTCTGCGATATAGTTTTAAGAACTTAAACAAGTTTAAACAAGAGTATAATCGCACATGACCAATACAGTATTAATTAACTTAATTTACTGGAACTTCTTTAAATGCATGAATATTTTTCCTTCCTTTCTTCAGCGAATTGAAATCCTTGCAACCAATCTCGCTGATGTGTTCGTTAAATAAGCCATGCGAGCGGTGTATTGAAAGCAATCGAAAGAAAAGTCAAAGTATTGGCGCGGCTGGAAATTAGTAGAGACTAGAGCAGAACATTGCGCGGCAATGCACTCGAAAGAACGGGACAGGATTTGGGACGATCGGCTCGGAAATCCGTCCAATCTCCAAATTGGCATTAAGCAGGATCGAGCGGGACATTATTCCATATTGTCCCGGGGAGGTAACATTAGGTCGAGTCGAGCGATCGGAATGGAATCGGCCATTGAAAAGCAAATGGCATAACGGGAGTTCGAGGAGGATTCAGCCTCACCTTTGCTAGTTCGAAAGGGATTAATTCGTAATGTTATGAGCACGTATACTAGATTCTATTACGACGCGGAAGTCTCCGGGTGCTTTCCCTGATATCACACGGATCTCTGGATTCGCTCTCCAGTTCATTCCCCTTAAGATCTCGTTCCCATTGTTCCACCCAGACGCCTGTGACACCTTTTGTAGCCGCCTGAGACAAGTATTACTGTTCCACTGTACCTGTATTCTTACGGGAATATTTCTTCAAAAAAAGAAATATACAGAAGGATTCGTTTCAATTGTTCTGGTACGTGGGGGATTTAACATATTGCAGACCTGCTATTTTATGCACAGATAACGCCTGTCACCGCTGTGCTTTCAAGACTCAACGAAATGCATCGGGATTTAAAGGTTTCAGTAACTTTAAGTATACGTTTCTTTTGCTCTTCGCGAACCTTAGTTTGAGATCTGAATATACTTTAATATTTATAGTATAAAATAATCTTGTAGAACAGAAGGAATGTAAGGGAAATGTAATTATTCACATAGTAGATCAAATAGTTAAACAATTAAGTAAGCCATCTTTAATATTTTTCTAACAGGTAAAGAGCAAGCATAAACTAAAGATCAGACTCTCTTAATAGTCGATGCGTGTTAATGACCCCCAACTCTAATTACACTGTCGGTGCATAGTTGGCATTGCAGACGGAATTACGTACGCGGTGAACAATACGTTAAACCAGCTACGTTCTGAGACATAAAGGAAGACGCATAAGTGGGTGCGGTTATACATACTTAGAGAGAAATGAAATTCTTTCGTGAAAGTTTCGTCGCGTGCAAGACATTTGTCAGGATATTTCAGTGCCGAGAGTCGTCCTTAACGGCGCGGACAATTTTCCGGCGCACAGACTAGAAGCGTGTAATTGAAATGACTCTGCTGGCCGAGCGCCAGGCGCCCAGCATTCCGAAAAATATTTTTCCCTCGCGATTCGAAATGGGAAATTCTAATAAACCGATATATACACATATATGCATGCAACGGACGAGGAGAGGCGCTGCGGGCAAAACAGGGAGATTCAAGAGCAATATATCTTTCGCCTTTCTATTTCCGCATTGTACGGTGGCTGTTCATGCCGTTCTCCATTCGCAAAAGGTTTCCAATTCTTGCGAATTAGAAGATGCCGAGTCTCCCAACGGATTTCTATTTCTCTCGCCGGTATTTGTCCAGCTTTAATTCTCCGATGTATCAGAGCCTAGTAAAGAAATACACTAGAAGTCCATTTGCTCTGAACTTCATTTGTCCAAACAAAATTCTAACCAGTGCCCGATTAAGTGTACTTACTGGAACGTGCAATCATTAGTAGAGAGGACAATCAGTGAGCTTCTATTATCCGAACGTGCTAGTTATCCGAACGGTCTTGTCCCGACACATTTCGGCCAAATGGAATTCCAGTGTATTCTGTTTTCAAGGAGAGGAAGCTTTTTGCAGAAAGGACTTACAGCCTCTCGGGAAATATTTGACTTGATATTTGTAATGTTCGGCCCTCGGCGGAGTAATGGGCTTCATGAATAGATAGCGCGGGCTCGCCTCGAGATACATCAATCCTGGGCTAATGAAGGAGGAGGCGTGGATAGAAGCGGTAGAATAATTTAATAAATCTTCTAAGGCTTGTTTAGGCTGGGACGCGCTGCGATGCGAGCTCGCTTCCAGCATCCGTTTATTTGTGTATGCCCAACAGGCGAGCAAGCGCGCGGACGCGCGCCCGCGCGAACTCCCCGATTTTCGGGATAACGAGATCGTAAGGCGGCCCGGGTAACGAGATACTGCGTCCAACTACAGTCGTGTATCAAGGAGGATGATGCCTTCGTTATTCCGGCCGGATGACTTTTGGCCTTGTAACGAGGCGAAAGTGGACCATCCGCTTGTTCTTCCACGAGCCTCTCTTAAATCTATCATGTCCGCGGGAATGTGAGGGAGTACCTTCGGCGGAAATAATGTTACTTGTAACGAGAGAATCATTAGCGCGTCAGCCTTGACAGGAACAAGCTATTTTTCCAACACGTTTTAATCCACAAATGAAAAATTGGATGCTGTGAATATCGCAAAAATTTGGAAATCATTTTACGATTTAGTATCTTTGATAAACAGGCATTGCAGTAAATAAAATATATAACAAAAGTTAACTTATCATACTTATACGTTACTTTTTACAATACTTTTTCTCATACTTTCGAAATAATAGAATATAAATTAGAACATCAATTACATTAGAACAAGCATTTTCTACTGAGGATTATAATATCATTGCGCATCCGGGATGCACTTGTGCAGCTGGGAACATACATTGCGAGGAGATTAATGCCGGCAGTAATCGGACATTCAGTCAGGACTAACTATCGCAGTCAGCCGGGATCATTGAATTGAATCGCATCCCCCTGAGCCGTGGCCCATTTAGCCCGATAGTTCGGACAAATGCTCGAGCGTGAAATATGACGGGGGAGGGTTGGCTGCCGGTTGGTGTGGCAAAGTTATAAGGACGTAGAAGGTGCAAGCACCTTCGGTTCTCCCTCCTGGCAGACACTGGGCGGCAGTTCTCGCCGCAGTGCTGGAGTGGATCTTCTACTCCCAGCGTTAAGGGCGGCTTTATCTTCGCCTCGGCCGGAAATACGATATCCTACCACATAGATATTCCTCTCTAAGAAGATGGGAAGAGAAAGATATAGAGAAAGGGAAAGAGAGAGAGAGAGAGATCTGCTAAGGCGGATTCGTTGCAATGTAAAAAGTTCGCCAGAGACGAAGAAACTAAAGGGAGAAGGATGATCTTGGAGCGTGGAATGACTACACTATCCTGAATTCTATGTAGAAGAGAATCATTGAGCCTCGTCCCGGCACTGTCGTCTTCGTATGACTAAGAACTCCCAGAGATGCTCCATTCTCTTATTGCAGCTCCTCATCTCCTCCATTCAGTCTGTTAATAACAACATGCTTCCCTTTCCCAGCTAATCCCTCGCTCTTCTTCCGTCGAAAGCCTTAAGTTTCTTTTGACTCATGTAACAATGGATTGAATCTTTAAACGGTTTCTTAAATGATGGAGACGTGGAGTGTTTGTAAATTATCTAACAAGATTTAACCCCTTAATTCAAATAGATACATCAAAGTATTATCGAATTTTTGTCATTTCAATGTATAAAACGATATCTCTTCATTCATGAATTAACTAGTGTCAGAAACCACTTAAAATTAGTTGGTGGGTTAGTTCGGTTTGCGTGTATCTCGTTAATGTGAGAAATGAAAAAAAGGTTTGGCGCGAGCGCGATATACTAGAGAGAATATAGCGAGGAGGCGAATCGAGTGCGCGTCTATATGCGCAAGCGATGCCAAGTGGGTTAAAGGTTTCGCAGACAGGACCGAGAGAGGGTCGTTTTAAGCGGCCTCGCCGAGCTGTGTACATACATAAGGTCCCTTGAAATAGAGAACGAGACGCAGTGAGGATAGCAAAGCCGCTCCCGTTACTTCTAATACTATATCCTCCTTACCCAACCAGCCTTTTATCTTCCGCCTTTGCCCGCGCCGCCGCCGCCGCCGCCGCCGCCGCTTTCTCAGTGCGAGTTAGTTCCCCTCCGATTCCGGAAATGCTGGCTAAAAATTTGCGCGAGCCACCTGGACCGCCGAGAACTATCTGGAGAACGAATGGCACCCGAAGGGCCTCGCCAAACCAATTTCTGTTCGGAGTCTTCCTTCTTCTCAAAAGATAGTCGCTAGAAATTGTTGGTCTCTCCGTGTAAGACGTAGATTTCCCAAGCATATATTCTCGAAAGTGGTTCAACCGTTCGCATAAACAGAAGCCAATTGTGCTTCGCGGTACACTTTTCTTTGCGAAGTTTCTCTGATCCAGGAAGTCGAGAATGAGGTCAGACAGAGGATGGCGCTGGGTTTGCAATCTACGAGCACGCATTTTTAGTCACGGACATAGTCAGGTTTCTAGTCATGAGTCGAGCTAAAGAACTGTCATTTGATTCCCTGAAGTTATCTTTGGACGTGGGACTATTCGTAGAATGCGTCTACTAAATCTACCCCATATCTTTCTGGGTTGTAGAATCGCAAGACTTTAGAATTGTGTATTGTACGTGGCATTTAATTAGGATTCTTAGCCGAGTTGAGGTCAGATAAACTTGGTCGGATAATAGATTTATGATAGGTCCAAGCGCATATGTGTTCGGACGTCGGCCACTTTGACCTGACGGTCTTGAAAAGGGTCAGGTAGTGCTTCACAGACCGAGGGTGCGAAAGGCGATAAACAACCCGGCGGTGCATTGTCAATTATCTTGAAGTTAGGAATTTAATAGCTATCGGGTTTCACTGCGAAGTGGGGAAGACAGAATTGCGTTTTCAAGAGAGCATACACAAACTTTTCTTAGTAGACTTATATTCTGACTAGACTTTTTCTAACATGTATAATAATATATACTTGTATAATATATTTTATATATGTAATAATACAAAAAATAAGTGAAACATTTTAACGAAATACTAACTAATAGTAACTATATAAATTAAGAATATACACTCATTCTTTTTACTTAGATGACAATCAATATTAGTTAACTATAATAGGAGTTTCTTTCTTCTTTATACCAAGGGTGGGCAAGTGACCTCCCTCGATGTCGAAGCTCTCACTCTCTAGAAGAGTATTAAGTGCAGAAAGTGGGATACTGTACCCTTGGTGAGCAAACGATGTCGTACTAGTAGTCGAAGGGTTGCCGGGGAGAGGGTGGAAAAAGTTTGTGCACTGCGGCGGGGTTCGTTGAGTGAAAATCTAGTTCGCTCTAACACGTTTAAGGGTGTGCGAGGCGACGAAGCTCCGTCACTCGCTGCCCTGCCTACCTTGTACAGTCCGTCGAGGTTTAAGATTTAAGATGTTGGCCTGCCAGTGCTATCTTGGCACTCGATTTCCGGCGTACCTTCTTATTGCGACATGTGTCGGTATTTGGAAAATGGGAAGATGCATTCGGTGATGTGCTTCTCACGATATTCTGTGGGTTTGGGATATTCACAACTGTGATGCAAAGATCGAAATTTAGAGGGAAGGATAGGTGTGTATAAATTAGATCAACGATTCGAAATAAATTTATGTTTAACTTGAAGGGACTAATGAAGTTGAACAAGTATATATTTGATATAATATTGTTCTATGAGAGCAAAATAAGGTTTAAAAAATGCTATTTTTGTCACCTCCTAAATTTCTCTTTGCTTACATCTACCAACTCGTTGTCACGTCCTTGTAAAGCATGTCAAGTAAGTCTTCGCATCTTAAACCTTGCTCAGCTGTAGCTTCACGTATATCACGTACTTCATTCCGCGATTGCAAATATTGTGTTAGCGTTCGCCTTCCTGTGTATCGCATAGGTATTCTTATACTGTGATTGGGGAAGTAGTATGGAAAAATTAAATATTACGTTTTTGCTCAATATCTTCCATGTTAGTACATGTAAAACTTTGAAAAAAATGGAAATACTTCAAGTGTCAAGACACGCCTTATAAATTATTTTTAAATTAAAAATCCAAGGTGTAAAAAATAAATCAAATTCACTGAACATCTTCTGTTAGTTCGGTTAAGTTAAAAGTACTTTCCCTAAGTACGAAGGACTCCCGATATTCAATTTTGTCGAAATTCCGGGGAGAAGCTACTATGTTGATGCTAACTAGCCGATAGATTAAAGGACTGAAAAGCGGGATACAAATCAAAGCCGATATTAGGTAAATTGATCAGCAGGGCGACTGCAATGGGACTGAAGGGCCGGCTCGGGCAAATGAAATTTAAAATTGAGATCCGTCTAAAATGTCAACGACGCCCAGCTCGTTATCGCTTGAATTTTTCAAAGAGGCACCGACTCGCCCACGAAATCTCATTCTCCTGCTCGCCGCCGGTTAAACTTGACTCGAGACTTTGCATACTGAGAGAAGCCTGGCTCGTTCGAATTAAAGTGGAACCCTTACTGCGACACTGACTGCGCCGCGCTCCCCCTGCCCTTTCGCGAATCCGGCAGGGTGTGCCAAGATAAATACTCCGCCTGCCGTATCGAGAGCAACTCGGACGGAACTGGATTGATAATGTAACGCGATACACGAGAAACGAAATTAATCAGGTACTGCTATATCGAATTAATTTTTTCATCCATTCCTACTACTGGGTTCCTATATTCCTTTCGTTGTTGGCTCATTGCGAATCAAATTTGTATGTCAATTGTAATTACCCGAAATACTTTAATTAGACAGACTGGATCGTGATACAGATACAGAATTTCGGTGACGTCATAGCCTAAGAATACCTCCTCACACGTTCTATGTCCCTGTTAAAATATTTCAATTTGGGCCGAAAAAATTGTCAAAAATTCTAACTTTGTAATAGGAACATAGAGTGTGCAAGGAGGTATTTAAACGCTGTGACGTCACAAAATTCCACGAATTTTCGTGACGTCAAAGCCTAAGAATACCTCCTCACACGTTCTATGTTCCTGTTAAAATATTTCAATTTCAGCCGTACAATTTGTCAAAATTTCCAATTTTGTAATAGGAACATAGAATGTGCAAGGAGGTGTCCGGGGACTGTGACGTCACAGAAATTCCACGGATTTGCGTGACGTCACAAAAATTTCAAGAAATTCCAAAATATAAACTTAGAAAGTAATCGAGGAAAATATACGACTGGAACTTAACTGTTAAAATGAAAAAGCTTGTATTTCGTTGGTTCTTTTTTATTGAAAGGAATCTTACATTCGTACAGTGTATTAACATGTTTATTACTTAATTAAAAGCATATAAATATTAGTCACATGACATTTGCATCTTGAAAGTGTTAATCAACGGCCTGGCAAAAAGTTTACCGTTCGATCTAACAACAATCTAGTCGAACCTCTTGTACCTGGAAAACAATAAATATGAGACTATTAATATTACCTGTATTCGCAAGAAGGGATAGCAAATAAAATACAAGACATGAAGCGACGATTTTCTGAACTTCTACCAACTTGTTGAGTCCTTCCTACTGCGACAATTTTTCTACATTAGTTGGCTAAAGAGTGCGTGCGATTTTGCCAACAGATAACTAACATCAAAAACTACACGAATTTTCTAGGCGATCGAATAATACATTCTGCACAGAAAGATGTGCAAAGTGCAGATACCAAGTCTCCAAGGACACTGTTTAAGTGCTTTCACTGGAGCACCGTGACTGTTGTTATTATGGATGTTACAGTACATATAGATACACACATAGTACGTACATACATACATGCTAGTAGTCAGAGCAGACCGCTAAGTACTATTTCTTTGGACATTCAAGACTCTCAGAAACTTCCCCGGTTGCTTTTGATTTATCTATCGCCGAGCGTGTGCGCAAGTTTCGTGGGAAAATAAACAAGTCCAACATGTACGCACACAGACAGACACACACACACGTAGACATGCATGCGATACGTGAGCAGCACACGCAGTGGAATGGAGCGTTCGTTGGAGCTCGTAAGAAAGGCTTTTCAAGTGAATACGTTTCGCATCCACGTGTTACGCAACTCGACGGCGTTCGCATTATGCAGTACGCGCTCTTCTCTATTTTTATCAAGAAGACTAAAAGCTAGGCAACTTTTTACTTATACAAAGTCGGAAACAAACACATTGCGTGTATCTCGGCGTTTCCGGTTGCGAGAGACGCGCGAATTCACGCACCGAGGTCGATCTCGATGCGCAACCCTTCGAGTTGGCGATAGCTGGAGCACCATTTTTCCTGGATTACCACCGTCGAGATAGTTGGAAGTTTCTGCGGCAAGTGTCACTGCCGTTTCGAGCGGGCGAACGTAAGCAGAAAAGCTGAACGAAGAAGTCGGCCTTTGCCGCTCCGCCCCACAGCGGGAGAGCAACCCAGGTCAATGGGAGGGGATCTTTGAACCGTAGATAACATATATACATACATATATTCTTCGAATGCTAGGTAATAGAAGTACGAGCAATACTGAATGTATCCGCAAATACGAGAAAATGTCAAAACTTTTTCGGCTATGCTACTCACTTCTAATTCCCGTTCCTCTCGAAAGATGACCGAAAGATGGTCTGAGTATACATAATGGAATCGAGCGACACATCGAATTTTTGGCGATAACTTCACTGGTATGTATAAGTCTGGGCTATCTCTTGTTAATATTCTATCTGGCACGATCGAAACCCGCATACACTGAGAATTTTCGGACACGAGCGAACCAATAATTCAACTCGCTTTTGCGTGCTTGGAAATATAAAGTAGCTAAAAGTATGTGCATTCTATCTTAAATATGAGAAATGTATAAATAAAAATATCTACGGAAATTCGTTATTAATTACTTTCGTTTCTCTGATATTCCATGCGAGTCGTAAAAAATGATCAATGTAAAACATGAGATGATATTGGATATTAAAAAGACATACTTGCATCGTATCAGCACACCTGGTGCATCTTGTGTAACGGGTCACTGACCGATCGATACATTAGGAAAAGTGAAAAGACGGCGTGTCTGGAGGCCGACAACTAGCTGCTACTCTGCCAAATTGGAAAGAGAGGAAAATCGTGGCGGCGCATAGAAAGGACGAGGACGCGAGAGGCATGCGAATGCAAAGTAGGTGGTTGGTCCAGGGGAGGATGGGTTGAAGTTAAGTAAGGAGCTTGCTAAAAGAAGAAGGAATTTTATTAAAATATTTAAGTAGCGAATCGCATTAGGGAAATGGCGACACTATTGTTCGCCTGAAATCTCATTATGACCTCCGACCCCTGCAAGCCTCGCGGCACGACTGAAACCTCGGCGTACCAACTTTCCAACGAGAACTCCGTGCAGAATGAGAGAAAGAGACGGAATAGCGTGGGTCAGGGATCGAGAGAGAGACAGAGAGGGAGAAAAAGTGGAAAAGAACGAGTGGCACTGGCCCCAGGAAGGGAGTAAAAAAGTGGACGGACCGCTCCGTCAAAATTCCTCGAGAAATTGCGCTCCCCGTGGATTTCACCCGCGGCACTTTAAGACGATTCCCATGTAACCCTGTCGAACCCACTAATCAGCCAACTTCACGACGCCGTCACTTCGCTACGACACGGCTTGCAGCGGCTTCGATCGAGATCTACCTAGACTCCTAAAGAACTCTACTTCGACAGGACTAAAACTTTCGAGTTAACTAAAACTCGAATGAGTCCATAAAGAATATTGTTCCTAGGGAATTGATATAACAAATCTACGTGTGTACCAGTTTCTGCTAAAAAAATCTATGTATGTTCTCTAAAAACTAAGACGATTCTGAGGTAACTGGGGTTGTGACCTCCAGAATCCTCTTACTAGAAAGCAACACTGCCTTTCTTACTTCCATCTAAACGCTCTCTTAATGACCACTAGGTCAAAGAAGCTGACATATCATAAATCCATCATCCAACCAAGCATATCTTCTTCTTAAGCTCCTAAGAAATCCTAATTAAATGAATTATCGCTACCAATCAAATAAACCGACCTGCCTAGAGATAATGAGCGAGGGTTTACTTTAAGTACTATTGACGAGCTGTAGGTGTGCAGGGCAGGGTGTACCAGGTCCGGTATGATCATAATCAAAGAAGGGCAGCTTCTAGTCCCTCGGAATAGTGACCGAGGGGGCCCACACCGCTTTGACCCCGAACAAAGCGGCATAAATCACAAAGCGCCGAACATTCGTTATACGGTATGCGAACCATGAAATACGGCGTGTCCAGGTCTCCCCCCCCCCCCCGCGCTGGCATGCGCTATGTGTGCTGTTCACGCATGCATGCATACGAGTACACTTGATGCTGTGCTCCTATGCTCCACATTTACCTGTGGCGCCCCTCACCACACCCCTCGTCAATTCTATCTTTCTCTCTCTCTCTCTGGTTGGTCCCTGGTTGGATGCGTGTGCGTGTATATACATATAGATGTGGGTGCGCGTTACGCTCGACGAAGCAAATTCCTCCAATTGGATTCAGGATTATTCGAAAGGTATATGTGAGAGTCGAGTGTGGTGCGCATAGCGGGAAGTCTCGTCGGCCGTTGAGATAGAAGTGCCAGGCTAGCTCTCGATTTTCAGTATTGCCCAACACTACGAACCTTCCCCTGTGTGAACCCCTGCCAACTTCCCCGCTCATACCACATCACAGCCTCCCCCTGCAAAGATAATGCGTGCGAGCTTTTCATGGCACGTAGGTATCGGCATTCGGCAACTGGATTTCAACGCTCCACCGGTTCATCTCTAATTTCGCGTGCCAAGCGTACTATCGACTGTTAATTCCCGACGAATGAGCCTCGCTTTTATTGGCCCCGAGTTATTTGATCTTCTGATTTCGAAGGCAATTTATCTGTGAGCTTAATTAACATGAGTCAATGGGATGATCGCTTAAATATCACTCTCGATTTCTATCCACGTATTACGAGGGCTACGTGATTTTCATACCGCTGCAACTTTTTGTCACTTAAGTACCCTCATCACCAAACAATCCCTCTTGCTTATCGCACTTGGCCCACTCTGTTTGGCCTTCATTCATCGTAACGAAGAGAAAGAGGGAGAGAGAGGGAGAGAGAGTGATAAGCCATACACGTCCCACAGAGATAAAAATGTTAATGAGATGCCCTTCATCAGTTTCTCCAGGGGCGCAAGCAAGACTCTCACGATTACTTGATACCCAAGTTCCAACATCCCTCAAACGTTTGCTTCACACACAAACACATTGAAACTCGTGGTGGTTCGGAATAAGTCAAAGAGATATTTCGGAGAAGCGTGCAACGTGCAACGAGAGAACTGTCGATAAAAGTAAAAGGTGAAAGGGTGGGGCGTGGGGAAATTTGCGTGAGGAAAAGCCTCATAAATCCACAGGAGCGAGCGCCAAAAGGCGTTGTAATAAATCTCTTTCATATAAAAGCTCCGAGGCACCAGCCGCACGGCCTTTCAATACATGTATACTACCGCCAAGCGTGTATTACAGGCACTTATGTAAATGAGACTCTTTACCAATACACACGGGAGATTGGAGATTTAGCACTGACGGCCGCTCTGATATCGGCAAGCCGACGAGTGGTGCATGCAAAGGTGAAAACACATCGGAATTATAGAAAGGTACGAAGTAAAGCACCTTCAAACTTATTCTCCAATACAACCGATTCCTCAAAGGCAAATTCAATAAAGAATAATAAATACTATTTACAATCTCGAAAATAGAAATTACTCAACTGCAAAAAAAACGATTACTATTCGTGGAGAATGGGCAATTTATTATTAATTGAACAGTACGGAGACGGGAGTATATTTTATGGGAAAGGAACGAAAGCTGAGAGAGAAATGGGGAGGCGGTGGGCGGAGTTGGCTTTTTAATTGAGACGTACACGCTCTTACGAAAAATAAAGCCGTCGAGTTGGGGGGTGGGGGGTTAATTGGGCGCGGAAGTTGTAGTTTCTCGGTGAGATTTATGGCCTCGCCACAGGGATATTGGTTATCCGGATTGCCTTAGTAAATATATGTGTGTGTGTGTGTGTATGTTCCTATGCGGATGTTTGGGTATACTCGTCTGAGAAAGCGGGCTGAAACTATATAATACCGGGTGGCGACGTGACTCTACGTAGTTTTAGCATCATGACTTGATGCGGCGCGATAAATTCAACGCGAGTTCCTTAGCTGACCCCTTAAACTTCTCACAGTGCAGTTACGATGCCCGGGAGAAGTTACTCGAGAAACGTTACCGGTGTCGTTAGTTCAAGCGGACGCCCTAACAAGCTGGAATAACAGCTCGTCTATTGATCGGTCGTACATGCGAGTATGAAAACCCCAAAGGAAAATACGAAATATTGTAGAAGAGCGGCGTTGATGGTTTTCGCACTATAAGATATGTACTCGAGCTTTTCTTCGCTATCTAGTCCGGTGTTTATACTTTTCAAGAGACTGATTGAATACACGTTTTTATGGTCGAACAATCAATCTATGAAGAATTCAGGAAAATGAAAGAAACGTCCAAAGGAAAAATACGAAATATTGTAGAGAAACGATGTTGATGGTCTTCGCGACTATAAGGAACATAGAATTCCCGAATACTCGAGGCTTTTCTTGGCTACCTAGCTCAACGTTTATACTCTTCGGGGGACTGATTACACTTTTACGCGCTCCCCCGGTTTATACTTGAGACTTAGACGAGGCCGTGCGGTCTCTTCCCCCATAGTTGACTTTGTTATGCGGCAAACATTGTTTGCGAACTCGTTGCTCCCCGTCGTCGCACTGCCTCATCCTCAAGTAATACCGACGCGACTAGATTAAAGAGTTATGTAGTTAGGACTTCGTATAACCCGTAGCGTGAAATCGACTGCTGCTCTGACAAAAGCGCTCACGAATATCAATTCGTTTTTGCACATTTCAAGTGTGACACTGCTGCACCACCGGCTTGGTAACCCTTCAACCGTGGTGTCGTCCTTCTTCCGTATTATCGGGGATCTCCAGTTATTACTCGAAGGCGGAACGCGCAAGAGGCTAATGAGATCGTCCCGACAAACTTCCGCCTCTGTGTGCTGGGAATTTAGAGTAGGCACTTCGGGAACTCGGCTCTGGCAGTCAAAAATGCAATAAATACTTCATCCCATTACATTTGCATGCGAATACTGTTCAACCGTGTTTGCCACTACTTCCTTTGCACTACCTACTATCCTTTTGTACCCTTCATTCCCCACTCCTTCGACCCTCATCAACCCCACCTCAGGATTAAGCTTTTCGTCTTCTAATTAGTGCCCCTTTAAAAGGACTCCCTTTGCACGAATTATATGTATGTGTTTAATTGTACACAAGTCTTATTCTCGCGCATATTTAAGGTATATTTTAATTATGTGATAAATGCCGGCATAAAAATCATGAATATTGTAGAATGTATGAATAACAACTATGGGAAATTTTAAATTTGCCATAGTTTACCATAGAAAATTACCTGTTTTCAATTGTCTAGACCGCAAAGTTCTCTTAAGGGAATGATTTAATTAACGCAATAATTTGACGGATTCATCGTACGGCTTGCGAACTCAGTCGCGGTTTGCAATAAACAGAAATTAATTCAGTCAAGTGGAAATTGGATGCCAAGTCGGAGAATAGTGCGAGCCAATTTATATCGTTCTGAGAGGCTGGGAAAGTGGCATACCAACTTAGCCTTACAGCCGGATCCTTTGTGGAAACTGGTAAGGACGGCAACTCGCCGTGCAGTTATCCAATTCTCGGTCGAATAAACGTATAATTCATTTAGGACGACGTTTAATTACCCTTTAAGACGTCAGCCGGTGAGATCGGCCTAGCCCTTAATTAAACCCCAATTATAACTGGCAGAAACAATTGTATCGTCCCAAGGAGATGGTGATTTGGGAATAGCGCGCTTGGATGAAACAATTTTCGGTGTGCACTTGTTATGGAAGAGTGGCGATCAGCCACGGCAATAAATTGAAAATGCAAATGGCCTGTATTTCAGCAAGTTCCGCCTGACATACCCTGTCGATGTATTGATTGGTCGGGGGCCATTTTTAATTTTATCGACGCAATGAATTAGTTATGATTGAAACATCTATCGGTTGCTTCGCGTCGCCCACTTTTCAATATCGGTCGCATCGTGTGCATTTCATATCCCGCTGAAAAATGCTGTTTTAACTAGCAAGTTTCAAGGGGCGATGAATCGTTTTGAGCTTGCAAAATTTACACCGATCTGAAATTCCCTCATCGCCAAAATCTACTTGGTTGGACTACATTATCGATGAGCGACGCGCACACAGGTTTACCTAATTCGACGAGATAAAATCATTAAAGCGGTAAAATCCAAGATGAGATCCTTTTTTAGGGCGAAAAAATACGCTCGATAATAAACGCCCGCGTTGCGAAAAACAGGTAGTGTCGGCGGGGATTTGTGAAGCAAAGCGTTGCTCGGAATCTTCATTTGCATAATGTAAAGCTTGAATAGGGATCGCCAAAATCTTGGCAAGATTGGCTGGGCAAGCAAGCAGAAGCAAGAGGTGGAGAAGGAGACAGGTGGGGCAGCGGCGGCGGCAGCGGCGGCGGCAGCGGCGGTCGCCAGAACGCACATATTTCGATTTACATTTTAAGGAGCAATTCTCGAGGGAAGCGCGTGCTTTATTACAGAAATGGTTGGCGATCGAGCCCATTATTTAGAGCGTACGTGTGCTTGGGTAATACTTCTGTTTCCAATAATAACACGAGGCCCAAGCGAGGGCGAGCGCGCGCCCCCTGGGGTGGCACTGCCGGTAGAGTACAATGCCGCTATTCCAAATGGAATACGACGCCCAACGATTTCGGGGCTCGCACGTTCCGCAAATAACTTTTCGCTATTGATAGTTCACCGGGTGGATAGCGGCAACAATGACGGCATTTAAATCCCATTTATCCGATTGCCTCTCATTTGATCGGCTGTGCCTTCCCCGGGCGAAATGGGTTTTTCGCCCAAGCACTTCACGCTCGTCGCTGTTAGCCTTGAAAAAGCCCATTTACATGCGCGCGGCGGTCGTTTTCAGGAAAAGTCAATGTTTCCACCGACGCATTGTCGCGACAACATGTTCCGAAAAACAACTCCAAGTCTCTTTGAAATCATACCAATGCACGCGAGACTGCCCCGCCTTGTTCACTCGCGTTTTCCTCGATTTCGATACCGGCGCGATACTACACAATGTAGCTTACGTGTATGTACACGTGTACATGGCGCACGTGTCTATGTGTTTTTACACGTATTTTACCGGTGGCAGTTCGAATCCGCGCTTCATGCAGAAAAAAGGCCCGGCGCCGCCGCGTAAAGCTCGATGGCTCAGTCGTAAAATTTTACGGCATCCGAGGAGTTTTATTTTTTCGCCCAACTACGTGAGGATGATGGCGAACGATCGTTCCAGCCACGCTCAACCACTGCTGTGGAAAACTGTTTCGCCGTCAGACAAATATAACAATAGTATGTAATCAATGCATCTGAGCAAAGTGTCGTCGCGAGGATATCAAAGAGAATCTTTCGAGCGCGATTGAGTGTTACTTGAAAGCTAGTTTTCTATTGGCGTACGCGTTCCAATTTAACTTCTTGCTTATTGTTATAGTATACAGGGTGAAAAGAAAGACAGTTTTTTGTTGTTTAAATTAATTTCGCTTCTTGTAACGTCGATAAGTGTCGTGAAATTAACAACTACACATTCTCTGTCTGCATCATATCGGACATGATTTTGCATAATTGTTTTAAAAAAACTATTTAAGCTGATAAATAATTTTATATTTGGATAATTTTGCCTCACACTGTATAATATGTAGCGCTGCTTTTCGAGATGTATCGTTCACCCTTTCCACGCGGCTCCTAGTTAATTTACGAGGTAGCGCACGATCACTTCGGGTGATTATAGAAGCGAGCGACAAATGTTATACTGTCGAGAGTGAGAGAGATGGATATTAAATGACATATTCATAATTTATACGGATTTCATGAAAATGCCATGCGAAAATTTCCCCCTAGCCGCCTGTTTAGCAGAGCACAGCAACTCTCTCTGGCTAATACGCATATAATCACACATTGTCGCGACTGATCCGAAAATGCGATGGTTTAAATAAGCGTAAACCAAATGCGACGATAGAAGTACTAACGAGGGTTTCTTTTTAAAATTATATCATCATTTCTGTTTTTTTTCGAAAGCGCCTCTTCCTGTCGCTCGATTCGTATAATGAAGTCCTTTGACGCCCATATTTCTGAACGAACTGATTAAACAACTTCTTTGAATAATTAATTAAAGGAACTCCAGAATCTATTCCTTTTACGCGACTTTTTTATCCTCCAACTTTAACAATTGTTTTACACGTCCGCATCGGCACTGTGCGCGTCGATTGTCACACCAATCACTTTTGATGGCAGAGTTTTACAACTGAAGTATTTACTGACACTCAGTCTACGCTACGAATCGTTTCCAATAGAATCCCGTTCGCTCTTAACAAAAACACACGCTCGCGATTATAATTTACAACTACATTCAAATACTCTTTCGAATGTCAAAAGTGACTTGTTTAAAATAATAAACCGATTACACAAACTAATGATAAATCTAGTTTGAATATCTACCAGTGACACAGTCAAAAAAAGAAGGAAAGAACTTTTAGAAAATATTCTATTCAATAACCAAAGAATCGAAATGAATAAAAGTCAGTCAATATTAATTACTCGTAGATAAATTGTGCGAGTACGGCATTGATCCGAAGGGAAAAACTAGTGAGAACGATAGTAGTACGAGGATATCAACTACTTTCTGGGGCTTCGACTGGCGAGAGGAGTTATCAGACACGGCTAACAGCATCCCAATACTTTATTACGTTGCTCACCGACGAGCAAGCCGGTACCAGACTGGGAGGAGTCCGTTCGAGTGGTGGTACGTGGCCGTTCGTCGCTTCCCAACTACCACAGACCAGCAGCTTTGCATGGAAGGCCGAAAGTTTCGCACCGGTGTCACGGAACTTTTGGCCAACTTTCCCCACGCGCCTCTGCGGATGTGGAATGCCAGGGGAAACTCGTGTTGCAGCCGGATCGTCGAAGCATTTAATAGACTTACATTTGCACACCCGACGGGTAGACGGCGCCGAGCGTCCCATTGCAAAATGACAGACCAGCCCGCCGAGTGGCTTAATGGCTCCCTTAATTAGGACTGGCCGACATTTCGCACGATACCTCTGTGTTCGAAAGTCCAGCCCTCCCTATATCCCATGTTCTTACCATTTCAAACATTAGAGAAACCCAACTCTTGCAATACAAATTATTGTACTGTATTTCGACATTAGTTTTCGAATTGAATAAACTATCGTTTGATCGTTAACCTTTCTGTTTCTATTATTTTCCTATATCGAAGCTTTGAATGAAATAAATTTATTATGGAAAGGACTTTGGGAAATTAATTATAAAGATGGGTCAAATCACGATCCTGCCATCACTCCAATTGGCAGCCGAAATAGGTCAGTCATGTTTCGGCCACGGACTTTAGGATTTTTGCGAGCGAACAAATAGTTTAGACAACATTAACTAACGGATTATTTGCCGGTGTATGTCTGGTCACTAACTAATAATCCGAGAATCGTAATTAGCGATGCAAATGCGTGCGGTTGACGTGCAAGTGAGCGTGCTGGTGTATTTAAATCATAAAACAGTATCCGCGACCTAATAATATAATGTGCTAATACATGCTAATCTATTGAATATAATAGGCAAATAATCAATAAGCGGACCAATAGATGTACGATTATACATGCAAACGCAGTATTAATTACAGGCACGCTACGCGGAGAAAGCCTGCGAATGCTTTTGGGAAATATTTCAAGAACTTGTGAAATTATTAATCTCGCAATTCCGTACGCTGTTCTACGATTTCTCGATTTCAATTGAAATATCAATGTTGTAGTGACTTTTAATCTTTAAGTTTCACAGTCTGTCACAAAGGGTCAAAGCAAGGGACTATGTTTGACTAACCGCACTGTTCACGAACTATGTGTCTGGCAACTGTACGAACCTATAGACACTGTCCGGGCAAGCCGGCCTCTACCACAAAGACTGTTCAAAGAAGCTTCCTTAAACAGGCAGATCAAGCTTTCGCTTACTGTATCTACCATCGCAAACACATTCGACAACTTCTACGGACTTGCAAATCACCTAGTCAACGCATCAGGCTCACAGAGGAATCAATCGTTGATCTTGTCAATCTGGATTGATCAAAAACTAGCATAAAATACAGACGAAATTATTTTCTATTAAAAGTAAAGCGTACAAAACTGGACATAAGAAACGGCGTTTAAAACCGACTTCGTTGAATGACATTCCTGTTTTAATTAAAGTCCTGCTTTTAATTAAACGTTATTGCACAAACGTAGTACGTGTTGTTTCTCGCGGAGCGTGACTTAAGCGCGTAAGATTTGTCGTGATATATTCATCGTTGAATTAAACAGCGACTAGACACTTGCGACCACTTGGATCCAGAGGAAACACGTTAACGGCGCGCACACGAGCATTAAGTTTGGCCAGGCACAGGCGGCCGACGCAGTTCCCAACGAATGGCAAACAAGAACTACCGTCAACACACGCGTGAGCAAACAGGCACACTCACACAGAGCGACGGTACACTATGCAGGGTAGCATTAAAATTCCAAAACCGGGGGGCGCGGGCGGAATTGTCGCGGCGGAATGGCTTAATAAATAAAATTCCAGGACAGAAGCGACGAATTTTCGCGCGGGAGAAAGAGAAACCGAGAGAAATACAGGCTCGCGCTGCTACTCTTGTTTGCTCATTATGCATATGCATGTATATTACTAGCAAGCGGTATACCAACCTTGTTCGTGGACTAAACGATTTGGCCGAGACTCCAATCACTATTGCAATGACCAGTCATTAATAATCCAGAGCGAGAAAGCGAATTCCCATTGAGTTAGTGTATCCAAAAACGAAATGCAAGTGCGATGAATGCGAGAAATCTAGTAATACAATATAATAGTAAATCACTGGAAAAGCATTAATTTATATTATTGATTAAAAAGTGGGACAAGTTCGTTTGGAATAAAAGGAACTCTGTTGATTTTACAAACATATCGAGTTGCACGACACCACACCTTTCATATTAGACTGCGAATTAATTAGGAATAAATTGGAACACTACGGATTCAATATTATTCTGTGTGCGCGAGTTTCACGGAGCAGTGCGGCGAGAAAATGAGTGACGGAAACGAAAGAAAAAATTGCAGCATATAATTTACTGTCAGGCTTATGCACAGTCAATGCTGCTCGACACTGCACGCGAAGCATGTTCCGTTGTTCATTTTTTACGGCTCTTCCTGCGACTTCGGCGAGTGATAGATGGCCACCGGAATTGCCAGAGTCGACCTGATTCGTAATAGTAAATGGAGCAATCGATGACAGAGCTCGCAGCCGCCATTAAAGCAGGCTTATTAAGAACAGTTGGCCGAGTGATTGATCGAGGAGAAAAATATCCTGAGACCTCAACACGGCATCACTCTCTGCTATTTGTCACCGGAATGTCAAATATTGCTTGCGGAAGTAATGAGCGGACGAGACGGATTTTCCAATTATCTCGAATTTATCCGCATGACTTTTTGGCAGGCTTGTCTCTCACACACGCATCTCTCGTTATTTGTTCTTTTCTAGGCTTGATTTATGTCACTCTACTAAGCTTCCTCTAATAAAGTATAATGAGAATGCAAAGAACACGGTATAATTCAACGTCGCTATATGAAAACATGTGTTGCACTAAATAGCTCTCGCGTGACTCACTAAAGATATTAAGGAAATTTTGCTCGACTAACCGAACAGCGAGAAAGTAAGATAAAATGTGTAAGAAAATCCCAAACAACAAATGACGACATAACAAGAAAATATTTCATTTCATAAGCAAGAATAATATACAGTAAAATAAATACCGAGGCTCTAAATGAATTCTTTGTTTAAACGAGCATACTATACACTTTCGATTCACTCACTGTACTAATTCTCCCAACTATAGTTCAGCCGTCAGCCCCGAGCGTTGCCATGCTACAAATGTCGGTCCAAACTACCGTCAAAATCAAAGTATGCGGGACTTGGGCGCAAGTTGAACCACGCGGTTCGGCCAACTTTTGATAACGTCGGCCTTCTGAATTTAATCGCAAGCATAATCTTAAGCCGAGCGCGCGCGCGCGCGCGCGCGGGAAGGATGGTAGTACCGCATTATAATACGGTAAATACTTTCGCAAGTTTCGCCGGTGGCGGCGTTGTTTCAAAGTACCGTAAAAGAACGAGCATCGCGCCGCTGTCTCGCAAGTTCCGAAGGGAAAGTCTGCCACAAAGCGAAGCACTGCCAGGAACACTACACGAATGGCGCATCTTCCTGGGAAATTCTCCTCGGCATAATCGTGTTGAATGTATGTGGGCGCATGTACACGAATACAGCCACAAGTATCAGTGTCGAGCGGAAACTTCGTTTTACCGGTGGAATTCATGATAGAATCTGTAATAATCGGCGAGAGTTCGACGTTCCCCGAAATCGACCGGGCTTCCCATTTGATAGGAAGGACACACTCGCGCGCGCTCCAATTGCTCGGTCACACAAGAAATTCACTTTCAATGTACAGTGCGAGGCCTTTCGCAATTCACTGGTAACTGGCAACCGTGTGTGCTTTTTGTTCTCGCTGGTGCTTCGAGGAATGTAATTCACAGTGGTAAACTATTGCAGTGGCCGATCGCGATGTGTATTGAAGCGACGCCGGCGTCGGACTGACTGAGGACCGGATGAACTCAATGCTGATCGGATGAACACTGATTCGAGTGTATTGTAACTGCGCGATCCCGAAGCACTAGTTTACTCTATGCTGGTTGGTTGAGCACTGAGAGCCTTCGCCTATTTTACGACTTATCAAGACCCAACCCCTACCACACCTTCGATCTACCTGTGCTCGACTTTTAACCTCTTCAAGGTGCCTGACAGATATTATTGTTTTCATAAATCTAGTATTTAATGATCCTATAAAAATGGTCACTATATTTTCTTTCGTTTGTTCGCAAAATAAAGTGACTTTAAATATAAATAAGAATATCGATTTTAGAAACAAGTTATTATAAAACGAACGAAATCTATGTATGTGTTAATGGTACAAATGAATTAATGAAAAGCCAATGGGTACTGGAAAAGTTCCGAACTCCTGTCTAAGACACAATTTTTATATTTTACTCAGCGAAGATAATTGCAAAGCTGCAATCGGCGGGAATAGCATAAGATCGGGATTCATCCCGCTTTGTCTCCCGATAAAAGGAGAGCTTCCGCCGGAGCGAAGAATGGAATGCCGAAGATTAATGCTGAATATTCGAGCGCACCATGGAGAATACTGGCTCTTCACGGCCGCTTTTCCATTTTTGTTACACTTTCTATCGGTCGAGGAAGGAAGAGAACGCCAGGATAAAAGTTCCGTTGCTAGCTGGAAGCCGCTCAAGTGTCTCGCGCGGCGTTTCGAGAATGACGGCGGTCGGTGAAAAAGCTTTGATAAAGTTTCCGAGGTATTCCGAAATCGCCTGGCGCATCCACGCACCGAGAAAAGCCGACCGACTCTCGGAGAGATCGAGAATTGCGTGTACACTTCCTTCTCGAATAAGAGACGAGACGAATCATTCCAAGCTCGAGCGTATTGCAGTTTCCTAGCGTGACTACGAATCCGATTTCAACTGGCGGCGTGTAATTCCTGAGTGCTGCCTTGCTAAACCAACGGGGAATGCCTTTCAATGCGAAGCTCCATAACAGAGAATACTAAGGCTTGCCAACTACCTACAATTATACTACATATACTCTCGATATTCGTAATTGGGTTAAAATAACTGTAGAAGTTCCAATAACCATTGCGGACATAAAATTTACCCGCTTTTATAAATTTATTGCAATGTGAACTTCTATAATGTTGTACAGCAATAATTGTATTAGTTAGTGTATTCAGAAACACGAGTAAACTCGAGATGAATCAATAATATGCTAAAAGTGAGCTATTCTCTCTAATAAAGTACTCGAATCCCACGATTACTCCCATAATTAATAAATATAAGTTAAGGCTAATAGTTAGGAGGCAATATTAAAGCGAAGACAATGATTAAAACAATAGTGAAGAGGCAACACTCAAGGGACTAAATTAAGAGATTCCAATCAGGCGCGCTCACCGTGAGAAAAGGGTAAGTCGGTCTATCGATTAAAGGAACGGCACAATGCGATTAAATGAAGCCCTCGCGCGCAATTCGGCCATTCGAGAATCGAGAATAAAGGGCTGGCCGCGAGCAGTCTTTCGCGCGAGCTATAATTGTGGCGCCGTTTTATAATTTCTCATTCTGAGACCGGTGCAATTTAAATGATTCTCGGGGCCAGGAGGGCCAAGCACTTGCAAATGCCACGGCGGCCAAGTGGCGGATTAAAAATAGAGCGAACCAAATAAACATAGCTGGCACGAACGGGTGAGTGGGTTGCGGGGAAAAGGGAGAGTCAGTGCGGGAGGAATAATCAAGCCGAGGATCCAATTAACTTCCGGGGAAGACCACGTCAGTGCGATTAATTAGCATTATTAGCCACGATATCGAGCATCCCGAGATTAAATAATCGCCCACTGCTGCCTCAATTAAATACAGCTCTGTTATCAAATGTCACTCCTCAATTTCTCTCCCTGCAAGCGCAATCGACTGCGTTACGTATTAAGCGGATTTAACCCTCACCCCGACATTAAAGCTCGTATCTATGGAAGATGCTGCACATTTAACAACTCACTGGAACTGTCCAAATATTAAAAAAAACTATTTTATGTTACCGTTCAGACTACCGGGAAAATATATATTTTTGAAATAAAAGCCAGGAAATATATTTGAAAGTAAACTCTGAAAAATTAGTACTTCCAACAAAATATTGTGGAAATCATTTAGACTCTTTGGTACATTTAATGCCAAAAAAGATATGATGCTAATGGAACGAAAAATACTATTTCTTAGCTTAAGATAATACTCAATAGTTTATAGTAGAGGCATATTATAATTAATACATGCTTTAAGGGATGAAGTAAGCTTACTCCTGCAAGCTTCGTATCAAAGCCGATCTTTCTACAACACAGTGTACCACAGCAAACTCTTGGATTCGTTAATACTGTGCTGATACAATACAGCAACCGACGAGAGTAATAGTTGCACCGGATATAAAAGGGAATCCTTTATCAACTGTGATCCGAAGCTTCGCCACCGCTCGAGAGGCAATTGCTTCGATTATCCGGGAAATTTTTATGGAAACGCAGTAGTTGCGGCTTACGCCCCCGGCAACACGACGTAATCCTTCGCTCTTTTTCCGCCTGATCGATTCGCCCCGAGTCGGATTAGAGGACGCTCTGCTTTCCAGCGGAATTGCCTGGCTCGTTCCTGCGCTCTCGTCTTCCTAGCAAAGTGTAATCGAGCACCGGGCACAAAACCGCACCGTAACCAAGCCTTGTTCTCTCCTTTTAAGTGAAGGTGATTGGCTGCCATGTTAGTCGGACGGTAAAAAAAAAGCGACACAGCTCTTATACTTTCGATGAGATCGACTATGAGATCAGCATTTAAACTGCTAAACCGATTGGACATAAAATACCTTCCATAAACTCATTACGAATTAAAAACAGATTGAACTGGTCGATATGTTGTTAAATTGCCATATTAACATCAAATTTACATAAAGCTCAATCACCTGGATTTTACGACTCGTTAAATTAACAGAAGCTCCTGCCAAATGCCCTGGCACGGATATGTAAAGGTATATGTAACAGAGCGGTTTACAAGCAAATACCACAAGAATCACTCGTAATGCAAACTCGCCACGAGTACAATTGAACGCATTGCGCAAGTCCTTCGAGTGCAAAGGGTTAATATACTGACGCTATTCACAAGGCGTTGCCAGTGTGGCACGACTACGCGTATGCTAATACTGGCAGCGGCCAATTGCCGTCCAGCCACTTCTTCATTATTCACGTTAATTTCATGATGTATAATGAAATTTAATTAATTTCTACTCGCGATGGCAAATTAATCAATTACAGAGTGCGTTACAACGCGGTCGAACGACAGCGGCAGCAGTGCCGGCCAGGGAGAATTTGGCCCGGTCATCGCGCCAAATCCAGAGGGCGAACCTACTCTCTCTCCCCTCTCTCTCTCTCTCACCCCGTCTCCCCCCCCTCTCTCTCTCTCTCTCTCTCTCTCTCTCTCTCTCTCTCTCACTTACCATACAAACACGCACACGGATGGATCGCGCAGTATCTCGGACGGCCTGTCTCTGTCTCTGTGCATGCATATGTGTAATTCGGCTTACTTCCGCCAATGAAGGAAGCCTGCACGCACAACTGCACGCGCGCGCCCAGGATAATTCGGCGGCCGTTGTTGCATCTCGAATAATACGAGGAACGCGCGGCCGTCCCGACGCAGGAGGAGCAGCCCGGAACTGCCGAAGCTCCTCTCTCCGATCGATGCAACGCCGGCCGAGGACGAGGACGCACAATTCGAATTCACTCGCTTGATTCCTGCCGGCAGTCGACCGGTGATTCGACGCGATTGCACGCACGCTCCTTGTGTAAACGAGAGCAAGTTATTGTCATACCGGCAATAATTGAGCGCACCCGACTAATAAACCCGGACGGGATTTCCCTGCGAATTCTCGGTGCCCTCTCTCTCTCTCTGTATGGTTCACTTGCTTCTGAATCACAGGATTGTCCAATCTAATTTATTATCGGATATGTATGTAATTATAAAATAGTATATCTCATGTAAAATGTGCGGAATAATAACTGGGTGTTTTGTATGAATGAAATGGAGCCGATAGCTTTGCTGTAGGGAATATTTTATGATTTAACAGTGGCATCTTATTTTCCGATGGTAGCTACTTGAAAATATTTTGCTGTATTATAATACATTATGCATTCGGTATAATGTTGTTTGTTATTTATAGAATGCAGAGAAAAGTTGGTAAACATTCGCCGGTAATGAAAGACTCGAGTAATTTATAATTACCCTGTATTATTGTATTCGATAATAATGATTCAGAATCAAATGAATTATTCTATTCAATTTTTTTCGGGTCACTGATACTCACGAATACAGAAAAATTCTTTTGACGATTCTGGTCCGGAAAAATTGTGTAGTTTCGTTCGCCCTCGAAAAGCTTCTTTCATTCTCACACGTCGGTCGCGTTTCTTCCCATTATATGACCCAACTACTAACTGGAACTCGAAAGAAAACGTGTAAATATCTTGGCGCAGTGGCCATAAACGGAATTGAATAAACATTTTTCAGCAAATTACGCCGACAATGCTTGGGTGAATTTAAAAGTGGCTGAGACGACGACGAGGTTGTCTAGAAGCACAGGTGGTGCACTTGCATCGGCGCCAATGGGTAAAGTGTGCGAACGTAAAAATTGCATTTTGCTTGGCAAACCCCCTCTCTTTTTTTTCACCAATAAGAGCACACTAACAAACACACTGGTACAGGCACACGTATACACTCGTGACTGCACATTTCATCCGATAGAGTAGAGTGTCTGTGATTCCTAGTGTGGCGACCACTCCCAAAGCAGTTATCTTCCAAATTCTTACCGAGAATTGGTTATAAATGCTAATGTACGAGCCAGCTGCGATGCAATCTCCTAGCGGAGCGTCTAGGATCTCGCCATGAAGTGGTCCGATCCCTTTCTACAAGCCAGTAGGAAGTTCCCCGATAATTTTGAAGATGGATGTAACACCATTTACAAACACAACTTTACGAGCGCGCTAGTCCTTTCAATAGCGCCCTTATGAAAGCGATTCATCCGTGGATGCAAGGGGTGAAGGAGACTCCAATTGAGCCAAGGATATGCGGCCTTCGGAGTTCGAGGATCGATTAAAATCCTACCGGTGAATCTCCAATTCCACACTCGGCTCTAGCAACGAAGCAAATTTCCGATTTTCGTCCTTCATTGGCCCTTAATTGAAGCCTGAATAGCTTTTAATCGAACTGATTCTTCGATTCTCGTTAACCAAGGACTTGGACGAAAGAAACACGAGGGTGAGCTGCGTTAGAGTGCGTCGAGTGTTCAAATGGCATGAAATGTGCAACGAGCCCGAACGGGATGGATTGTTTGCAGTAAGGGTTGGAAGCATTGTCACTCGTTTACGACAGTGTTTGCGGACCGATGAACCGTCCGTAAAATGGCACGGTACGCGGCAAGTGGCGAAAGAACAAGCCCGGAAAATACTGGGAGGGCTTGGAAATTCACAAACGCGGCTGACTTGGTGGGTGGTTGGTTTGTTCCGGGGGGGGAGTTGAAACGAAGGGCTTCCACAGCAAGACCGATTTACGATCGTAAACGTAGCCACGGCAGTTTGTTCCGTCAAGAGAGAGATCGTTCCTTTGCCGCAGAAAGGGGGATCTAGAGGTGCGATCGATCAGGCTGGACGATAAATTAGCATCGAGTTAGTATCCGACGTGACCAAATTCATTGTTCGTCCGCTCAACCTGCCCCGCCCCACTCTTCTCTCTCTCTCTCTCTCACTCGCGCTCTCTCTCTTCTCTTCCTATTCTCGTCGTATCTCTCTCTCACTCGTACATTTACCGGTTGGGCACTTGAATGTTAGAGGCCTGCGCTCGCTTGCCAATTTTCCTGTACAAATACGCGCGCTCCCGTGGGCGTTTGCAGGGGTTCATCTGAAAACGGTTTGCACCAACGGCTATGCAAATGGCAAGCAAGACCGGCGGTGGCGGCGGCAGCAGCAGCGGGCAATGAATCCTCGAGGACGTTAGTCTTCCGGTATCAAGGTAACAAAGGTGATGAGTGGCCCGGTGAAATCGTGGTCCATTAGCAACGCCGAAGACTCGGGGAAATGAAATGATACCTTCACGGATTCGTATTTTCCTGGTGAATTATAATCCCTCTAACTGACACGTTGAGATTAAACACGTCGATCTATTGCTGGTATCGCATTCCTGTATAGCAGTATAGTAATGAGAGATATTTGATTTGATAGTTGATAGCTTTGAAGAATCAATAGAATAAAACGTGTACATGGTGATGAACTAGATTTGGAATCAAGTATAATAAGACTGTGGATATTTGTCCCATTTTTGCACTAATAGAGTATCGAACAAATGGTATTTTGTTATTAGTAATAAACTCATCGTATGTTGTACAAGATTGTGAATTCAGCATTTTACCACAACGACTACTTTTGTTAGTGGAGGTATATTAATTTAAACTACTACGATGGTATGCTGTCAGAATGGTAGACACGAGAGTGCAGCGTCGGGCGATTGCAAGGGTTGATCGATAATGAATAAGGCAGTTCCGAAATAATCGCCAGCATCCCGAGTGGTCGAGGCTTATAACCTATAACCCACTCTCGAGATTAAAAGCCCAATATCAGGCACACGGCGTATCCGTCCGGGTGTTTAATCGCGCGGCCGAATGTGCAGGATCACTGAGGCGCCACGGGAGAAAATAAAAGCGGGGGAAAAGCGGAAAACAGAGGAAGAAGCAGACGCGCTCGCGCGAGCGCGCCGTGGTGGAAAATGATGCCGATACTCTTCAGCATGAATATTTATGAAGCATGATCGCCTTTTTATACACGAGCGAGTCCGCTCTCGTTCCGCGATTGCCGCCCGTCAACTTTGGCAATAATAAACGACGACTAATATTATCTCGTGCGGAAGTTTGCCGCACCCGATATTAAAAATACCACGAGAACTTTCCGCCCGCCGAATCTCGTGTGGCTCGCGTGGAGAACGACAAACACTCACACGCATATACATCGTGTATAGAGCGGGGCGCGTGGTGTGTCGCGTGCAGGGAGGAAAAGCTCTCGGGGAATCTTCGAATTCAAATATCACTCAAGATCTCGAAGCACACGAAGCCGGAATCACAACGGTGCGTCTAAAGAATTCCGAGGCTTTAAGCCAGTTGATCTTTGCCTGTATGCATTTATGGATGTCGAAGCGTCGAAGCACCGCATATGCGGTATGTGTCGCACATTTCGAGCCGCTTTCCACCCCTCGTCTTCTTACGTCCTCTCACGGCTTTACGTTTCCCGTTGCTCCACTTTTCCCTGAATTTTCCTTCATCGCATCGCATTGGATGCGCGTTTCTACTTCTATCTCTTTGGTATATACCCGGCGTGCATTCCCTCTTGTCCAGCCTCCCGTACCATGGACCACCTCTCGGTGGGCAGCGAGCGGATCGAAGGATGATCCTCGATTATAGTCTGCCTAGCGAGCGAGCGGATCTGCCGCGAGGAAACGCGGCCACAGGAAACGCGCGCGGGGAAATGCGAAGTCTCCGGAACTCGCCGGCGATTTCCCGAAGGACCCTCCTCGATAATTCAACGTCCCGTATCCTCCTCCAAGAATTCAACTGTCTTCTCTAAGACGTCGAAACTACTGCCACTGCTCTATTCCTACTCCCCTCCTGCCCCGCCAGACCGCCCCTTACTGCTCTTTCTCCGGCAATTCCATGGAAAATTCGAGAACGAAGAGTGATCAAACGGAGCAATTCGTAAAGCGATATAAAGCCGTGCGCCGCCCGGGTTCCACTCGGTCGACTGGAAAATCATGAATTTTTCGACAAACAACTGTTCTCATTAAATCGAAACGCCTCACGGAAAGATAATTAAATACGAGTTTGAAAATTTTATAAACTAAGATTATTGATTAGTATTTGATTATTTGAGCCATACCGTTTATTTGCGAAATAAACAAGTACACGTGTAGTATTAACAGTGATATGAAAGCTCATACATCAATTGCTCATTTGCGTATAACATACTTGAATGATTCTATTCACTCTGCTAGATTGTCAATCTGTAGAAACTTCGGCAGTGAATTCAGAGAATGAATGGAATCGATTGATGCTACTCGTGTACATGTAATAAATGTATGATAGAATCGCTATGAAGAGATTACGTATATGAATTTGCCAATGCATGAGAATTACGAGCAAACACGAGAGCAAAGGGTAGATTGAATGTCGAAATTAATCTCTAAAAGTCTAAACAACCAATATTGCCACATTGCTAGCAAGGATGAACTCAGGCAGGAATGGCATAGAGCAATTTAGCTTCTCGAATAAACAGGTTGATCCGGTTACTGAGAAACTCTGAAATATCAGTGCGATAGACTAAGGTAGAGTGCACGGAAAATCGAACGAGCCAATAGCATTTTGCCGCTTCTGTTTGCAGATTGCCTCGACGAAGCGGAAGGGAATCGACGGGGCGGCGGCAGTGGCTGCAGTAACATCGACGGGGTGCTTTGAGCCCAGGTGATTTATTTACACAGCCGGCGAGATGAGAACAGCCATTGGCAACGAGAGCACATAAACGGCATAAGCAAATTACAAGGCCGACCTTGTAAAGGGTAATCGGCTTTGCAAGCCGACATACAAATCCCACTCAAGGTTCACCGATTACCGAAGGCTCAGTGTTGAGGAAGGGGTTCGAAAAAAAAAAAAAGAGGGAAGAGTGAGGGGTGAGCTTACCCAGAGCCTTAAACTGACAGAGCCACCAGTTACCGGAAGCAAGAGGGAAACGAATGAGAACAAATTGGGAATGGAGTGTTTAAGCCGCATAAAGGAATATCGCGGGAGATTCTTCTTTCCGGAAATGCAGTTTGCCGGAATGAAGCTTTGAAGCTGCACTTTCCGAGCGAGAGTTGCGTACCTAGCTTCCAGCGCTCCGAGCGTTCTACGGTTTGCTCCCGTTCCTCGCTACTCGCACACTCCAAGAGAAAGAGAAAGAGAGAAGATGGAAACGCAAGCAAGCTGCTGGCTTTACACTGAACCGCTGGGCAGGCAGAAAATTCTCACGCCGAGTCACTCGTGGAGGCTCTTCGCGCGGGACTCTTTCCGCGCGCTGCTTTAAGTTTCTGTTTTCCGGTGCTGCTGAAGAGGAGCACCACCAGCACCAGCAACCGAGCGGTCCATTATTCGTTATCGGTCGAAAGCGCGCCGCACCAGCGTCGCTCACCCATTCACGCGACCTAATGCCTGAGCTTTCGTTCGTTACGTTAATTAACGCCCCCAACCCTCGGCACTGCCGCTTCGAGCTCACCAGGAAGAAAGAAGCATTTATTATCCCGACGATGCAATAAGTGCAAGAAGTGAAGACTGAATCGCGCCATCTGTACCCTGGAGAAGAAAAAACAACCTGGCGAGTGCCCGAACGAAACTAGTCCCGATCAATTTCCTGTGAGCCGATACTATTCTCCAAGGATTTGCCAATTGGCGGATGTAAATAGATTCGAAGAAGACGAGACTTCCAGTCACGAATATGCACGTGGGAGGATCCCTCCTCAAAATCGAGGCTGGAATTTTTTATTTCCAACTTAATAACGGCAATAAAGGGCGCGGGTGTGCCAGAGGCGGTATTCCCTCGTTGGCTCGAGGGTGGAACTAATATCGCAGAAAATATCTGGAGCGCCGATTTCATTCGTGGAATTCCCGTTTGCGTTCCGGCCTAGGTGGCACCCGCTTCCGGAAAAATGACGGCGTTCTCTGCTTCACGCGCGATTGAACGTGTCCTCGTTACCAAGAAATCCTCTCGTGATTTCATTGGAAGCTCTCGGCCGTTCGCGAAATAGCGGATGTCCATTCGATCCAAACAGAAAGAAAGAAGAAGGCTTGGTGTAACCTGTTCCATTCGTCCACTCATTCAGAAGGTGTGAAACAAAGTGCAAGCATCGCTCGATTACTCGCCAATGTACCGTAAAAGATGCTATCTGTTCATCACGCGTAATGTGCCGAACGACAGTTATCTCGATTCTGGATGCTCCGGTTCGAGAAAGATTGTCGTTTAGTATGCAGGCTGCGATAAAAGAATCCCCACTCGAAAGACACAGAGAAGATCGATCAAGATCTCCTTATAGTTAAACTCTGTCGTTGGGAGTACAATCATCGGTGGATATAAAGAATCGCAGGAGACGTCCTTGGAGATCGTTGGTAGATCGAATTTCCACAGGAGTCAGGGTAGAAAGAAGAAAGGAATGGCCGGCGAATCGAGTGGAGTCTCTTATCTCTGGGGTTCTGGTCGAGCTGATATCGGGGTTCTCCTGGCGGACAAATGCAGCGGGATATCCGTGAAGGAGTGCGACCTTCCGGCAAGGACGCCACGATGATGATGCCGTGAAGACGGGCGGCGGTGAAGAAAAAACGAGAGGAGGATGGAGAAGGACAACGCGAGGCATTACCGAGCTTACGAGGGCTTCAAGCCCGCGAACAATGGCAACACGTCGTCCTTAAGGAGGTCGGCGACGGACCGGCCCAAGACGCATCCGTCCCGGCAAGTCAGATGCCTCTGCTTCGGCGGGGTTCCGGACAAGGCGAGCCAGCATTCGTTCTTGAAGGGTTTCGCTATCAACCTGGGCATATGCGCCCTCTTGGTGGCCTACACTCTCCTCGGTAGCTTTATCTTCCTCGCTATCGAGGGTGGTAACGCCGATCCTGGCGGCGCCCAACAAAGGACTCTTGCTACTACAATAGCCGGGAATCAACCAGCCAGACGGAATACGACTGCTTGGCTCAAGCAGGTCAGTTTCCTCCTCTCTATATCTACATGTATACATATATGCATATGCATATGCATATGAATATATGCATATATGTATGAATATATGGATAGTATATATGTATATGAGCACTATCGATTTCCGGTCGCGGCTTACAGTCAATCGCGAGTTTGCCACATTATCGGTAACTTCTTGATGAGATTAGCTTCGCCTCGTGACCGATCGGGATTGTCTTGATTGAAACTATTAGCATTTAATTAATGGCGGCTTTGAGGTCGCGGTGTAGAGCAGTGCCTCGCTTGATTAGGATACCTGTCGCGCACGCCATCCGACGCGTCTCGCCTACCGAGCCAAGCCTCCCCTTTAATGAGATTGCAAACTAAAGTTCAAACACTGTCAATATGGGAGAGTGCGCGGGGAAAGAGGAGACTCTCTTGATTTCCAGTAATAAGCTAACTAGTTTCGCGAGTCACCGACAAAGTCGGAAAGCCACGAAGAAGTAAAGAGATAGCCTGGGAAACCGCTGGAGCAATCATTCTAAAATTCTTACCAGAGACTTCTCGAGCATGAGAAAGAATGTTTCTCGGATTTCATTCCTTCGGATAGTTTTCTTATTTCTCCGAGAAATATAAAGAAAGTAATTATTTCATTCTAAAAAGAACTGTCTGATCCACTTCTTACAACGTATATTTTACCAAGCTTGAATCGGACATGGTACAAAATATGTCCGAAAGTAATTTGTCTTTTTGTCTTTGGTCTTTATTTTTGTCAGACTAGAACGAGAAATTCACATAAATCGGTTTTGTCTGAAGTACTGTGGAGCAGGCTTTCAATATGACTTGTTTGTTGCCCGTTGCTCGTTTTCCTCCTCTTGTTTCATTCCCGGCTTAAAAGAAGTAAACCCAACCCGATAAAACTAAATCTCGATTTATCGTCACGTCTCCCGTTCGATCTCGTTTTTCTACCTGAGATGACCTCAGTGAACCCGAAGTCAATCGAATTATTGGTGCGTTCCGGCGTTGGCACTCGTTTCAACGAAGTTCCATCGATCCATCGCGCTCCATCCACTTTCTTTCTGCCTCCAAGCAGCTCGCATTCCCCAAAGTAACTCGAGTCAAAATCCTTCAAGAAATTTCGATTTCCACTCTTAATTATCATTGCGAATTAATTACCTTGACAACCTTTAAAAAGCACCTCATATTCCGCATTTTCAAACAAACTAAGAGCAATTTCTCACGATTATTATTAATTCAACTGCGCTACAATATATCTAAAAAATCTTCTTTAATTAATTCGATACTGGATCGTTGCTCAATCTTGACACAATCAATTCTGACGCGACTCTATCTAACAAAAGCCGAACTTTTATGCAAAGGTCAATCACGAGGCACGTGCAAAGACGGTGGAGAATATATGGATAATCACGGAGAGCCTGAACATTCTCTACCGTGAGAACTGGACGAGACTAGCCGCCCAGGAGATCGCACGTTTTCAGGATCAACTAGTGAAGAGGATCACCGAGGACATGATGGCGACCCAAAACGCCGGCACATACACCGGGAGCGCCGAGAGCGACAGGGTTACCGAGCGTAAAGTGCACGAGCACGAGTGGAACTTCGCCAAAGCATTCCTCTATTCGCTGACGGTCCTCACCACGATCGGTGAGTGTTTCGAACGATTAATGCAATATTCAGCGCCCCCTAACGTAACCCCCTTACTTTCACCCTTTCGACCCCCTAGCACCTCGAACCGTCGCACCCGTCGCGCCCCCTTCCATAATTCAGTGAGTCCGCTTCGATATTGATGACGCGATTTACTCGCAATCCCACAAACCTCACCCCGAAAGTTCCAATTGATGTTGCGAGAGCCAGTCGAGCGAAGCTCGCCTGTGAAATTTGATTAGAAACTTTGAGAAATTGCCCTCTTTATTAGGTCGCCGCTGCAATATCGCGATACTGCGCCGCGGCTGAGAAACTTATTAACGATAGACGAAAATTCCACCCTTTATCCTATTCAAGTTCCTGCGACGATTAAAACGAAGCTTTGTTTAACGGTGCTACCTTTCTAAGTTGAAAGGAAATTTTGAACCTATTTGTTTCATATAAATATTGAATGAATTTATATTTAATGATGAAAAATGAAACATTGTTTTACTTCGTGTGAAAATGAATCTAAATCGGATACTAAACTCACTTAAGTGTGTCATAAATAAAGGCTGGAATACTGTAATTTATAGCAGGTATATCACACTTTAATGTCAATATTTTACTAAAGAAAAAAGTTTACAGAATCGACGTTATATTCGATACAAAAACTGATTCATTTCCATACTGAAACCCTCCGAGACTTCTACACCATTATCACCGGTCTGATGTTATGACACGAAACAAATCCAAGAGAAGAATAGCCTTAGCAAACAGTGAATGCAATCGGCTTGACATAGAGAAAGCAATTCGAGTCCGTGGGAGCTAGTTGAAAAATATTCGTAGAGGAGTGGGTGGCGCAGCATCGGAGTCACTCGGGGAACATTCGCTCGGCTCGCGGCAGAAACGCTGATTCTCGAATTTCAGCGCGATTGCCTCGCCGCGTCTGATTTTGGCGAACGAATGTTGATACCATGCCCGTAATTGGATCTCGGGCGGAAGTTTGTGCAGCGTATGGAATTTCGATACCAGTATCCAAGCCTGGTTGCAGGCGCGTCGGTATCCGTATTTCTCGAATGCGGCAACGGAGTCGAATCTCTGGAAATATTTATGATACAAGCCTGAAGAGAGATACTCTCTGGCGCATGAGTCGAGTAATGAGTGACTTCGGAACACAAAGGTTTGAAATCGCATCGGGGATTTTTAAGGCGAGACGATACCAATCATGGAAATCCGCGGGAAACGATTAAGTGCTACTGGAGACGAGTGTCAGACTTTTGACGTTAGCCGAGTTATCGGAGAGACGCGTACTAATACATCGCAGCAGCGGCGGTGGCGTTGAAATTAAAACGGCGCGGGGAGAACTTGAGACTCGAACGATCATCGTCCTCTTGATAAAAGCACTCTGTCGAAGCGACGCCAACCATCCCGCCGCCGACACCCCACTGCCATAGGCAGAGGAAAACGAGTCAAGAACCCGAGACTTCGATTGCTCAGTACGTAGGGTGAGTCACCCAAGTAAAAAGAGGGGATTACCATACCCGCGGCAAGAAATCGCAGTTGCGAAGGCAAAAGGTGTAATAGCTGGCCAATATGGTGGGCATTAATTTTCAAGGTAAACAAAGTCCGACATTACCGTATAATAGCAAAAAACTCGACGTCGAATAATTATTGTCCATCGGTAATATCATTAGCATTTTCGATACTGAAATAAAAGTAGACAATTCCAACACCAGTGCTTTTCCATACCCGGAAACCCGGTGACGTCACGTCCGATCGTTTACTCTGGTTATTACTACGCGAGATTCGAAGTCCATGGGTTTGTGGGGATGCTTAAAGGAAAAAACGTGGTTCTGCTAGTGGTGTGGGCAGGCGGCAGTCCTATCGGTCGACGGTTGAATTGAGATTGCGGAATAGAGGTAAAAGAGAAACATATGGTGGGACGAGGAGGTAGCAGGCTTATCGAGTTATCGATGCGATACATTCTTTTCCAAATGTCCGCTTAATGCGGCTGCTAGTCTGGTTACGAGAGTTTCCAGGACTATGGTTAACGGTTCCTGAAATTTTCATGAATATACCGGCTGTGCCCGCGAGCGTAGAATTCCAGGCAAGGCAAGCCTTCCTCTTCCTCTACTCTTCCCCACACACACATACACCCTCGTTTTAATCCTGGGCGTAATATCGGAGCGATCGAATTATCGTATATTTAAGAGACGGTACTCCGGCGAAATGCTCGTGATTTTATCTGCGCGTCTTTTGAACCACGGAACGAGCCATGCCGGAAGCCGAAGTCGTGCTCGGCATGAAGAGAGAGAGAGAGTGGAGTGTGCTTGCACGCGCGAGCCTAGGTAGTTTCGATCCTGAACGAATCACCGTTCCGATGCACGTTTGCCAACTAAGGATTAAAAATTGTAATCCTTCGTAACGCGCGTTCGCATTGTCGATTGCCGCAATTGCTTGCGCACATATTGGTCACTGATTACCGCTTGACCGACGTATCGTTTGACAATACCAAGACAAGCACGAGTAAAGCCCGTTACACGATCCATTCGATGGCAATTTATTATTTCGTGGCGGAGTAACGCAAGCTTTTATCGCCCCGGGGGAAATTGAAAGCTCACCGTGGGCGCAACTGTCGTTTTATTATCATAAGTATGAATAATGCGCGTGACTCTAATAAGTTAAGCCGTTTACCAATGCTGAAACTGCTGCCGGCGACTGAAATATAAAACCGTGGAAATATTTTGCGAATATCGGTCCGTGGCCAGCCGGGCGCGCTCCACATAATCAAGAATATTACTGTAATTGCTTTTTAATGAATCCCACCGCGTAAAATTAACCGGCGAGCCGCTATCAGCGCGGTATAATTCGAATTTGCCCGTGTCTCGCAAGGTATAAATTAGAGGAGTATTAATAATATTCGCGTTTTTATAACTACGCGCGCGCGCGCTCGTTCCCGCATGCCGCATTGTTTACCATAAATTTGCAACTGATTTGCGGTACAATTGATTTTTCAAGTAGGCAACCAGCGACCACCATCCGCGCGCGGCCGCCTGAATAAATTCGTTATCGCGCATTCTTCGACAGGTATTTATGTTAATCGTTGGAGGATTCACTTAGCCAACGAAAGCAAAGAGCCAATCGAGTAAGATTTTCTGCAGAATTGCACCCTGTTATGTCGCTTTTCAGGTCTCTTTGCAACTCGCAATCCTCAATAAGGTCAGTGCTTTGTCAAGAGACCGAGCTTTCAACAAGGAACTTCAAAAGTCGCAACTCTACTTTCTCTCCTCTCTAAAATCGGGGGCGAAAAAAGAGGAAGGAAAATAAAATAAGAAACATAATGATGCTTTTTACCGCACGGGCCATTGAAGGGCGAGATAGGCAAATTCGAGATACTTCGTCCCGGCGCTTAATTGCGAATCTCGGGGATAAAAGCTTCGTTTACCGGGGAGAGAACGGAGCAGATCGATGTGACGAGAGTTCTAAAGGCGTCGCGCGCGCCCGTGTTCGTCCGGGAACGGTATCTTTTGGACTCTAGAGGCTCGCCGAGTCGAGTTTCTCGCCGGAATAATGGAAAGTCCGCTCGTGAAAACGCTCGCCCCCTGCGCCGGGAGAATTTAGCCGGACGAGGTGGCAGAGGTTACTGCGATAAGGAATTCACCTTTCTATTTTAAATGCGTATTTTCCAGGCGAGACTGGCCCTTACCGCCGCGCCGCGCCGCGCCGCGCCGCCCCTCGCTCTATGCTACAATGCGCCCGAGCGCTTCTTTAAAGATTTAGAATTCAGCCACTCGGCGAATTTCAACTGGAAGCCCCTCTAGATCTTAATAATAGCTGGTATTAATTGCCGAACCTTGAACCGTTTGCACCCCAACTGAATAAAGTCCGTTTTTTTACCCAACCGTCATGAAAGCGCAGAGTAAGAAAAATAGTCGCGCACCAGTGTATATTTATATAATTTCATCTTTCCTTTAATTATTTGTTAAACAAACAAGCTTGCCTTCCTTTAATTTGTATCCTGAATATTTTCATTAGCTACTGTATGTTTTTTCGCTCCGAATAAGATCGCAAGTTTGACTTTGTCTTCACAAACTTCGTTTGTACCAACACCCTTCTTTCAGGGCAAAAAATAATCGAGTGTCGTTCTGTGTCTTGTCAATCTATAGGGAACAAGTCAGTGATACGAGCATACTTCTCAGAGTCCCTAACAAAACAGGGCTAAACACAAACGTTTCAGTTCTGGTATAACTTTGATCGTTTTCCCGAAACACTGAACAACTTGCGCGCCCCCAATTCCCGAGCTTCTCGTACGCGTTCGCCCCAAAGAACATCGCGTACACACATATCCCAACGTTGCCCCCGGGATTCCCAGCTGCGTGCAAAAAGTGCTTGTTCGCGAATGCGACTAGTTTCGCCGAAATCGAGCCGCGCAAGCCACGCTAGCTATGATTAAACCCCGTTGCCGCAAAAAGGATACTCATCGGGCCTTGTGGCAATGACGCAGGATAGTTATGGCTGCTCTGTTCTCCTATACAACATGAACATATGGCAAGCGGACTGAGTGAAAGGGGGAAATAAAAGGTGGCGGAGAAATGAATCCAATGAATTTTGTAGCAACACTGGAAACAGTAAAAAAAAAGCACAGAGCAAACGCGATTATCTCGCGTGATGCATGACATTACCAAATACCGAGTCAGCCGGTACAATTCTCGTGCGAGGAACAGCCTGTAATTACGCGTGATCAAGTTATTGAAACATTCCGCTCGAGATTTTTACTCGTTTCAATGAGATTGGAAGTTTCCATTGCGGATCCTTTTTCATGATCGCCGGGGTAATCAGTGGTGCATTACAGTCACGCAATACCGATGAATTAAAAACGCGTACCTCGTCGGAATCGAGCGTGTTTCGTGTCGAGGAAATCGGGCGAGGAATTTCAGGACTGGATTTTAATATGAAATCGCGGAAGCCTTTCGAACGACGAACCGAGGTAATTGATCCCATGGCGTGCGATTTTTTATTGAGAGGGATTACCAACCTTGGCAATTTAAGAACTTAAATACTGTGTTTAATAGATTCTGAACATAAATGGTATGTATCGATTAGAGAACGAAAAGAAAATGTTATAAAAAGATAAATGCTTATTAACACATATCAATAAACATGACATATAATAACAGTACACGTCTTGATGCGTATGTCATCTATGTATGAATAAACTTAAGTCCAATGACATACGTCAGAGTAACAAAAGGCGATGGGAGACACTCGTAATCTATGCATTGTAATTTCCATCAGGAGTGAAGCCGTGAAGGCGAGCGCTTAATTCAGTAGAATATATATCGTTGCCAGTGTCGAAGGGTTAAGTAGTTTCGAAGGATTAAGCAACCCCGAAGAGAAGTCTGGGCCATTGTGCGGAACTGTGCGGGCAACCCCATCGGCACCGGCGAGTAGTTACACCCCCTTTATCATCGCGCGTTTTCATAAAGTACAGCTCTCGTAATTGCTACTATCTCGCCGCGATTAATAACAGGTACGTCTTATCTACCCCCAATATTAGCGACGGCGGCGCCCCGGCGACGACGACGACGGCCTCCAAGTGCACTCGAAATGAGAGCGACCGGAGCAAAAAGGCATGGGCCCGATGCCCTCAACATGATAACTCCGGCGCACTCAACTTATCACGAGGAAATCTCAAATTAAGATTAGCATCCAGTCGTCCGGAATGCAACTCGCCGTGCTCCCCCAGCTTATTAATGGGAAACTTATCAGGAAAGGACCATTCGATAGATCAGAATCGAGTGCTACGTAATTAGTGCTTCATTGAGCGTGGAGGTATTTAGGCTGACTATAACGAAGATGTGAATGAATAACGGGAAATTGATCATTCATTCGATGGTAGTAGTGAATAGTTTATGGCACTATAAATATACAATTTATGAAGTATTGACATATTCGCTCTACGTATTATGTATTAAAGCTTCTATTATACCAGTTATTCATTAATTACTATTGAACTGCTGAAATTCGCATGAATTTCTATTTCAATAATTATTATAGCACTTTTCCTACTTAGAATGATCCAATTAGAAGTTTCGAGCAGATTTCCATGAAAATTCTCACTTATTCTGAAAAGACTGAGTGTACCGACACTTCTACACGTCGTACGAGTGTCTTGCAAAGTTGTTTTAGTAAAGAATTCCGTCGGATCGAAGCACAAAGGCCGAGGAATTCTCTGACTCCGGGAGAGAGGAAAAGTTTAAAAGTCATAAAACATTCACGCATGAGAAATCGAGCGGGTACTACTAATACGGCGATATATTGTGTACAGAGGTTGCATTGGATTCCTCGAAAGGGGAGTTCGTTTCGTGTCTACGTCCATCCTCTGCATAAAGCAAGAGAGAAGCGTATCCTCGGGCATCGGCACAGATAACAAAACAGGCCGTCCCGGCGGCCACTGCTGAATTTTTCATAATTTTCCCAAACACACCGAATGAACAGCACTTTACTCTTGCCAGGTGAAAAAGACTCGACGATAAAGCATCGACTGCTCCTCGTTGGCCTAGAGAAGCAGAGGCGGAAGAGAAAGGAGGGTGCGCGCCCATTGAGAGAACATTGGCGAGTAAACACGCCTTCGAGGGATAGACGAGACCAAAGCTTCCCTGTTTTTATTTCTCTGCCCCGCTTTCCTTAGTTCGTCAGTATCCTGGCACACGCGAAATTCCGGCCACTTGAATCGCCCTCCAATGTTGTACGGCCTCAATTTTTTTTCCCTCCCTCGACTTCGACGCCCGCCTACAAGAAAAAACGAATAATGCCGAGCGGTATCAATTTGATATGAGAATTTATCCGAGAGTAATATTGAAAGTTACTTGGAACTGGTAAGACGAGATTTCGTCGAATAACAAAAAGATTGCTATGATAAATTACTTCGAAGATGGAATAAAATACATTGTCGACGAGATAAAAAGCGAGAGACTGAAAAACTTTGCTTCAGCTACACGAAACAAGCTAGATAGTGAAAAAGGTATCGTTTCACGAAGCCGAGATTCAAATGTATGGCAATTGCAACTTGGCGAGACAATAGACAGCAATTTTTAATTTTATTGCTGCCATCCGCGAGATTTCCAGCGTTCGATACACGCAATCTGCAGCGGGCAATCAGGACCGTCCGCTACAGACGATTTTTTTTTAACGGGACTTTGTGCTAGATACCAGTTCCATTTACTGATTAATCTAACGTTGGGGACGGCTACGCGCGACACAACTTTTTCCAGTCGACAAACGCGCCACGATATAGCCCGGTGCTTTACTCCGCTGCGCCGGGAAACGACGAAATTGCCTTAAACAAATACGCATTTCCCCGTCCGATATGTTTTTGTAGACACCAGTATTCGAAGATCGATCGAAAAATGCTTGTCGAAATGAAATATATAAAACTACCCCGAAAAAAGCCACATTCCAACATTCATCAAGGAAACGATTCTGACAAACTCGAAAAATAACCGCATTCTACTTATTCATTAACACTTTGCATTTTTCAAAAACTAACTAACTTCCTCAACTACAAAATACATATACTACTTCTTACCATTTAAATAAGTTAGACTCATTCTACTCAAAGGAACAGATTTCATCAATCCAGATTCTCTGTCTACCACATCGAGGATCTCAACAAAGGACAAAAAAGGGGACATCGACAAACATATTCTAGAGCCGCAGACTGGTCCGAAGATAATCCAGAGGGAGCATCAAAGCGCGAAAGGGGACATAAAGGCATCGTTCCCCATTCCAAGCGCGATCCACAAATCGTCATTAAATTAGATCCCATCAAGGCCGCGGAGAGCAAGCTGGCGAGAGGAGCTCACGCAGTCGAATCTACATGGAAGCACGTACAGTTGGCACACTCACACCGGTCACAGACGAACATCAGACACGTTTCACGTTGGCAAAGCTGGTGTTGGTTGAAGAGGGAGGTGGGCGGACGGGTAAAGCAACAGCAGATCCCAGAGGAGCGATAGCGAGAGGAGGTGCGGATCCATTAATCATCTCAGCCGATTACTTTCGTCCCCCCGGTAATCTTGGGCCGGTCCAATGCAGCTTCTCGTCATCAGGGGTAGTGGATGGTACATCAGAGTGAGTTTTCCACGCGAGCCCAGCCTCTCCACTTTCTTCTGAGACGTTCTCCTCTCTTGTTGATCAGCCGCTCTCTCCTCTCTTCCAAGGCACTCTTCTCTTCTAAGGTGTTGCTCCCTTCTCTTTCTCTACTCGGCACCCTCGTCTCTATCGTCTCATGCGCGCTCGCCGCCGCCCCTGGCGGTTCCTTTCGCGCGCGATGCTGCTTGCGTGGCGCGAGCGGGCGGACGCCGACGCCTTAATGACGACACGGCGCCGACAGCTTCGCGAATTTTAATCAGGGGGATTCGAGGCCCGTCCTCCTCCAGGGCCGAGCACCTCTCGACTAATGGATTGCGCCTCCCAACCGGCCGCGCTCATATACACACACACACACACACACACACATTCTGCCACACTGACTAATCACAATTTGTCCGCACGCTTTTTTGGCGCTCGCCACCCTTACAATATGCTTTAATACCCTTCGCGAGTTCGCTGTCGCCCCGAATGTCTCCCCGCTTCGATGATTCTTTCCAGCCATTGGAAGCTAATGACGCGTTACCGTTCGATCCGGCCTGATCAGGAATTAACGGAGATCGTATTGTGGAATGATCCGTGCTCAGTCGAGTCAGTTAAGAGACTGGGAAGACTGGATTTTATTACGGGCTTCGACTCATTATGGATGGTTTTGGAACTAAAAACAACTGGGGCAGACAGACTTTGACCTGGTGTGGGTCAGACCCTTTGAACGGAGGATTAACTTTTTGCACTGTGGGTGTCGATGTGGTTGGTTCGAGCTAATGAGATTTGGGAAGGTTAATCCTGAATTAAAAAGTCATGAAATATATATTCAATAAAGAATCTCTCGAAATAATATAAAACTATTTGTACCGCGATGCATAAAGTATTGGAAATATTGGAAATATTTCATATATTTATATGGCGCAAATATGAATAGCGTAATAATTTATTGGCAAATATCATAAAGTTTAATTGCAATAATGTTTCCACGCACGTAACGCAAAGGTATCCTGTGTGCAAAGGGCTAATTGAAAGTAACGGAGGTGAATGGAAGTAGTGAAAAATTGGCACACGGAAGAGGAAGTTTTGAAGAAAGAATCGTCGTATTGCAAAGTGCGAAGGAGTTCCTGGTCTCGTTCGTGTTTCACAGGATTCGAATCACGCTTGTCGCCACCTTCTGCCATGTACTCCCTTTGCTTCCCCCCTTTTATTTTTCTTCTTCTTCCGGGGGGCGAATTCGTTCGAGTATTGCGGTATGTCACTCTCTTCTACCAGAGTCGCCTTTGCTCCCCGCTGCTGTGAAATTGCTATTTCCATCTTCTATTTTCACTGGCTCTTCCAACACTAATACGAGTGTGCATTCCGACTTCGACGCGTTCCATTGGCCGGAAACTTCACCACTGACTTTCTCCTTACGAAACTTACCCATCCCAACTGCACTCTGCATGACCGATCCACCAACGGGAAAGCAGACTTGATGGATGACACTTTTATTTGTCCTTTTGAAATTTCTAGGTCTTGTTTTTACAAAAGTCTCGTCACTCCTTATGGCGAGATTTGCTTGAAAGACTTCCTTTTAGTTTCCTCAAGTGTAGTCCTTTTCGAGCCACTTCTATTCTTGTCTTAATCCCACCTCTACCTGACCTATTTTCAAGCTTCTTAATTACTATGACATCTATCATTAATTGATACTAAGTACTAACATGTTCATCGCCTTGAATTTACTCAATTTCGCACAATAGCTACCAATTTAATAAAATTGCAACTCAGTTTAATGATATTCTATCCCCAATTAAATAGAATTCCTCCAATGTTCCTTATACGTTGGTCCATCGTCTCACGTTTTAATATCGATATTTACCGATGCCAAATGAACCACGCAGCACAATGGCGCACCAATTTCATTTATGGGGATTACACATGGATCGAGCTTATCCCCGCGGGACTTAACAAGAAATACGAAATTTGACGGTCCGCACTGCGATATCCCAAGATGCTTATTTCCGGGATTACCGTCGAATCGAAAATTTGTCATCCAATATCGGCAAGCTCGTTCGTTCCGACGGATATATTCGAGGCGGCGGCAGCGACGGTGGTAGTGGTGGCCGATGAATTCGGACGGTGAAACTTCCAGCAACTTTTATCAGCACCGGCATTTTTCACTATATTATCTGCAGTGCGGCTCTGCCGTTGGTGGTGCCGCGTCATAGCGCGCGAGCGTTGCAGGCCCCGGTCGGGAATAATCTACATTATTCAGGCCGAAACTTTTGTCCAAGACAATGAGTGTAATGCGCGTGCCGCACAAACACCATGCTCGCGCTCGCTCGCTCGCTCGCTCGCTTTTGCGTTCAATGTACAAATGCACAGCACGAAACGGCAAGGAAATAAAATAGAGCGCACCGCGCGCTAATGCGAGTGAGGGTGAAAAATAATGAAATAATTTCAACGGGCTTTCGGGAAATCGAGTTTGCCCTCTTTGTACGCCCTTTCGCCGTGTGCATTGTCCGAGTGAAAAGGATGGCCCTGCTGTGTCCCAGGAAAATTAAGACTACCCTCCACTGGTCTAACTCTGTTAAAAGAACAACCTACTACCAAGTACTTTTTCCACAATTGCTGAACAGTTTTTTAATAGCGAAAATGATGGGATATGAAGTTAGAATACCATGCGATGGACTATTAGTCGAATGCTTTTGGTTTTACAATTTATACAGCCTGTTGCATTCATCGAGTATACAATTCATTAGAGTTGTGTTACATATTGTGAATAAAAGTGAGTGTACCAAATTAAAACGAGGGCAGAGGTAATGAACTATGAATGATTTTCATCTAAAGCTTGGCTTTTTTCAATCCCTATTTGTTCGCCAGACATAAAAATCGTCGGATAACAGTAACACAGGAAGAAGGCATTAAAACAGTTTAATACCAACGGGTTAGCGTCGAGATCATAAAATAAAGGACGTGCTGCACACTTCGGTGCCATAGCAAGGAATGTTTTTGCAACGATGGAAAAGCGTGTCGGTCACGGAGGAGCGTGTCTCGTTTCCTTAACACCGTTCGATGTCCACGGGTTATTGAGTCGGCATCGTAAATGCCAAGAAAAACGAAGTGGCGAAGATCCAACCACTCGACCGAGCTTTCCACGGCCAGACACTGGGCGGTCCGATGAAGTTCGCTTTCGTAAAACGAGAAGTTGCGGCATTGCCGAAAAATCGAGTCGTAATTAGTGCTGAGTTACTTATCTGTATGAGCATTCACACGAGTTTATGTATATTTTATAGTTTAGAATTATCTTAACGATAATTCAATCTGATCTGATGTGATCTGATCTGATCTTTTCAAGATCTGATGTGTTCTGACATATTTATATTTTATTCGTTGTCCAACACTCAGCATTAAGTTTAATAAAGTTAAAGTTTGTTCCAAAGGATCTTTCTCGCTAATTAATAAAATAAATACTTCGTAGAGCAAAAGAAAGAAAGAGATAAATAAAAAGTGTTACATTTCCCCGATTATCACCGCTGTAGAATTATTATAATTAGAGGAAAAGAATTCGTTCGGATTGGAACAGTTCTGATTAATGAAACGCACCCTTTCATTAAGGAAGTCGACGCGCCGCACTAGGCAGCAAAGCAATCAAACTTCAACACCGCTTCACAACTGTGTGTTTCGCGGAGATAAGTAATCTCACTGGCGTCTCGTATAGTAGCGAATTGAGGCCTGGAGAACTGGGTCAGTATTTTCGAGTTGCGAGTACGACTGAGACTGGGAGGCCTTTCGGGCCAGCAGCCCTGTAACTTGCCCGAGCAGAGGCAAGAGGTTGCAAGAGATAGCTAAAGGACGTTATTACAGGCCCACATACACAGAGTCCCGGCTGAATTCACGCCGGAATTACCCCTTAATCGCGTGAAGCCAAGCGCCATAAATACGAATGGGGTTGCTCGGACGACTGACTGCGAAATAACGAGCAAAAGCTGGGAGGAATTAATGATATGCTATTTATAGACCAGTATCATCCACACGATTAAAGAAAATAAACTTAGACAAACGTATAGAAGTTAATGCGATTACCTTACATATTTCTAATATAGATACACTTGAAGAAATTAATCTAAACAAGCCCTACTTTTAACATTCATTCCTATATTCTAACAATAAATATTATAAATAATTTTCACTCGAATAGTAACTTTTATATGCTCATTTATCTCACGCGAAAGCCTTGAAGAGAAAAGGGTTGAGGAGTTAGTACTATCCACCGTAACTATCAGCTCTTTAACCGGAATTCCTGTTTGTCAGTGCTGGAGTGCGAGTGGAAGTACGGCGCTATATTTCTCCAGGACGGCGTGCAACAGGGATCAAAAGGATATCCAGGTTGGAAGGCTGCGAGAGGCTGGGGAAAATAGCGAGCCCATATTCCGACGTGTTTATAGCCAAGAGAAGAGGAGGCAGGCGGTCGCTACTATCTGGTGTGCAGTGGTATAAGCGAGCAGCTGGTGTCTTCTCGCGCCTGCAAAAACTATTACGCTAAATCCCCTTTGTCGGTGATGCCAGCGCACTCGCAAGACAACACGCCATAACACAGTCTGTTCGGCAAAAATTACCCGAAATCGCGCGTGCACTCGTGTACAGGTCGGCATTAATCTTCCGGGCCAGGCTTGCCGTCCCCTTAGCAGCCTCCGAGGAGGCTGCAACACCCGCTTGAGAGTAATCTCGCGCTCCCGTAAAAACTTCAACGCCTAATCCTCGCGAGGCGCCGCGCCGGCGCCTAAACGCGCTGGGCTTAACGGTCGCGAGCGCTCGCTTTTGCAGACGAGAATATTCGCTTCCAAGGATCATCGCATAAATTCATGAATAATGGCCCGTTGCTTCTCGTGACACTTTCCACTGGGAAAATAGTCCAGGTGGGGGAAATATCGAAATGCAAAAGCGTCGCCCGCTTTGCACGCGCTCAGATGTCCATGGAAATTCGGTACCTTTAACATTCAAGTGCAACATGTATCCACGTACATATGCCTGGTATGAAACCTCGACGTGAGTTTTCCTGGGTTTTATGGTATTTCGAATTTCTGCCAAACTCGGAGCGGAAATGGAAGCTCGATTATTAACTCAATAAGTCCTACCGCGAAATAACAATCGGGGACGAACGGTGGGATAAATCGAATTTTCTGTCGGCCTTTCACGCTGTATTTTTAATACTTTGTTTCTAAAAAGGAATCTTATCTCAATAATGAGTAAAGTAGTTTGAATCTACTGTAAATAGGATAATTATGAATTATCAAGAAATTCTAATTATATAAAGGTGTCTTCTATAATTTTTCCATACTCTTTATATTTTGATTTTTACTCATTCTTTATCAAACTCGCATCTCCAAAAAAACTGGATTGTGACAGTCCTGATTCAAACAGAAGTAAATTACCAAAGATACGACTTACAGCTAATTGAGCCGGTAGATGCAAATGACACTAAGAAAGTTTACAGGTAAGTCGTTGGGTAAAAGGAATCACTAAGAAGCTAGTCGAGTTCGCAAACAGGAAGCATTGAGTACAGCGTGGATTCCCGTTGCCGGTGAAAATATCGTCGAGATATGCTAAAAGGCAGGCTCCCCGCGGTCTTAGCATAACAGCGACCTGACATTCGGTGCAAAACTGCTGAATATGCAGGAGTGTCAGGTCTCAAATTAAAACGAGATCCACCTTTGTTCTACCAGTACTACGGCAAGCTTCGTCTGCCCTTCGCGAGACTTCCGTTCGACTGCTGCGCCGGAAGAACGTCGAAGTACATCAACGCAATATCTTTCAAGGATGCTGAATAAGGAAATTATAATAACGGTGATTAAAAAGCATTTTTAATTTGTTTTATTAATGTTTATATCATGTTCTTCTACTAATGGGTAGTTTTTCATTCGGATTCTACTAGTAGATAAAACACTATAATTTAATATACGTTAACAGCGGAAACCCAGTAAATTTTCTTTAGATTCCATCAGGTTGCAGATATGTCTTATAAATAAATGTAGTCCGAATTTTATAGGATTCTTAAAAAAAACAACGCGACAACTATCTTAATGTGAATTTACTGACAAATAATAAAAGCTCACACTTTGATATTAACTTGAGAAGACAGTGGCACGAGTATAAAATAACCGGCTAGACAAACTCATTGTGAGTTATAACCCACTCGAATGTGAGACTCACACACATGTATATCGCATTGTTTCAGTATGGAATTCAAACCGCGATATCAATGAAAGCGATGGTATTGTCGTAAAAACAAGTCACGTTACTGGTATATCAATGGACTACGGTCGAAACACCGAATGAATTGCTATCGCAGCAGAGCTTAGCGGTGGTGCTTCAAAACGTTTTCAATACGGGCCATCACAGCAGTAATCGCTGCTATTCAAACAGTCTTTCTGAAAAACCGGATTAATCATTGTTTTGTTGAAGAGCTCTGTTAAATATTCCTGAATCTCGAAATAGCAATATTTAACCCAGACCTAAATCTACTATGGAGTTACTATAATTATTAATAAACTCAAATAATCCCTCATCGAGTATGATTATAAAGATATCTATTTTTATCACTCTCCAAATACTCCTAATTCTTTTCTGATTGAAGTTCTTCTCGTTTTAATACGAATCACGATCATAATTACAATTATAATTAAAAGTATAATAAAGCAGATCTCACCGACTAGAATTATCCTACTTAACGAAATCAAAATATTACTAATTCCACGAAAGCTCTCCCCAACCAGCAAACCAGCAAGGTTTGGCAGATTGCTCACATTTGCGAGTACTTTCCACGTGTACACGCAGCCCAGCGTGCGCGCACCACTTCCAGAATCAATAAGGTAAGACAGAGGCGTACTCCTGGATCCGAGGAGGCGCGCTCAGTTCGGAACTCGAGGGAGACATTGATCAAACACTCGGGACACACCGTCTTGTGTACTTCGTTCTCGCGTTGGTGTATTGACAGTCCCGTGACAATGGATCGCGGAAATCTCCCGGCACCGCTCGACTCCGCTCGACTCCGCCTGGCACGGCCGCCGACGCCGCCGTCGCTGCCGCCGCCGCCGCCGCCGCCGCCGCCGCCGCCCTTCCTGCTACCTCTTAACTTTTGCGAATGTTCGTAAAACGGATTACGAGCGGCAGCCCTTATCCAGGCGAGCTTTCTATTTCTGTCTTTCTCTCACTCGCGCACGAGTTTTACGCGTTTCTCACAGCCTGGAACGTTAATTTCTCGCAATAGCGCCAGGGAGTTAGACAAACGGGCGCGGAACACTCGGCGGCGTCCTCGTCCTCGTAGTCGTCGTTTCAATTACCCTTAGACAATTCCGAAGCTCCCGCGTAACTTTATTTCGCGGAACACGACTCTTTCCGGCCGATTTGCATTTCGAGTATTATCCTACTTCCTCGTTTGCATACTTAAACTGCCCTTATTTATGACTTCCCGACGCGCCAGATGGACCTGCGTGTGGAACGAAACTTGATGCGTCGATGATTTATTTTTATGTTAAGTCATTATTGAATTTGAATATATAAGAGTTTTATATACACGGAGTGATAATAAAGTCTGAGGTTAGATTAGATTTTGATGAGAGGTATCAAAGGAGGGCCAAGGAACATATGAACGTCAAGTCGAAGAGAGCTGAATAGCGCTTGAGACAGCACAAAATACAGACATCCACCCTTCGCCGTGATTTTGCTTTTCCAGTCCTCATTCCGAACAAGCCCGTTAGCGCCACAGACTTCCTCCAGCCCGTCATTACAGATAGCTCCATGTACAAGCGGATTTTACCGTCTACACAGTAACGTTTCCTTTCAACGATATTGTCTCGTGTATATCTATCTATCCTAGGAGAATCCTAGATACCAAGAATAAGACAGTAACCACTGCCGACATCGATCGACTCGACGATAATTGAAAACACTAATTCGACGAATCACATTGACACTCAGTGCCAATTATGCAATTTATCCGGAGGGATGAGAGGGATGCTGCATTGCCAGGCTTCGGAACGCCAATTAACGGGGCACCGGTGTCTCGGTTTAATTCAATTGGCAAGTTCGACGCGCCGTGGAAACATCGAGCGCTCGACGAAGGCGAGACAACATCGTTCGCCGATGTTCGAGTAACGTTTAAGGCGACGAGTCCTCGCTAAACTGCGACTTCACCATGCTTTCTTCCTTGAATACCAGACACCCGCGCATCCCGCCAACTCCCTCATCCTCAAATTTGCATCTCGAGTGTTCTACTTTCACCCGCTCGAAGAAGTATGGATAACGCCGGGACAAGTTATACGAGACTTACTCTTCGCGTCGAGAGAGAAAGATAGAGAGAAAGAAAAAGAGATGAGTTGGAGGATGACTGCCATTAACATGGCAATGGCGATTGTTACTGCTAGAACAGTCGAACGACAGCTTCTCCTCGGAAAGATGTATACTGCACGTCTCTGTGTGTATCGCACGGAATACATTAGGAAGAAGAACTCATCTTTATTCCGTGAAACCACCACCAATCTTCGGGGGCCGCCTGATTTAAGGCGGAATCACCGGAGGGGGTTTTGCCCGGTGTTCGCCCCATTCGGTCATTTCGTATGCTGCGGCATCAAAAATTCTATGATTTTTAAATTGTACACGAGACTACTGTTATATTCATGAGAATTAACGCGTGGCAACTTCATCCAGGACTTTCGAATGCTCGCAACAATTGTGCAACAATCGAAAGTAGAATGATTTCGTTCCTATAAGACTAAAGGTGAATCGCAGTTGATCCATCGTTGCTAATCCTAGCGAATCTACAGTGTTGCGTTAATACATTCGATAAAAATCACGATCTACTCCAACTATTCCGTTTTCTTCCTCACTGGACCGAGAAATTATTATGGTCGTTGCAATTTCCATGCGTGTGTGTGTTTTTTTCCCCCTATTTTATCGAACGAATAGCAACCGGCGCGCGCTAGGATCTCCGCGGTGGCGGATGTCGACGCTGACAGGAACGCCAGTGGAGGATCGTAACGGTAAAGCGGAGTGACGTTGTTAACGGTAAACAAAAAAGCGAGTAATACGAGTAGGTGGGGGGGGGGGGGGGGAAGAGGAGTGGCGGGGAGGTCGGAGTAAGCAGAGTGGATCATGCTAACATTGCCGAAACAGCCGGTAAAGTGCAGTACAGTTTTCAAGAGAGAAAGACTGAGCGAAGGGCGAAAGAAGACGGGGAAAGAGAGAGTGAGAGAGAGAGAGGGAGAGAGAGAAAGAAAGAGCGAGAAGAGCACATACGATCTAAACGAGAAAATCTGGCAATGACGCGAGGTCGCCGTAACGTTGACGTACGGCCGCCGTAAAAAGGGGAATTTCTCTCCGGCGAGCTCGTTTCGGCGATTACAAATTTTTTATCACCGCCCCTCCTCGCCCACTCCCTCCACACTAGATTCGGCCGCACGGCTGCGCATACATAGCCAGTAGAACGCACCTGACGTAAAGTGCATTACAAGCGAGAGGGTCGAACACTCATCTCCGCCGAATTATTCCGCCTTTTCATTCCGGAAGATCCTCTCACTCGGCCTACCAACTCTCTCACCCTTCGAGCAATAAAAATTCATTCGGCCATCTCCCGTTTACTCATCGGGAAATAACGCTATCAATCCAATCTCTCCGTTACGATGTTCACCGATAACCCGACGCGCTGCATCGTCCAATATGTCTCGGCCAACTCGTCTAATGCTTGTACACCAGAGTGGAAAGGGTTAACTCCGTCGTGCGCTTTATCCCTTGAGTTTAGTAGGACACGCGTTTTACAGGGAGGAGGGGCGGGGGGGTGAGAGGGCGCTTTATGCCTGAGGGGGGAGGTAGTTGCTGCAGTACAGCACCTAGCCCTTCGATTTATGGGAGAAACTATCGACTACTGGCTTCTTTCCTTATGCCAGACACGAGTGGTCGCAATCCATTGCAGACACCATTGCTGCAAGGAGGGATTCGAGAATCGAGGGTAACTGGGTATTGCCGATAAACTTGGCCACCGGGCTCCTTTAATACTGAAATACAGAGAATATTCCAGGCTGACTGGAGCCGCACAGAAGAGAGAGAGAGAGAGAGAGAGAGAGAGAGAGAGAGAGGGAGACTCCGGTAGCAACGAGCAACGGCTTTGAAATAAACCCGAACCCGCTTTTCCCGCGAGTTGTCGCAATAGCGGTCTCCCCGCTTCTCTCTATTTCTACGCGCCGCTATCTACCACAAGCCCACCCAGCCACCCACAAGCCGCTGCTCCATGTCGAGCGAGGACTAGTTCTTCTCAGATGGAATGTAATTTCTGCCGAGTGACACCATTGAAATCATACGAAACCGAGCTAACATTCCTGTCACTCGCCCGCTCCCTGCTCCGTTTTGCGACTGAGATTAATAAAAGGGAATTAAAAAGATCAACGATGAAGCATACTGTCGGGACGGTCTCGGTTAGAGAATGAATGTCACTGAATTCTTCTGATAATGAAGAGTACCGAGAAGTTTATTCATCTCGGCGACAGTTGGTTGAGAATAATCTAGAAAAGGAATAAGTAGGAGTGTATGGGTGAGTGAAGGGTTGTGAAGAGGTAGGTCGAGGTAGGAGATCAAAGCGGTCAGGAATCTCAGTAGGTATCTCGTAAAATAGTAAGAGAGATAGTGACAAGGGAAAGAAAGCAACGAGTGGTCCAGGCTGACTCGAACGCGGTAGAAATCGCCGGAACGACAGGAGCGATAATAATTCGAGTCACGTCGCGCCGATGGATTCGCATTGATTGTACGAAACCTGTAATTACCTGTCCAATACAAAATCGATGTCAAAGCGAAAAGACTAACACACCGGTGGGGGCGCGCACGGCCTTGCGGAGCGCGCGTGATCAAAAACTGCTGGCGGCCAGGGACATCCGTGCTGGGAACGAAAAGCCCCGATCTATTATTCGAGCAGGGCTCTCTCTCTCCGCTGCCCTCTGCGCGCGCCCCGGCCACTCACGGATCCACCATATTTCTCGCATCAAGGATTACTGAAGTCGTCCATCGAATGGCCTCGCATTTACTCTCCGCCTGACAGCACGTTCCACTCGACCCTCGCAAATTCCCGGCCAACCCTTTCCCTGGACCCCGGTAATTTAGCAGTCTCGCACCCGCTTCTGTACCTTCGACTTTTGCAACACCCCGATGGAATAAAACTGCTCAAGTTTGAGTTAAACTTTGTCTCAATCTATCAAAAATGCCTTGCGGCAATCTTAGAAACATGGATGAAATTTACAATTGTGTAAATAATAGATAAAGAAGTCTAAATGGAATTCTACTTGACTTTCCTTTATTATTTTTTCTTTACTAATGACATAATTGACTGTTCCAATAAGGAAATCAATTAATAAGGAAATCGGAACTTGCCGGAAGTCTGTTTCAAAAGGCAATATCGATATACTTGATTTGTATCCATAGCACTCTGTACACGTAGATCCAGGGAGGATACAGTACACACGAAATCTTATGAGCAAGTGAGTAAAGCTGACGCGAGGCTAGGTTGAAGGTTCCATAGCAAATCATATCAAGCGTGCACGAGCTTTATTTAGATATTCCACGCGAGTAACGTTGCCGAAAGGGAGGACGACTTTGCCGTGCGCTTGAGACGACGAAACTGCTATTCGAAACATGGGTGAGCAGGCGGGGAAAGGGTTGAAGGGGATGCTGGGGAGGTTCTTTCAATAAACAGCAGCAATCTCGAGCGTTCGGGATCCCGCTCCGATATATATGGCGTTCTAGTACAGAGGGCAAACGTTCCGTGGAAGTGCGAGGGAGTTCACACGTACGAGTAATCCGGGCGAGTTTACATTCTGGTAGATTTCGTCCGGTGGCGACGAGGACGACGAGGACGACGACGACGACGCGCCAGGGCAACGAGCAGGGCCGTCGAGGTCTCTTGGGCTAAGGACACGAACGTTCCACTCTCTTGTGGACTTATCCTTCTTTTTCCGCATCCCCTCTCACCGCTCCCACATCCCCGTCCCCTTAGAATTCTTCGTAGCAACGACACGCAGAGGACTTGCTTGGATATTTGCCCCCGGCAAACATGCCGCTGCTGAACTCCCTCCCGCACCACAGAGACCCACCACCGAACCACCACCCCTCACAACCCGAGTTTCCTGTTGCGGTCCCGAGCCCGACAATCGTTATTAATCCCCCAAGGACGAATAAAGCAATTATACATACAGTATTCAGAGACTTTTCATCGATTTTTCCCTACACGAGTTTCGCCACGTGTAATGAATAATATAATTTGATGCTTAAAATGTTTGCACCACCGGTTATAAAAGCACATGAAATTCAACATATTTTTCGACAGATTTTTAATGTAACTCAAGCGTCACCAAAAGCTCTGGTGAATTCAATTTTTTCGATTTTTTGCTTACACCAGTTTCGTAATGACCGACTCATGAAGTACGAGAAATCTACTCAATTAAAAGTTGAATGTTTAAACGAGTGGTCCGTGTTATTTTGGATGCAAAGAGCGTCATATAGCGAAGAAAAATGTAAATGTAGAATTACAGGGGTGTCCCTTATTTTCTTGGAAAGTCAAGTGATCCTTCTTATTACAGGAGAAAAAGAAATTGCGATATTCCTTCTTCCAATGCTACCCGCGTTATTCGTTATTTATAGAATCGATACAAACGCGAAATATTCATCCAGTCGAGAATCTGTTCAAGTACTTGGCATTAAAGGTTTCTACTAGGTTTTTTTCAAGAGGTTCGATGAGAAATCTCCTGGGGGAATTATTAAACCGGAGTACTAGCCGTGGATATAAAGAAATCGAAATGAAATGTCGAGTGATATTTATACGAAAGCGAGGATGTTTCGTTCGCGATATTTCCGCCGCCTCAGCTTCGCCCAATGTCGTGCATGGAAAAAAAACAGTCATACACACACACACGCGTCTCCTATTTTGGAGCAGTGGGCGCTGCAGCGGAATTTCATGAAAATCGGAAGCGCCCTATTAGTTCGGTTGACCTGTCGCAATGCAGAGAGAGAGAAAAAAAAGCGAGTGGATGGGAAATCCTATAATTTGTTTAAACACGACTCCACGGAGCGCAATACGTCGGCATGTCGTCGCGATACGTTGACACATTCGAGCATTGAGAATCCTCAATGACCATACTTTCACTGTTAACGAGAGAAACCGTCGACAAAATACATCACTCGTATTCGCATGACTATTATGAAACCACTGCTTTCACACACGCCGCGCCTTGTCTATGCTGATTGGAAAATACACGCTCCTGCCTCGACAGCTATTGACAATCGATTACCCACGAGTAGCACTGACTTTTTCTACTCACATAAGTAGGAAAATTACAGTACTTTGAATTGGAAAAAATTACAGTAAATGACAATTGGTAAATTTATAATTTATTCTTCAGCAAACAACAACGATATTTCTTCCGATTCTTATTATGAATTGCTAACACAAAAGTCTGTAAACTATGCGGAACCTGTAAGATTCCACTCCATCTGTGTAAATAGATTTTAGTGTCAAAAGCTAAGAAAGAAGCTTACGGCTTACTGCATAGGAGTCACGCTTGATGGAATACTTCCGGTTTGACCTAGTCTGACCCAGTGACAAGGGTGAACTGGCATTCAAGCTCCCAAATCCCAGGTATATGAATGTTTCACGGGGATAAGTTCCAGGAAGTACCGATGCGCTTGGTCACACATCTGTTTCCAATCCGATACGCACTACCAATCATCCCATTGTTTGATTCCTGAACCGTACGCTACTATAATACTTAGCTGAATTGTCTCTGAAGGATCTAGTTCGATTGAACGGACTAATTAGAAGGGAATAATCGGTTAATTAATGCACACCAAACAGACAACATATCCATCATTAATAAATTCTATGGAGGTAACAATACACAGTGTATCAAAGAGCTTAAAAAAAAATAAGAGTACAAAGGAGATTGAAACGGGCTTCGCTTTCATTTTGCGGCTGTGGGATCGTTGAAATCAGCCTAGGCAGCCGAACAACGAGGTATCTTTCAAAGCAGTCCTTTAATTCGGACGTATGGAGCAGGCCGCTCGGAAAGAGATCGAATTCACGCTCTTCATTAGTGCAGAGGCGAAACAATGCATGAACGGACGGCCGCTTAAATTGCAAGCGGAGAGACAGGCCGACGTGTACGTGTACACCAGGCTGTTTCACGCGATACTAGACTAAGCGCGCGCTCCCTACTAGAATGAACTACCGGGCGATCGAGCGGAGATTAAACGTTCATGGCAAAAAGCCCCTCGGCTTTTTACGTAACGTCACGGTGTTTCATGATTATTTATGGCCGCTAGCGTCCGCGTCCGCACGGCAGGGCGTACGCGCCAGAGGAATTCAATATAACGAACAAAAGTCTCTACTGACAGCTCCACTAATAGCACATCGGCCACTGGCAAGCACCGAAAATCCCCTAGCGTTCCACCGGCCAGTTATATTTCCTGTCGAAAAATTGCGTGACTCTTATTTACATTGAGATAATCATGACTAATTGCTTTCTATCGTTTAATCGACGAATGAATACGGTCCGATAAGCGACGGGCAAGCGAGCGATCTCATGGGTGAATTTTACAGTTTGCCCGTAAAACGAATCGAGCGTGGGACGCCGCCATGCAATTTGACGTTTTCATTAATAAGGCCAACCGAGTGGGAACAGCCGCTGCATTCAGCGGAACGATCATTAACTGGCGATCGACTGCCCTAACATCCTGGTAATCCGCCATTTAAATCCGGCAGTGCCTATCGCGCCCGGAAATCCAACGCTTATTGGAAGTTTCGAAAACGTGATATTCGCCGGAAGTTTACCGGCCAAGCGTCGACAGCGTAAACGCTCACCGCGTGAAATCGCGTTTCGTAATTCCGTGAAATAGGCAAAATAATAGTGGCGCGCGTGTTCCCGGGTGATGGGAAATTCATGCGGCGAGCTGTGTCCTGAAATATACCGGACGCTCCGACGCTAACAGCGACCCGTTGTATCGCTTTCGCGATTGAAAGCAGAAAAACGATAACAAGAAACATTTATTTGTGCTTGTGCAATTGGTCCTTCCAATCGCAGTCCCTTCTATTCGTCAACGCTTTGACTGGCGTAAAGTGGCGTCAGAGAGGTGAAGAAGTGGAAAGCCTATATAACTTTTCGTATTTGATTGTTACCTAGCAAATGTTGGATTTTTTACAGTAAAAATCACACTGGCGATTCGTCATTTCGTATGAAACAATTTTATGTTACGAACTCTGTGATATAATTCTATGTTTAACATAGAACTAATAGTAGAGTAATAACTGAAGATTTTAAATAATAGACAGTAAGACGCGCAAAATTTTCTTAACAATAAATCCCATTAATACAGAGTAAATCATGACTCTCGAGATTCAAGAGCTATCGAAAATTCCGTAATATACACCAAAACGAAAGACAAACACCGGCGATATGAGCAATCCGCACTCTTTGGCGTTCTTTTGTGAGAAACGGGAATGCGTATGCAACTATCTATATACTGGAAAAAGGAGTCGGTCGCTAATGAATGAGTTGATGATACACGGACCGTTTTGAATTCGGAGCGGGCCATTGGCCATTCGGTCAGACTTTCAGTCTGCGGACTTTCAGCCGGCGAATATTTCGGACTTTGGAAAAAGCTGGCGCTAATCTTGGCCGGCAGATAGCCAGACGTCAATGAGCGTTCCAGAGAGCCGATCGTTTCATTTCCTAATGGATTTTCAGAGCTGCGTTGATTGGATCGAAGAATCCGGCCGGAAACCGGCTTGACGTAGTTAGCCCAGGAGAGTTCGCTGAGTTCTGGGGGTGGCGTCCCTTCGCGACGAACTAAAACTTCGTTTGCATGCATTAATAACTTTACTATTTCTTCCAGCCCCGACGGGGATAAATGACGGCTCCGAGAGTGATGATACTTTTTGCGGGCCGAGTTAGGTAAAGACGGGGATAAGAAGGCTTGGCGAACGGTCAAATAAGACGAAAAGGACCTCTGACTCTTAGCAATCAAAATGATCTCTCCGTTAAACTCCGAGAAAATTCGAACTTTATCCCTGTGTTTTATCCATGAAAAATTTCAATTTTCAAATATTCCTACACACTTTTCAGTTAAGATTACAACCCTGATAAATTTCAATACTTAACTCTTGTACAATTCGACATTCTTTCGTGTAGAAATCAGATAAAATAATTAATGATATTATAAAGATAATTTGCAGGATTAAATACTCGCGCACGTTTGATTTCAATGAGAGTCGGGTTGTAAGGAAAACCTGAAGGGATCAAAACCGAGGTAGAATTAATCCATTTATCCCATCGGCTTTCGGAAAGCCGTCCGATTGTAATGCCTGTTCGAAGAGCGTTCCTGCTCACAAGCGGCGCTCTACGATATTCGGCATGTATTAATTGCTGAACCGCATCGGATATTGGCGTCGGGGCGATGCGATTCTACGCATAAATTTTCGCTCGCCGTGACTACGATAATTCCTGGATTATACTGCGCGGGCGACTTATCACCTCTGTGATATACTATCGACAATGCTAGCCGCTCTGATAAATGAGGACGTCGAAACACCGGTCATTGATTATATCGCCGGCCTCCCAACTGCTAAAATATACAATTTCAGCAGAATTGTGGAAAAATAAGATTAAAGAGAATCGAGTACTATTTCATCTGAAAGGAGCAGCCGAGCTTTTCCGGGTTTCAGGAAACCGTAGCGTCGAGTACAATGCGCATGTAAATGAATAATAGGGCTGAGACGGTGCACGCGCGCGCGCACCCGCTCTGAGAAAGGGCTGCACGCATTAATTCCATAGTGCAGAAAAGGGAGGAATATTTTCTATGCGCTAATAGTAGTCAAAGGTGAAGAAGATGCGGGCATTGTTCGCTCGGTGACTGTAAGGCTTCGATAATGCGAGCGCACCGTCGCCGCATCCTCGCAGCTTCAATGCTCAATGGTAATGCACGAAAGTAACGGAAATCGTTAACTTTCAAACCACCTCTCAAAGCTCGTGCCGTATCCAATGAAAAGGAGATAAATTGTAGCGCGCGACCTCCAATTTTCATCCATGGCATCCCGAAATAATCTGCAGACTGAAATAAGATATCTTTCCGTCATTAAAACTCTATACGATCCTCTCCAACTTGACCCGGGCACCGAGTATGTATAATTAAAGCTTTAAGAGAACTGTGATCCTTATGACTTATAACTTCGTGAAAATCCTCTTTACTTTCCAATTACATGGACCCTAAAGATCGTCAGTACCAATTATTCTTTGACATTCATTCATCCTTTAATCTATTAATCTCTCAATCTAGTCTTTCACGTAAAGTAGCTGGAAAACTCGAGATAACACAAAATGTTGAAAACCATTGTATGACAACTGTGTAAATAGAAATCCAAGCGAAACTGGCAGATTAATAATGCAATATCGCTAGGATAAATCCTTTGCGGTGGCAAGCAATCATCATCCGGCCTAGCAAACAAACAGAATCCCATATAGACATTAACAGATGGAGGAGGGCGGCAAACAAAAATATTTGCATATCGAGTATAGACTCTCGAGGCAAGCGTTAAACACGCGTCGGTGCACTACCGCCAAGTTAAACAATGATTTCGGGGATATTTAATCTAGGAAATTGCAAAGTGGAGCGTTGCTAATTACGCGTCGAGTGCCCTATGAAATCGAGAAATGTCCTCACTGCCGAGGGGCATCGCCAGCGACTGCTAAAACTAATGCCAGCCGCAGAGCCATCTTTCACCAGGATTCGTACACAACCAACACTCGCTCTGCTGTTGATGGTGATGGTGTGTGCAGAAGGCTCGGTGCGAAGAAAATAGATCGTCGAATTGCAGACCGGTCAGGATATTATTTATTATTTGTCGAATCGATTGTACGGGGAGCGCTGCATCTCTCGACGAGCATGGCCCGATGCCCACCGTCCGGAATCCCGGCCGTTCGTTGCCACGCCTGTATGCATCAGGCCCGATCCGTTGATGTGGCACCGCACCTGCGTCTACCTGAGAATTTATGTACACGTCCCGATAATAGCGTCTATTCGCTTAAAAGCGCCATTCACCATCCGAGCTCTTTTGGAGATGGGAAAAATGAACGAAAATCTTCTATAACTGCTCGACTCCCAAGCTTGAAGAATGGTGTTTTCAGAATGAAATTTTATTTAGTGAGCAAAACATCGTTCAGGATTAATTACAATATCGAAATATCGTTTCTACTATTAATGTATTCCCGATTTGAATTTATTATACTTGCCCGAGTTTCAGTCATCTTTGATTGATCGCTATTGGATAAAACTGATTTTCGAGCAATGGGATTCTGTTCTTTAATCACGAGACCCTCCAGACAGTATAACGTAGTAGGTTGTTGTATAAAATCCAAGGAGAAAAGGGGCGCAGAAAAGTGGAAGCAGAGAGACGAGGGATGCGGTGGCCCGAAATGTTTGTGCGGCGGTTTCGGCCGGAAGACAAATTGCTTCTGCGATAAGAAGTGACGCGCGGTAGTGCCACAGGTGGTATTTCCTCATCCTAATGTAGAGTTGACAGGAAAAGAACGATCCCAGGATCCGTACGGTGCGCTGTCCGCACAATTGTGTGTCTCAGCACGAGGGCGGTTAAGCTGTTTTCGATACTGCTATTGTCCCTGCCGGTAGATACAAGTCAAGTGTGCCCAAGCGTATTCTACTTGGAAAGCGCCCTCGAATTAAGTGAGTTCACTTCGCTCGGATTGCCTACTTAAAGACACATCAACTAACCCGCTTCGAGTGCAATGCCCGAAGCACGAATTGATACCGATGATCGCACCGATCGTAATGCCACCTATCCAAAAGCACTGAATAACAAATCGAGTGTCTCCAATAGATTAATCGCCGTTATTCCATTGCTTTGCGAAGCTGCAAATTATCCTGGCGCGGTCGTAGCAAACGACTTTGCATTTCCAGTGAAGCTGAAGAGACAGCGATCTTACTTGGATCACTCACACTCAAAGAGGAGGAGAACGACGCGACGCCTGTTAAAAGATTGCAAGCAAAGGAGGCGAAAGCTGATTACACTCTTGGCTATCGCTGCAAACGTATTTTGTTGGCGAAGCGCACACAAAGAAGCTGTGTACCTAATGGATAGTAATGTAAAGCAACCTCTGCTAATGCTGCTGGCTGCAGTTGAATATACAAAGTATTGGAAAATTTTGACGCCGGGGTCAATGGATTTCCTACGGCGAACTAGTCAAAAGTGATATCGAAGCCTCTCTATTGAGAAATGGACAAAGAGGTCTATGTGAAATGCATTCAAGTCTGAAAATTAATTTCATTTCCTTACTGCTTTTATAATATATTGAGAGATGAATACCGCCATAGACAGTTTTTAAATTTAATTGTGAAAGCTTCGCAAATATTTCAAGCTACATTTAATCCTGCAGAGTGCTAGATTGACTCAAGGTGGTTTTACGCTAGCCTCGCTTACAATGTCGCAATTCTGCCGTTAAAATACTCTATAACTGCAACTAACAACAAGAGGGACTCTAGTATTTTTTTATGCCTCCAGTGAATAACGTAGCGGCGTGAAATTTTTAATTTTGATCCCAATGCAGCTGGCCTTGCGAAAACTGCCGCGAGCTGAAATGGACGTATTGTGCGGCAAAGAGAAAATAGCTGGAGTGGGCGGGCGTCACGCCGAAAATACCCGCGGAGCAATTTTTCACTCAAGTAATTCAGCAGATCGAGGGGATTTGCTACGATTCCGAAAATAAAAGAATTTACGGCGATGGCCCGGATTTTCGGAATGCAGGACCGTCGATGCGAGCACTCTCTTTATTTCAACTGCATCGTTGTACAAAAAAAAAGGATGAGCACCGATTTTTATACCATCGTGACGTTTTAAGCCATTAACCGGGCAAAATTAATCACCTCGGAGCGTGGTGGTAGGCATAGTTATTTAATGGACAGTGATTTTAAGAAGGAGCGATATGAAAGCGCTGGTTGTCGAAGCATGGAGCAAATGAAAACGGCAGGAGAATCGCATGTACACATGACTCTCGAAAGATCCCCGAGCCAATTCCGAATCTGACAGCGCTGATTCTCCTGGTGCCGCTCGCTACAACGTACGAGCGAACGGTGAGCGTGTGAATATAGCGTATCACCTTTCGCCGAGGGTATAGCTTGCACGTAAAGCTCGGAATCTGAGCGTACGATCGCTGAGAAGAGGAAAAAGGAAGCGCGATATTTCGAGCGGGACAATCCAATATTCTAGGAGACACGCTTTCGGGATTGACGGCTCAGCCTGCTCGATAAAGCTTTCACTCCCTCGCACGCTTAACGATATCCATGTTGCCCCATTGCCTACCTCTCCCCTAGTCCGCCCTGCCAATTTCAAACTTATATGCGAACAATCGCCAATCGAAGACTTGACTCACCAACTCGGAGACTCGATCCGAGAAAATTGACTGAGAGGGCAATTTGAAATCTGAAGGAATAGCTCGAGTATATCTGTGCCACGTAATGCCAATGTGAATCTAAGAAAGTATTGGTGATTGGAATTCCAGGAGCAGCCGGTTGAAATAGCGGCAAAAACTTCTCAAAGCTTCCATGTCAAACGAACCTTTCCACATCAAATACCGCACTACTTTTCGCTAGTTTTACCTCCGGCAAATGCGTAAATATGTACCTATGACATACTTGTCTGCGGTGTATACAGTCCTTGTTTTCCTAAGGGCAGTGCTTATTTGCCAACTCAATTTGTACACTTCCATAGCGCGTATTTATCTATGGCGTCCGGAAGGAGAGCCGTCCAGAGCTGCTCGGGCGAATGAATAATCAGGAAGAATAAGAAGAAGAGGATTGAAAGGACCGGAGAGACTTTGTCCCGCGTTGCAAAGGCACAGACGACGACTCCCGTCGAGTCTCTATTAATGGCGAGTAGGAGGAGGAGAAGGACGAATTTCCATAAAAATTAATGTCAATTCGCGCGGCACGTTTTAGCGGAAGCCCCGCGGGAACGTCGGACACGAGCCAGCGCTTGTTTTCATTCTGCGCGATAGAGTGACACGTAATCACGTGAAACGAGCTATCCTGGAGTAACCAATGGAACCGTTATTGCCCTCCTTGCCGAGCACCACGTTTTACCCATTCGTCGATGAATGTGCGCGATACACGCGCCACTATTAAAGTACCTTTCCACCCCGCCAAAGCCCTCTGCCCTACGAGAGTGTCGCTTCCCGATATATTAAATAAATGTTTAATCACGCAAATTGAAGGTATCGTAACAGCAGCTATAATCTTTTTCCCTTCGGGCTGACGCTCGTGCGATGTGAATATTAAAACAGACATGACTAGAACACAACTTGGTTGGCGCGGATGCTGACTTTTCACGAAAATCGTAGAGTGTAAGGACAATTTTATGGTAGTCCTCTTTTAGAGAGTTCGAGTCTGACATAGAATGGACTTGCGCCACTTAGCAATACGCTCGATTGAACACCGAGCAACACATGTCTTCCTCTCTACTGGACGGCGACCGCCCGACCGAACACTGACTCACGCTACTCCGCCCGTCTGACTGAATACCGACTCGAGCTACTTAGACCCATGTCCGACCCAGTAACGTTTCTATCACTGATCGCCGCGCCCGAGCAAATACTGAGTCAAACTACTTGCGACTTTCACGATGCAATTCTGCGACTTCCTTCCACTTTAGGATTAATTACCTTCCATTTCTGCACTCTGTGTGTATTTTATTATTTAAACATGCTCTTTAAACAACATTTATTTTGACTTGGATGTGTTGTTCAATTTTTAAATTAGACGATTAAAACTTAGTATTTGCGTAAAACAACCGATCAACAATGTGTTAACAAAATGCGAAGATCCACTTAGTTATTAATAAAACTAATGAAAAAGGATTATAAAATTTAATTGCAACTATCCTATGAACCTACTTTTTCAACGTGCAGAATTCCAACGAGCTTACAATTTCACCTTCAGTTAAGAGGACGTAAGCCTACCTTTATCACGGCGAGGCTTTGAAATCACTCCACACGGAAGCATCTATCTTCACACCTTAGCAACTCAGCATTTCCGACGCTTAATCGCTAATAGATCCAAGCTCCTTAGACGCGTACCGCGTGATAGAAGGGCGATTCACCTATCAGACTTTAATCCGTGCGCATATTCACCCCTGACATGTTACCGCGGCGAGGGAAGGAGAGGGGGGAGGGAGGCTGCTAAGCAGGCGTTCTCAGCTCCCTCAGATAGAATATTAACGAGACACGTGCCCCACTGAAACACAGTCGATTCTATCTCTCTCTGTATTTCTCTCTCCCTCTCTCTCGCACACTCACTATATGCCTGCTGGGAGAAAACTGCCCACCCACCAACCCACCACGGCAATTGAATATTTCTCTATTATTCAAACGGAACTCGCCCACCGCGTCGATTCTCCCAAGTTAAAACGCTCGAAACGTATTCCGCGCGGCTAAAGCGTTCGAGTTTATTGACTGTAGCAAATCGCGCAGAGCTTGAAGCGGACAGAGAGCGCCACTGGTGTTGGTGTTATTGAGTTTCGCCGGGGTCGTGGATGGCCCGCAATGGTACGCGATCCCGTCCTATAGGAAACGCTCTACCCGGAAAACACATATACTAGGTCCGCTAGTACCAAGAACGAGAAAAAGAGAGATAGAAGCTTCCCTGACGTGTATTAGAGTCACGTAGCAATATTCAAATAAACGGTGTCAGAAAGCGCGCAAACACCGACACATAATAACGTTCGTCGCTTGACAAAAGAATAATCGTTCAACCCATGCGCGGACACGAATTTTTCACCACTAAACCGTCGGCTTCCACATACGTTCTTACACTCTTGCATTTTCTACTATCCTTTTTATTCTTGCTCTTCTTTTCACTCGTTCTGTTTTACACTCGTTCTTCTGTTCGGCACTTGAGGGGACATGAAAACGAACGTTACCACGAAGTATTCCATAATGTCACTTTTTACAACTCCGGCTAGTAAATAATTCGGCCAACCGAATACGCCTGTAATATCGGTGCGAGAGTAATGACAGGGTTTGTACGTGTATGTGCTTTTATATGTGAGACACGCAGTATTCTCAACGACCAAAACGTTCCTGTGGGACACGTCTTGCGTAGACACGCGCGCACATCGCAGACACGCATTTCCCGGCATATGAATATTAAGTCGGCCGGAGAACGAAATGATATTTCACGTCGTTTCGTGAAACTTTAAATTTGCGTTACGCGGCTAGCATTATTATGTAAGGCTTTATTTTGTTGTTTAATGAAGTTCTTTTCGAGAGCGCGGGGGCTCTCCGTGCCCGAAATTTTAACGAGCTAACCCGGTCAACCGAGACCAAGAGAAATGGGAGGGCGAAAACTTTATGAAGCTTGTTCTATGGCTACACCAAACTCAGAAACTCTACAATGATCCTGCCAATGTCGAAAAAGCCCGATAATCCCTGCACAGCTTTACATGAAAATAAATGTAATTTGCCATAAACTCAAATTTCATCTACCTAATCTATTTATAATATCGACTCTATTTATAAATACAGATTCCCATGCAAACGATGTGCATAACGCCTTCCCAAAAATATGTATATACCGTAGTTCCATCAAATCCATAGTGCAAACTTTGCCCTCATTCTTCCCAACAAATATGTGTATGCGCTACACATTGTATAAAATACACTGGCCCAAATCCCTGAGCATCCAAAACTATGATAGCTCGACGGAAATTTGTGTGCTCGCAAACATCCGCGCGCTCTATTTACACCGAGTTATGTTCGTTCGCCCCACTTTTAACGCCCAACATAATGGTAATCTATTTCAGAGAGTAACTCAATAACAAGCGTGTAACACCGGCTTCGATTTGCGCAACCGCACGCACACAGACACGTGCTCCTAGGTAAAAGATGCTCGAGATTAATATCGGGAAATGCGCCGGCGGCTGCATTGCGGTGTATTATCGTGCCAGATAAATTACTGTAAGGAGAGCTTGGCATAACGAAGCGCGGTACAGAGAGGCTGTAATCGCGAGATGATCACAATGCTGCGGCAAGGATTGTTTCTTTGCTGCTCCTCCCCCGCCATGACTCTCCTAGCACCGACCAAGGAAAAACCATTGAATTATTCCCCTCTCATTCAGGGCTATGAAGCACAGTGGCCCAGCTATTGTTTGCAAATGTAAAAAGGACTTCGTGATTGTCCCCATCATCTTTGTCACCGCGAAATGCTTTAATTAATCTTACCTAATTAATCCCAATTAGTACAGCCTCTGTGAGCCTGTTTGTACTCGTTAAATAGACAGCGTTCTCCCCCTTTTTTTTATCAAGCTATCGAACAACAGTCTTTATTCGGAGTATTAAATCCTGGATGAGATTTGATACCTTTCTACGTCACACCTGTACCACCTCTTGTTCAAGTAATTATGGTTCAATATTAAAAGATATTGCTTTCTTATAATCCAATGAAGCAAAATTCCAGATATACATTTACCCATCGGATCTTGAATATTGGATGTAATGAAGTGTTAGAAATGTATCGATAACCAATACCCTCGAAAATTGTAGTTCTCCGGCATGATTTTTGTTTCGACGGCTGTTCCGGAACGTCGGTTAAAATATACGTGTTCCGTGGGAACTGGGAAACGGGCCGGCGAGTTGGCTTGTTTCGCGCGTGCAAACAGGGTGCGCGCGGCTAACTTTTCTAATTAGTAACACTTCTGCCATTCCCATTCGTGACAAGTGCTGCTGCTTTCTCCCTTGGCGGGAATGCCCCTAATGACGGCCGTCGGAACAGCAAGACGCACCGGCGACAATGGCAAACTTTCCGATCCGCTTCTGAACGAGAGCCAGCGAAAGAATTTAATCCGACAGATGCTCGAGATTGGTGAAGTCCTCCCAGGGCGGTCTGGCGTGATACATATTCAGAGGGACGATTATCTTACCCGGCTGTGGGACCTGCCACGAGAAAGGAAACAATCGTAACCGGCAACAATTGGCCATTTTGTACAGTAAGCTCATTCCTTCGGGATAATACCATAATCTGGGTCGGACAGAGAACGCGCGCACCAGGCAAGCCTGGATTCATTGAATTTTTACCGGGAAACAGAAAGAAACTATTAGAAAAGATCCTCAGATATTCAATGGGGACAAACAATTCTCAGTCTTGGGAATGGCAGAACATTTGTTAACACTGGATTTAACATCAAGCGATATTCACGCTGGACACTTTCCTCGTCATAACTTTCCGATTACAGACTTGCAGGGCAGCCGATATGATCCTGTAATGGTATTTCAGTAATGTAAGCAGTAGACGGGGAAATTCCATTGGCTAGAAACTGGTGGGAAGCCACGAAGGTCCATTACGGGAGGCGTCAGTTGGTGCGGGCGTGACAGCTTCCGCTTTAAGTCGCGGCACGCTCGAGCAAAACTTCGGATGGCGTTATTATAAATTCGAAGGCAATTATTTACAGGAGGCAAAAACCTCGGATCAAGGCATTAGAGCTGCCTCCTCCAGAAAAGATTACGACTTCTTCCCTTTTATTTGTTTAGCACCGCTAAATAAATTCAAATGAATTCATAAAGATGATAAATCTCTACCAATCTATATTCCTTCTTATAAATTAGCTAATTTTCTCTCGCAACCCAAATACAAGAATAAAACCATCTTTCACCAAATAACATATCAAAATAAGACATTTATAAATTCAAGGCTACTTTAACCCTCCTTTAATACTATTTTAAAATAGTTTAAATTAACTTAACGATACACTGTTATCAACAACGCAATATCAGTCGAAAGTGTACAACGTAACTGCTCAGTTTCTTCGAAGCAAGCACTTCAAAAGGAACATCGAGCCACAAGGATAATTTCATCCGAGCTCGCAGCTGTGAAGCGCGAAAGTAGTAGCACTTTCAAACCCTAATCTGACGGGACTCTCGGCCCTTTTTTACCGTCGGAAAGATTACCAGGGACACGAGTGAAGATAGTTGGCCAGGGAGAAACTTGCGTGAATGTGGCACGTGGGCTTTGACCGGTGCCAGAGGAAGAGGCTCATAATCTGAGCCGCTTTCACAGAAGGCTACCGTGAAATTACTAGCCGGGACTGAACGAGCGGAGCATCCTCCGCGCGTTGGATAAGGTAACACACTGGATTAATTTCCGACTTGATTCCTGTAAGGCATTCAGTCCCATTCAACTGCGCCCTCCTCGCTCGGCAATGTGTACCGCGGGTTCTATGGGGGCAACGTGTAACACGAATGTTCCAGTAACTCTCTGACATAATACCTGCGCGGAACTCGAGACGATCGAGATCAAGCTACAAGGAGCGCTTTTAATACTCCCGTTGCCGTTCCCGTATTATTATAATGCTGGAAGACGATATCGCTGTCTTGCTCGAAGAGATGCCTTGACACAAAGGGGACGAGAACGTTGGAGAAAGAGGGAGATAGTAAGAGAGAAGGAAAGTATGCTTCTTCATATTCACTAATTAAGTAGGAGTCAGGGCAACCCGATGAAAAGTGTTGAAAGGAGATAATAAGAAGGACAATTAAACGTAGCGAAGCTCTTTCAGCCAATTGCTATACTTTTGTGAAAGGATGCAAGGAATACCAGAGCGATAATTAATACTCATCATTTTCGAGCACATTTTTAATGCACTCACATAACCGGGCGGACGTAAACTATTAGTTTAATGGTCGGCCTCGAAACTTTTTTCAAATCCTCAGAGACATCGTCTGGGTCGTCGGTCGAGCTTTGAAAGCAGCAAATTCGAGTTACATACAGCTCGTATCTGCTCTGGTAACTAACAGCTGGGAATGAAAGACTGGCGACTATGTGTTATCTTGTGGTCATGGAAAAGAACTAGGACGTGACATCACTTGCTCGAGCCTATGATTCCTTCCTCTATTTCTGTTTCTCGCATTGAAAATTAAAAAGCGTGAGAGAGAAGTGATCTTTTTGACTTTTAATTACCAAACATACTGCGCACCCGACGCGTGTTGACCCGTGTGTTCTCATTCGAGTCACCTCACCTTTTGATAGCTTTGCTAAACTCTACGGAAAACGCGCAATTTCAAAACGGTCCCAATGACAGAAATGAAATGTCTCTTCCCATTTTTTTTAATGATTTCTAAGTATCACTAGAGAAGCTTTAGAGACGCTCTTCACTATGCTGTATCAATAACGGAATGATACCTTGACGCAGGTCGAGAAATGATGCGGGAAGCTTTCGCGAAGAAAGCTCTGTGGGAACAGATTCAGCCGACGAGCCAAATACCGGCTGCTCCGGCCATTTGCTCGGGAGAAAAAAAATTGGAAAAGGGGAACAATGCTTGGGAGCTTTCGAGAAATATGCGGTAGGCACGAGTCGAGGCTGGTTAATTCAGCGCGAGTAGAGAGACTCTTTTCGAAGTTGCCAGCGTGTTCTCGTTTTCGGAGGCGACAATACGTGGCGAGTTAAAGAAGAATAACCAAGCCCGGCAGACCTCTGTGCCAACCGAAAGAGAGAGAGAGCGAGAGAGAGAGAGAGAGAGAGAGAGAGAGAGACGTAGAGCACTACATACTCTTCGGAGTATCATATTTTTTCCCCATTTTTCTTTCTACTTGATCAGCATCCATTCAATCCGAGCCACGTGCATTCACTCATACACACATTCTCCGAGTGGACCAGTCTTCCCATGGATTACCAGGGATTTCAATTGACGAATCGCATTCACGATCTCAATGGGGTCCCAAACTCGTCGAGGTCGATTCGCCGAGTTGGTGGGGCAAGTTTCTTTTCGGCCGAGTCGCACGAGGGGGATGAACCACCAATGGAACAATCAAGCTCCGCTCACAAGCTAACTTCCGAAAGGGGTTGAGTCTTTGTCCGCTGAGTTTCAACCGAGAAGTAAAGGGATTCTAGTGGTGCTCGTGTATTCGTATTATCCTAAGGTTTCCAATACTTTAAGCAACTTGGTGCTATCGATCAGCATTGCATCGCTTACTTGGAAAGCCGAGCTATGCTTTCGCAACTTTCTAATAAAGCCGTTCGCCCGATGAGATAACCGCGCAGACTCCTACTTCTCTCTCACTCTTTCTCTCGCTCTCTCTTGCACATTTGCCAGGAGGTCTTCGAACCTCTACAATTATTACCGCAAGCATGTAAGTTCTATGTACGCGGTAGTATAATATAATGTGCAAGCCTGCTTTCGCCAGGAATTATGCTTGTTGTTATTAACGGCCTCTAACTACCCTCTCATCGGCTTCGAGCCCTTAGTACACTATTAGCCGAACAATGAGATTAAATAAGATCGCCGAGCGCACAATGCACTATCCTAATAGCGCTATTAATGAGCCAATTTGCCACCGAATCAGCGCGGATGAAATTGAAGTCTTCCGGCGAATCGTTGCTCTCTCTCCACCTGTAGCCTTTTGCTTCTAATATCCACCTCTATGATAATGCACACTCAAATAAACACACACTACCATCCAATTTCCCTTGGCTTCCCACATATATAGATATATACCAGTGCGGCTAATGAAAAAATCTATTACACGCGCGAAAGAGCGAACAAACAAAACCGGACGGTTGTGTTTGGCGAGGGAAAAAGGGGCTTCAATTCCAAAGTCGCTTTCAAAAACCTTGAAAATCTAGCCTCGCGCAAACTTGCGGGCAAACAGAATTCTCGCGGCATGTTCTCACCGAGTGAGAAAACAAAGCGCGTACTCTCCTACAGGCTGCTCTGAGGGATGCAGTGCAAACAATCACCGGGCAAACACGAGGGGGATGTGCCGGGGCGTTGCTGGCGCTGGCGAGGAGGGATAATAAAGTTTGCTTAAAAATTGGGCCGAGGGTCCCTCATTTAGCGGCCACCGCCTGATAATTCACGGGAAGGGGGTGGTGGAAAAGAGTGTGGTAGAGAGGGGGTGGAAAGGGGTGTGCGATTTTCCTCTCGCTTTGCCGACGGCGGCGGTGGTGGCCGAATCGTGAAATAATTAGGGTGGGGTTAAAGCGGCTTGCCGGAGCCGATGTAATTAATGCCGATATTATACGGGAGGCTAACGCTGCCGCTAGTGGACCTTGGCGTGGCCGCACTCCTGGGAGATTGCGAAAATAAAATCCGCCCGGGATGATCCTGCCAACCTGCTACCGACATACGCTCCCACCATAGCATGCACCAACACTTCTCTCTCGCTAGCTAGTACACAGAGTTGTGCCGAGGCTGGTCGAATTGGTGGGATGCAGCTTCGGCTGAATTTACGAGCGGATATTATGCATATGGTACTTGCATTAAATGTACTGACAGCGAACGCCAACCAAGCTCAGCGCGTATGAAAAAAAAAAAAAAAAAACAGCGGGGCGCGCGCGTCAGTGAGAACTAATTGGTAAACCGCCTTATACCAGGCGGCCGCAAAATTGTTTGCTTTTTTTTTAAACCGGAAATCCGCAAAACACATTGCCGCACCCACACACGCTTGTATCCAAGGCTGGTTGAACGGGGGACGCATACACACGGAAATGGTTTTCACGCGGCGGACAACACCGCCGGCAAAATATTCAGTGCGCGCTGCTACACCGAACTGCCTCTGCTCTCGCGAACGCTTGCTGATGCGCGCGTTCAGGCGGATGGAAGTGGGCCAGCACGCAAAATGAGTAAGCAGAGAATGTAACCAAAATGGAACGCTTAAATATTCAGTGGTTAATCGTCAGGGTTCGAGCTGGCACCACCTCCCCTCCCCCTCTCCTCTCTCCTCTCTCTCTCTCTGCACGCCCCGACACACTCGACACATCGGCATAGCCCCGCCACGCGTGTACACTGGAAAGCCCTGCTTTACGTGGACTTGGCAATTTGTCAATGTCCTGTTTGGACTTACTGCGCGCATTATGCGCAACCCCCATCAAATGCCTGTGCAAATGCTACCGCGCGTTAACCGCCCACCACCACCCTCCTCGAGCCGCTGGTGCATGCGTTCGGTTAGAGGTTCGGAATTCGCAAAGCCGGCGATAGGAAATCTAATATAATTAGCAACAGTGCGAAAAGCTCACCGAAGCAGATTCGCGTTACGCTTGTCGGCCATGGCTTCGGCTGCTGGATCGCTCTCGTCAGCGACGCCACACGTCGAATTTAATCACCGTACGGTGCCGGAAATGTTTTAACTCTCGACTTTCGACATACGCTTTAATGGGTCGCGAATAAAACTCGGTCTTCTTGACTATCGTGGTACAAATGATGGCTGGAAGCCCTGTTTCTACCATAGAAAAATCCTCCTGTTACGAAAATTATACAATGGGAATTATCTTTGCAAAAAATGTCGAGGTAAATCCTGTGCAGGGTTTGTGGAGCATTGACCTGATCGCCAATTAGGACATAACAATTATTATGAAAATTCAGGAACTTCCTTTTGAAAGTTACATCGTTAAAAAATAGAATCGAACAATGTAAATTGGGACTGGAATTCATTTGAAAATGTAATGTGGCGTTAACACAACATTGGGACATAATGGCTTACTTTTCTCTTTGTGTGAATAACAGTACGAAAAAACGGAGAGAAAATGATTCGCTTTGATTTATTACTCGCGTTAACTTACTACTACCATACGACACTCGATTCCCTGTCGTAAATTCTCTTTTCCTATACTATTCCGCTCTCGAACGCCAATACGTGTATGGACGAATATGAGATGTCGGAATAATAGCGCGCTCGGCCGCAAAAAGTTCGAGGTTCAATGCTCATTGGGTGGGATTGGCTTTGAAACGCGCCAGAGTGAGTTGGCGACCGGCTGTTCCTCGATTGAAATCACTGCAATGCTTCTACCAATATTTTACTTTCCTGTAGGGCCTCTATACCCTTGCGGTAATTGGATTAATATTCTGCCCGCATATCCTTACATGATTCGACCTCCGCGGAAATTTGTGCTTGCTAAATGATAACATTGGCGCGGTCGAGAAATTCGCGCAAATCTGTCAATATGCAACTGGCCAATAAACAAGCGCGCTAGTTAATCAGAGATATCGATGAATGGTTACCAGGTTGCCGCCACATCGAAATGAATCGCTCTGAACTATAACGCGCGAAGAAAGCCCAGAAGAACAGGAGAAAATCGTGCATTCAAGCGGAAACAGGGTCAGCAGTCGCTTGTCCCAGTAAGAACGTAGCCGGTGGCAGCAGTCCTTAATTAACTAACTAGATAGCACTTCGAAAAATCTTACTGCAACCCCCTGTCACTTTTACGAGTCCTACTTGAGACTTCACTGCTAATGATCGTGGACGAGGCGCCCGGCCGAGACTGCTAATAATCCGAATACGTGTCACTTGCCCCGAATTTCTAAGGCTCACGTGTATCCTATTAATACAAAAAACTAGGCAAAACAAGTGCCAAGTAAACCAAAGTAGAAATACGATCTTAAATATTTCACTTCGATATATAATGCGAGTATGATTTATCTTCGATTTACAAAAAGCTATTTCGTTCTTTACCAGGGAGCACTTTCGACAGTGAACGCGTTGCAGCATCAAGTAATCGGATAAAAATTTGGCACGGCAAATGGACGGGGCGATAAATTACAGAGGGGATGCAAAGAAACGAGTGCATTCCAACGCGATGGTTCGCCTCGATGCGAGTCGAGCGGAGCAAAAGCAGCCGGCGAAAGAAGAAAGATATAACTGTGCGCGTGAAATCGAGAACACTTAACGCGCTTACTAATGCGGAATGCGATGGAATCGCGCGTAAAAAGGGAACTTAATTCTTCGTTGAAGGTTGAAAAGCAACTGGCTCTCCGCCCTGTTCACCAGCTGCTGGAAACTAAACCAGAATGAAAGCCGTACAGCCTCGCGGAGATACATGAATACCGAAGGGCTTTTTCAGGGGCGTACTGATTTCCGATTGTTCCCTACAAGCACCCTTTGCCCGAGCACTTCCGGAATACCGATTAGAAATCTGTTTTCACTGTGTCGTCCGTCGCATTCTCACTCTCTCTCTTTCTCTCTCCCACTTTCAAGCGCATCTCTCTCTCTTTTTGCGTGTTTCGTCGACTTCCCCCGTCCCACCGTCGCCGCCTTTTCCATCACACGTTTTTCGAAGGGGTGGTTCATTGAAATAAACGGCGCGTTTCCCTGTTCCTTCAGGGAATGCTTTATGCGCTGCGAAGTCGGAAATGTTTTTGCCCGCCAGTACCGCCATCGTAGCCACAGGGGTTGGTTTTCGCGATTTATTAGAGAACGTGACACTCGGCAATTGCAGCCGCTTTTCTCGACGACCACGATACAAGACCCGGGACTTGACTTACCTCTCCGACCAACCCCCGAAACTTGATAATACACCGCAAGCCGAACTTACGAGCAGAAGTGCTACGAGTTTTAGCGGACGCGTCTCAACGATATACTTCTTTGTGTACTTTCATATATCCAACTAATCCTACAAGATACTTATTCATACGACAAACTATCACGAACTAAAACAATCGTATAGAATTGCAAGATTATAACAATAATTTGAGTTCATACTTTTAATTCTTCTAAATCGTTTTGATAATTCTGTATCAATTACATTGCACTGGTAAACAGGTTGATTAATTCTCTCTAATGACTAGACGACCACTAGCACACCGGTTACAAGCTCTCGACTTTTAAACAGTGATGCCTTTTAATCTGCCGGTGGGGTAAGTTCGTTGTCGTGTTTAGCCGGGAGAAGAGGATGCCGAAAGCGAGAGAGGGAGTATGTACAGGATCAAAACTTTGCCGGGGATTAAGCCGAGTGATACATTGTGAACCACGATGGGCAATCGAGCTGCTGGAAGCAGAGTAGAAAGGGTGCAGGCGGGGAAGAAGGGGATGGCATTGGTAGTAAATATACTTGGAGGGGCAATAACGATCGTTTGTCGGCCTGCTGCGATTTCTAGGGCCATAAATATTGGTCCCGAACATCCCACAGTCAGCAATCGACGATCCGAATCGTTCTACCCCCGCGCACCGCTCTCTCTCTCTTCCCCCTTTAACGACTGGCATTCAAAAACTATTGGGACGGGGCAGGCCGAGTCATCTTGAACGCCTTTGCATAGAAATCCCTTTATCAATGCGTACGCCCGGAGAAAAGAGTTCCAAACTACCGAGAGCTTATTTTGCGAAAATCGTGGAAATTCGATGAACCCTTCATCGATGGATTTCGAAGGGAGAGAATCCGATAACGAGAAAACATAGAGGGTTTCCACACTCGTTTCTCCTGACAATGATTGGTTCCGTTTTGTCAAATGAATCAATTCGAAGGACGTGTGAGGAAGTTTCACAGAGAGCTGCGCTCACACTGGACTACCAACATTTTATTCTAACAAGTTACTTCGTCCTTCTTTCCCACTTTCCTACAGGATCTACCCCCTCAGCTCCTTTTTCCGTTGCGCCCGACGCCCGACGAGTTTCTAACCGACTGTGTACACACTCCCGATAACGAGGAGCTCCCATATAGAGAGACGAACACAAAGCAAATATTGAGCCCTCCTTAGACTATCGACCTACTCCAGCGGGAACTCCCAAGGAAAACTACTGGCTCCGGGCAGAAGAAAGAAGCCAGTCACCGAGGCGGAGAAAGAAATCGAGAGGAGATGAGAAAGAAGGGTCAAGCGACCGATAAACGCGCTTAAAGAGAACGAACGAAATGAACTCGAGGCACTACTTCGACTGATAGAGTGTAAATAATTATCGCTCCTTGGAAAATCTCGGTTTTAGCTCCCCCTTTTCCAGAGCCAGCCCTTCTCTCCAGAGTCAAATAAAATCGGAGAGAAACGTATGTTGCCTTCGATAAAATCGGGATCACTGAAATCCAGCAGAATTTATATTTCGTAGGAAATAGAAAAACTTATATGATAGTAGCGGCTCTAATAAAAGATCTACCAAGATCATTTATATTCGACATGATTTGTGTATCTGTTTAAACGTTCTTTTGTATTCCGAGTATTCCGAGTGAAGTAATTTTGTCAGTGCGTTGGAGAAAAAAGTTCCATCTGTGTTATACAGGTTTGTACCAGTTACACTCTATTCCTGGCTTAATTGGCCGCTTTTTCGAGCACAGGCTGCATAGTATGCGGCGTTTGCTTAATGCTGCCGCGGTCGGTATACTGGTATCATTATTAATAATATCGACGCGTGACCGGCACAGCTGCATTCGCGGCAGCTTTTGACGGTGACTAATGAATCCGGCGAGAATCGGCAGGCTGTCGAAAGGGTACGCTTGAACGGCTTACTCTTATCACACTGGAAAGCCCTTTCCCGCCTGAAAGTAGCACTTCCCCGCTAGAATACCAACGTCGATCAAAATGAATGCGTCGCAGAAAGTTCGCATTTTGATCGATGATATATCGACAGCCGTCTCGTCGCGATCCTTGATTCTCATTGGCGGACTTCTTGCGCACTTTGCACTCGAAAGCTTCACCCTACTTGACGGAGTCCAACCAGGACACTCAATTAATAATTCGTTTACTGCCGACCTGATAAAACACTAATTTTAATCTCGCAAAAGTATTACGCCAGAGCTAATGAAATTTGCCCGCGGCGCTCATCGTCTTTTTCTTAGCTAGTAACTTCTCCACTCGTTCGTTGTCCCAAGTTACCCTGCTGCATCTTAATAGTAATACCAAGCTAAACGAGAAAGTAAATTTAGCCATTACCACGATTTGTAAGAAAGTTCGCGAGAACTTTCGAGGGCTTGCCAGTTACCGGAGATTGTGTTTGAAGTAACATAGTCGCAATTTATACAGTAACTCTTTGCACTTGAAGGACATTCGTGATGCATTAAGTTAGACTACTGTTGCAATATTAGTATGCTATACGAGTATCAATCCATATTTCATTTAATAAAATATTTAAACTTCTAACAAAATAGTTCAATTGTTTCCCAAAAATCAACTTACACATTTTTATTGTGTGCCAACGCTCAAATCCAAAAGGGTTAACACTTGATCGTGACTTGCGCGCACCCGCTTCCAGTAACATTTCACTTTACGAGTGAGTGAAAACGAGTTCTAAGCGAGTGGCGCGGGCAAAAGTGCCCTAAGAAATCTGCATAAAAAAATTTAATTAGAAGGTATAACGTATATCCGAGCGAGCAGCGGCGACTGCCCGGCTATTCTCATGCGCGCCAGCGAGACATATTCTACGGGAGTGTCGGCGCTCCTTTAACGGTTATAAACGTTAATGAAGAGCATTTTGTTGCGCGAACAAACACCAAGAGCGCGTAAAATCCCCGCCCGGGGAACCTAATTCCCCGGACACTGCGCCGCTCGAACGTCACGCGTTATACCGTCGCCTGGAAAGCACCATTTTTCCCCCATTTCCCGGTGGCGACCTTAAGAAGAGCCGCCGTGTGCTTTATGCCGCAGTTCTCGCCAACTTCTCCAATTATCCTTTAATCTGTGAAAAAATGCGAATACTCGAGGAAAACGACGCACCGGCACCTGCAATAGCACTCCCGTTTACCTCTCCTTCTTCCGCTATTCTCTCAACCCTTTTCCCTCTCCCTTCCTCGCCCTTCTTACAACGACTGCCGCCCTATCTCTCGGGATTTTTAAATTGTCCCAGCAAACGAAACGCGCGCACGAACTTCTTACGAAGCGCACAAAAAACGACGGTGTTGGCTTTCCCGTTATGCTAGAGTTCACTTAAGTAACCGCGATTTCCACTCCCTTCTTCCATGGGCGTCGGTAATTAAAGAGGAAAAAATCCGAAATAGGGAGCACCTACAAGAGATGTCCAAGCGACAAGAAAAGGGTACTGTTTCCCCCACCTATAACAAGATTTTCGACAAGGATCCACGGTGATTAGAAAAATAGGGGATGTTAATGCTCAACAGTAGCTCGGGGGCAAAGCATGAATTCCCTCGTAGCGGTGGGAGGATCATAATGATCAAACTATTCTGCTTTACCAGTATCCAGCTTTACTACGCTTTCCCATTACTACTACTCTGCTGGTAGTCGAGAATTACTAGGATATTACCGCGCCAGGAATTACTTGGATACTGCAAGATCCCTCGGTACAGCCGGGAGATAATATTTCTTTCAGCAGCAAGTCAATCCAACTTGCCGACGTGCAGGTCGACCCCCTCTCTCTCTGTACGAGAGAGAGAGAGAGAGAGAGAGAGAGAGAGAGAGAGAGAGAGAGGAGAAGTGCAGTGAGCCCCCAGTGAAATGGGGGTGTATGCTTGCACGGGATATCGAGCTGGCCCACTCCCCGCTCCTGCTGGTGGTAATAATTTCCTGCCGCCCGTTTAATTCCAACTAAGCCGAAATGAAGGTGCTATATGTACACGTGAAACTTTCAGTCGAGATGAGAAGAGAGCTTCCATGGAAGAGAAGAGATCGTAAGAGAGAGAGAGAGAGAGAGGGGGGGGGGAGAGAAGGTGTAAGAGAGTAAGAGAGTGAAGGAAAGCGCGCGTGCACAGTCTAGTTTACACCCTTGAAAGACGACAGGCTCACCAGCCCGGAGGAGAATACCGCCTCGAGAACGGTGAAAGATGAAAGGGCCAAGGCGAGAAGTATTAGGCAGAGACTTATTGTTCGAGTAATTACTACTAATAGCCATCTTCCGCCGCCTAGTATCTCCCGCGGGCAAAAAGAGATGGTATATATACTAGCTCTCTCCCTCTCTCTCTCTCTCTCTCTTTCTCCCTCTACGCCCTCATCCTACCGGGATGAGAGTCGAGAACACCTTGCGAGGAATTCCTCTCCTCGGTAAACATCAGGACCATAAATTTTTCCGGGATTCCCGGAATTTCGAGCGTCTCGCACAGCCACTAGCTTGGCTAGACGAATTTCGGACGGCACAATGTTAGATACCGTCGAGTGACGTAGGAAGATAATGCTTTTAATTGAAGAAAGTAAGAGTAACGCGTGGGAATTAGTAATAAAGAGCTGCTCATCAGTGTTGCAAGAGTGATTTATGTCTGGTTAACACGCAATATTCTACAGTGTTTGCTTGGGAGAATTAAGCATCTCAACCACGAGAGGCTACAGAATCGTGGGATTAAAAGAGGTTTTCAGAGGAGAAAGGCATTGTTATTCCGAACCAAAGTTATTTTACACTCGAGGCTCAAAGTGAAGTGCATTCTTTGATACAAGCCGCGGGCCAAATGTAAAAGCAAACAGCACTTACTGCTGGCTCAATAGCACTCAGCAACGAACGTGGCCGAGTTCTCGTCCCTTAATTGGCCTCAAATTGCCTTGCAAAAGAGAGGGAAAAACAAATGGTGGGAGAAGTAAGTTGCAAAGTTGCGCAAGTTTGCCAAGGTGAAACAAAGCATCAATTGCTGACTCTGGTCCGATGTTTGCTGTACAGAAGGGCTGCCACAATGGCATAAATACTTCTCGAAGCATTGTGCTGTGGTTTTCAGTAGGCGCGCCGGCCAAAACAGTCCCGTTTACCCGACACAGTTTGCGGTTAACAGGCGGCGGCGGCGGCGGCAACGGCGGCGGCAGCGGCGAGCGAGGCAGGAACACGAATTCGTCGAATAGCCGATAAGCAGGCGTACGTAAAATCGGTGAAGCACAAGTGCACTCCATTAATAAGCCGTGGGGCAACCTGAAAGCCGAGAGAGAGTAGCCTGGTAACACTGTGCGGCAAAGATCAACGCGAAGATTTCCATTGCGTTAAAGCTCGCATTAACTAATCTGGCGGCATTCCAGGCCGCCGAATATCCTGACAAATGATTCCCGACCGCTCCAACACGGCACGAGCGAGTTTCGCCACGGATCTTTCGCCCTAACTTTCCTGGTCCTCTTCCAAATTGGAACACCGGCAAAAATTTGCGCGAGCCACGTGTGGAATTGTAAATTGTAATATGAAATTATAACAGAGGGCTTCCACTCTTTGGAATTTCGTGTCCATATGGCGACGACCCTGTGATGAGAACCTTTATAAATTCGAAGAGGCTTCGCATGAATTCCACTCGTACTTCCCACCACTTATACTCGCAACGTGTATAAAGTGATGCTGATACATATGAGTCAGCTATGTTGATATTAAGCTTGGCATATGTAAGTTCTTGCTTGCTTGGTATTTGCCCTGTTTTACTATGTACAAGAAACTGGAGTCCCGACGACAAAGCAATGAATGGAAACAATAGAACTCGCCGGAAGTCTATTTTTCATATATTAATATTGAACTAACAACCTCATGAATATTCTACAGAAAGAACATCCCAGTTATATTTTTCGTTATCCAACAAACAAGATCTGATTCTATCTCGACGGAATTAGCTAAAAAGATCGTTCTTGCGAATATCAATATTACATATAACAATAAGTAAAAAACACAGTTTTTCACCGTATTTAAATTTCACAGGAGCTTGTTGCGAATGACACATCATGTTCTTTTCATGTAATCTTCATACGTATCCGCGTTATCCTGTACACACATACATACGTTCTTGTTCCGAGTGGTGGACTGATGGAAAATGGGCAAAATTGTTCGTTCTCTCGCCGGCGGCTCAATCATCGGCGGGGTTTCGTAAAAGCGGACAATTTGCTTGGGCACATTCGCTCGGGAAACGCACACGCACCAGCTTCGCACAATGATGATAACCCGGTCGAGTAGTACATGTGCGAGGGTAGAGGTTGCCTGGGATATCCTGGCATGCCAGCTAATAATATGCCGAATGACTCCCCTGTGATTTATGGCTCGACCCCATAGCGACCTTATTCCCTAATCTCGTAGCTGGACGCCCTGACGTTGTGCAACCGCCGTGTCACCGCTTGCCCTAGTCTCGTTTCTCTCCAAAGATATCACGCTTCCACTAACACGTGCTCTCCTTTCACCGAAGTAAGCAAAAAAAAAACCCTTCTCATCTGCTTTGTTTTAACACACCCTTGACCGGTCACGAGTTCACTTCTAATTAGCAAGTGTGCACTAACTTGTGCAATTATTTAGTGACTAAATTCTGGAACTTTTCATTTCGGTGCTATACATATAATCCGAATAAACCGCACAAATATATCTGTTAAAATTCATTTACACTCGTGCATTTTTATCAATTAAGATAATTACTTTTCACAACAATGCACGCTAGTTTCTCCATTAAATCGCCGGCCGACAATGTGTTAATCTTACTAATTAAAAAGCATATGCCAGTGCGCTGCAATTACTTAAGTTTTATTTATTCTGTCCACCGACCGTCCTAAAACTCCCAGTGCGTATTTTAGAAAGAGAGAGAGAGAGAGAGACAGAGAAGGAGAGCAGCTTGCAATTCTTTAACGCTGACCCGGATTCGATAATCCGCTAGTTTTGAAATACCTATGGAAGCGATATTTCCCGAATTTCGACTCCCTAGAGTGCGACATGTATCAGAAGTTTTACCGAAACTCCCCGGAGAAACTCGCGTCGAACTTTCCTAAGAAACTAATGCCTGCTTTACTCCAGATAAGGATAAAGAGAGGAAGAAAGAGAGGGGGGGGGGAGAAGAGAACTAGAGTAAGGGAAGCGGGTTTACTCGCAGTCGAAACGAGTGAACAGGAATGCCGAATTAGACTTCATCGCCGTGCAATTTGCGAGGGGCCATAAAACTGCTGAAGTACGTATCGCAGAATGGTACAATTAAGCCAGGCGGCCAAAGCGGAGAAACGGCGTCGAGTGCCGTGGAAAATTACGGGGCCGGCAGCGGTACGCGTGCTCTAATGAAGTAGTAAGTCATTGCCCGTGTAACGCGATCACTCGCCGAAATAAAGATGAAAATGGAGGTGGCTCGCGCGTCACGACACTTGTCGGAGAGGCGGAACTGTCTCATTTCGTCCTTTTCATACGACCGGGCTCGACGAGTAACTACGTTGCCGTATACTGATGCGGAAGAATTCGCATTTCCGCAAGGAATGATCGATGATGACTCTTGGCAGTGAACGCATCCAACTCAGTCTCCCGGAATATATTTAATTACGATTCCCAGACTCGCTGGCAACTTTTCGATTATTGTTTTCATTATCATTATTATGTTTTGAACCATCTTTCATGTTTTTACGCATTCCCTTTCACTTCAATTGATCAAATACAGAAATTATATTCGTGCGAGTAAGACTTATGCAGTTGTACCGGGAATTTGTAAATTAACTTTCATCGAATACTTACGAACTTTGAAATGTTTCGATTAAACTGGAAATTCTACCATTTAATACTTTTGTCTTTGCGGAATGTTTTCATGCGAATCGTACAACCTGCTCGTTATCTCGAATCACTTGCAGTGTTCAATTGACCGAGTCATTTACCGAAACGAAGGAAAATGCTTGCTACATCGGACCGATGGCGTAAAAATTTGGAAATTCGAACAATTCCACTGCTATAACATAAAGAGTATGCTTTTCATTGGTCAGTATCGGGCCGGCAATAACACGATGCACATCGAAATTACTAGTCGGTCGATGAGGATATCATTTGGCCAAATTGTTACGCGCCAGCGAGTCTTCCGCGGCGAAACAGGGATAGCTAGCAATGCGGTGAATATTCGGTAACATAGAAAAACACAGGCAGAGCGAGAAAGACAAAAAGAAAGGGAGAAAGTAGGATTTCCCAGTTACCGCTTTGAAATACGGAAAAATCCCGACGGCTAAACCGGCCGGCATAAAAAACGGGCGAAGGAGGGCGACAGCTTTTAGTCGACAGCAAATTCCCTTGTAATAATTCCGCGAGCAAGCAATTTCGTGCCTAGTAGACGCGCGCGCGCGCGCGCTCGCATTCTCATACGCTCTCACATTCACGCACACTTCGTTAATACGTTACCAAGGGTGTTCAGCTCTGCACTAACACAAACGGTCGGCTGAGGAAAGACAGAGAGATTGGACGGACGGTGAGAGAATTTCATATACCAAAATTAACTGGTAGCTGGAATAGAAATCCGTCGTGGGCCGGTGGTGGAGTCGCAATGATAGCTCGGGTGTGCCGGTGTTCCAACGGGTTAACAACTGGCTGCGCCATATTACGGCGGCGGGACATCGAACGGCTCCCAGGTGATTTACACCGGCGGTCCTATCAACGCCCTTATCCCTATGCTAGCACCAAGCCAACCCATGCCAAGCCTTCCACACGGACACAGACACCAGTCGTTCACCAAGACAGTTTATAGCGAGGAAGGCAATGGCGGCCGCTTGGCTTGCCTTCTCTCTATGAAGTAGAAACATCTTGGCAGCTTGCGCGCGGCATAAGCCACGCTCAAGATATATTTTATGAAGCAACATTTCCCCTTCAGCGTTGTCGACGTGCATGCGTGCATGGGGAAAGCACGCTATGCCAGAGAACGCCATAGAGAATCCCATAGATCAGCGAGCGCACTGTCACCGTGAAACCCATACACCCTCTTCCCTTAGCCGACCTGACACACACCCTTTATATTCTTACTCGTCATCTTCCACCTGTTTTCTCCCGTTCACCCCAATGCCAATGCGTTCCCTGCCTTTCGATTAAAAAGCGTTGTGACATCCTCGTAGGGACGCGTCTTTGCCTGACAGTGGTATTTTACTCGAAGTAGGGTATTATCTGGAGGATAATATTGTGTAACTAATTGAAGTTTATAGTGATTTTTCTGTCTCGAAATTTATGGCACAAGTGTCATGTATTTGATATAGTTAATAACAATTGGTTTTAACTAGTTATTATATTGAATTCATCGTAGAAACTAATACGACTGATTTTCTACTTCTCTATTCGTTGAATTCTAATGATCCTTTTAACTGAATCTGAGAACAAGTATAAATAAAGCAGTCTACTGGGATTCAGAGAACTTGGAGCGAACTGGAATTTATAATAGTACAAAGTCGGAATACAGCCTTCTTCCTGAATGCGGCTACGTCTTCTCTTGGGCTTTCTCACCGACTGCCTGTCACGCTAGACTGTCATGATTTATATCATACTAGAGGATTTTACGATCATGAAAGCGGTATCCCGGGAATCTCCTGTAACGTATATGCCAGGATGTAGCTAGTTACTGTCTTGTAAACCGGTTCTGCTATCGAAGCGCACATTGTGCGCGTTGCAATTACCCAATCCCTCTGAGGAGGAAGTTCTAATTCGTTCGATATCCTAGTTATGAATGCTTAGTGCTCATTAACGCCGAAGAACTCGCTCTACGTCGAACGGAACGTCGAACGGAACATCGTCCGGCCCTCTATATCGGTTATCCATTCCCTTTTGGCCGGCTAATTACTTATCGCCAGGCTGACCGAATTATTTCTCAAATGAATATGAATTTCATTCCCACCAAAAGAAATAAAAAGACGATGCTCCAGTAATCGTACTCTGTAATATAATTATTCGATTTCTAATACCATACTATCATAATTCGTCAGGATCTTTGTAATATCGTTCGCCATCGATAATAATATAATAATTATTCGAAACATGCAATAATTATTATAAAATAATTACTGTGGATCAACGACAGCAATTATTATAGAATAATTATTTGAAATGTGATATAATTATTACAGTCACCAATTCATAAATCACTAAAGATAAAATATGTTACTGTTAAATACCCTAGATGAATCATTTCTGAACGTAAAAAAATCTATGGATACGTTCAAGACGATTGTTCGATATTGAAAATACTGATTCGAAGATCTTAGAGATACGTAAACGCATAGTATGACGAGACTGGTGCAAATAGGCGAACACGAGACACGTAAACGCGAGCTGGCGAATGAATGTACCGCTTAGTATCGTATAATCCTGGCAGTCAGCTATGGCGTAATCCCTGCAATTACAGGGTCACGCGATTACTGGAATCGGGGATCGAAACCTAGCGCGAATTTCATTCGACGAGCATTGTTCAGCCAACTAAACACGACACAGCTAGATGCATAGACATCCAAAAGGGATACAAGGCTCGGAGAGAGTACTGGTGGTGGCGTTAGGAAACGACGGCTCACCCAGCGACGGCATCGTAATATCGCTTTAATTATGCGAGCGCTGTATTTGCGCGCGCGCTCGCTCGCGTTATTAATTTCTCTGCTGCGCCCATACCCGTCCCCACTTCCTTCACCTCATCCTCCTTCTGTTCCCCCTGGAGAAACTTAGCACCACGTGTAACCCTCATGTATCACGCACGGTCACCCTTAGAATACGAGCTAGTGAAACGAACGAGGAAGGCATCGAGAGCAATTACAATGGGTCCAATGGAAACGAACAAATCTACAGGTTATAGGTCCGATTCGAATTCCGATTGCATTCTGATCTGATTCAATCGAACAATCTCAATGTTCCACGTGTAATCTAAATCCGATCGAAGCGTGTAATTGCCGATTGCACTAGCACACAAGAGCACTTCACTTTCTCGATCACTAACACTGACTACTTGCACGAGTGAAGTTTTATGTTGACGGAAAAGACGAAGAAAATAGCACAGGTAAGAACACTGGTAGCACTATTGGATCGTTGGCGTCCGGAGTTATCAATTTCCCGGACGTTAAGAGAGGAAAGCACTTGGAGTGGCCGGGCAGCTCTAATAAATCTGCTTTCTTTGCTCAAGCAAATGAGAAGCGGAAGAGAGGAGAGCCTGCGTGTGGTAGAGAAGCGAGTGACGATGGGAGTTCTATCGGGCAACACACAATCCTGCCATGATATGTACACGCCGTTAAAGTGAAACACGTTCCAACATTTCATGCTCAAAGGCACCACGAGTTGTTTATCTCTGGTCGTCTCTCTCTCTCTCTCTCTCTCTCTCTCTCTCTCTCTCTCTCTCTCTCTCTCTCTCTCTCTCTCTCTCTCTGTCTCGCATTAACCCGGGGCGTTCACACGTCGCGCACCATGGAGAGGAGGCAAAGCCGACCGCAAGATATTGCAAGCAACCTGCCTCGTCTTCAAGATGTTATTGCTCTTCCTCTCCTTCTCTTTTCCTAACACGTCTTCTTCCTCTACTTCGTTCATCCATTGCTCGACCCTTGTTCCGGCACGCGCAAATTATTCTGAAATCTAAATTAAACGAGCGACGAACGCGTGCCGTAAACGCCCGCTGTGAGCAGGATAAGTATCTTTCTCTCTCTCTCTCTCTGTCTCTCTCTCTGTCGGCTGAGAGACAACAGCAGGAGCACAACCACTCTGTTTCGCATGGCTGCGCACGGCATAAATCGCCGACCGACCGCCTGCGCACCCGGCCAAACACCTTGATTACGGGAATGGATGGCCCGCACGTGTTCTGGCGAATGAGACTTTTTGATGGATGCCCTTCATTCTCGAGATGGCGCCGAACTACTGGCGACCACATGCGCTTGTCACCTAACTCTACCTTTTTAATTCATGGGAGTTCTGTTAATGTAATATTTATCCGCTATTTTTTTTTGCAGTCGATATAGATGTATTATTGATTTCCCTATTAATATTTTAAATAGCGTAAAATAGCTTCTTTAATGATGTCTTGAATTATTTGTTCGTCTTTATGTCACAGTAAGAAATAAATGTTGCGCCTTTTGTAATGGTGCACTCAGAAACTGTCGAGAGTTTCCAGTGTACAAATCTGCCAGGAAGTCCCGAACTTTCTCACGACCCCATGAAGTTATCCGAGCCACCTGATAAGCCGTATCACGTGGCGGTAATTCCATCAATTAGACTATTACTCGACAGCCGACAAACTTTTCACCTTTCGGTGGGGAGCAGTAAAACGCGCGCTCGACTTTTCTTCCGGCGACGGGAACGAAGGCACTTCCGCTTTCTCAGACTCTATTTCTGTCTTTTGCCACTTGCAACCGGGCATCTCCATGCAATGTACTGCCCGAAAACTTATTGCCCCATAAGAGATAAAGCAGACCCGTAAATGCGGAAGGGAGTACCCTTAGGACGAGAAAGGGTTGGTAGGAGAGTCGCTTGGAGAAAGGAAGAACTGATGCGAGGGAAGTTCACCGTGGTAGGAAGGAATGCCGGTGAAAACTTGTAACCGCGTCGCTTGCTTTTCCTCTCTCGGAGAGGAAAGGGGACCGGTGGCATAAGTGACAGCGCGGAGTGGAGAGGAAGACGCGCTCTTCCATCTTCCGAAACAGAGGCTCGAACGACAGTGGGTACGTCTGCGGATCGTCCTGTGAAAAGTGTGCGATCCCTATCTCTTGATTGCTTTCGTGCCGGCTGCAGGTGCGAAGCCCAAGCGTTCCAAGGAGAAAGAGAGTGGAGAGGGCCAAGAAAAGGGACTGACGAGAAGAGGATAAGGTGCGGTTGAAGCTGGCCAATGTCGCCTGTGGACGGGACGCTCTATTATTTCGGCCGATATAATTTTTCCTCGTTTTCCAGACAGTTTGGCCGATGCGGCTCTCTCTCGGAAAATGCGGCCCGCGGATTGCGGTCACCCTGCAAAATAAATAATCCCCGCCGCCTCTCTCCTTCCGCTTCTCGTTTCGTTCCGCTTCGTATGTCTCTCGTTTCTCTCCTCCCTTTTTATTGCGGATACCGCGCGCCTCGTTACATGCTGTCTCCCGGCTTTTCTCCTGTCGCCTCGTCCTCGTCCTCGCCCTCGCCCTCGCCCTCTTCTCTCTCCTCCGCCCACCGGCCGCAATCGCATTTTCACCTCGACGACATAATACGCCGTTTATGAATGGACCGAAAGTATAAACCCCCGTCGCGATTCTAGCCTCCGTGTCGCCGCATACTCTGTTACTCGGCGAATTCGATGAATAGCAAGGCACCCTGTTATCCCTGTTGATTTCGTACGCCCCAAACTTTGCCTGCGTCATCCGTGGTACAAAAATTTGGAGAGTGTTTGCTCCAGAATTGGATCCAGAATGAAAGGTAGATTATTTTCATTTCCTTTAACATTACTAATTATGATAACACATAAGAGAAAAGTTTTTTCTATTTAGCCAAAGAACTGGAAGAGAGGAAGGTCTTTTTAAGCAAAGAAGTGATTTCTTTTTATCAGAGAGTCGTGTAATAGAAAAATTGAGGTCTCGTCGTTTCGATGAAACTTTGCAAAGTCATAAAAACAGTGGGATCAACGAAACTAGATTCCGATATACTGGTGTCCCGATACACCGACACGAATGACTGAATTTCGTTAATACCGTCCCTTTCCGCCCAGTGGAATTCCATTGAACTCCGATCAGTAAAGTAATTACAAACTAATTATACAGCGAGTGCTTCACACACGCGCGCGCACGAGTGCACTGCGGAACGTGAAGCACAAACTTCATCGGATTACCGGACCGTAAAGGAATATCTGGCCGCTTTTTTACAACTTCCCGCGAACTCGTTTCGTCCTCTTGCAGATTAAACTTTTTCAATTTTCAATGATCAGCTTTGCCATGAAAAGGCGATATCCCGTGAAGACTGGGAAAACTAAAATCGAGAACTAAAAGTGCCATGCGCACCCACCGTAATATTTTCCCAAATAGTTGCCTTCATTATTCTTTCTTCTAGTCGACTGCTACTAACTTATTTCGACTTGGAAAACTAAAGTCGAGTGATAAAGAACGCCAATAATCGGCATACTGCTAGAACACAGGCATAGAGAGTTATACGAGTGTTACGCTCTGCTTTCTCTGTATGTGTGCGCGTGTGCCTGTGCGCCGTGAGCTAGCTATCTTCGACAAGCTGAAACTCAGCAAACTTCCAAGACTACCCCTCAGGAGCATGTCATGCAGACGTGGTAACGTCATCCGCACTTGCCATTAACTTTAGTACGTGACGTTGTATCAAGTCATAACTCCGTAACAATAGCCTGCGCCAAATGAAGGACGTTGACATATTATGTAAAACCAGAGGCAACCAGTCTAATAGGCTATCTTCATTTTAATGCCTATTGTCTAATTACAACAAGCCTGGGTGTTGATAATTACCCAATCCGTAAATTATCATAGCTCGATGATAATCCGTGGATGCAGATATTTATTAATATATTATGAATTGGTGTGTCGAATTTCGCGAGAATATGTTTCACACGTTGGTAATGCATCAAATAATCCATGAATATCCGTAATCGACTGTAAATATTTTCACTTGCTGTAATTCCCGTGGAAAGCACATGACTTTACCGTGTAAAGGAAAGATGATATCAAACTCTCGAGAGATTATATTAAAATGAAAAAAATGAGAAGATTCTGAGTATAATAATAATATTTGCGTAATTCATCAACGCGATAGAGCGGCCCCAATAAATCCCATGTGGTATTAAAAGCGAACGTGCTTCCTCAGTTTCCCAGGACGCGTATATGTATGTGCGCCAAGTTTCGCAAGTTTCCGGGAAACTTTTCCATCAGGGACCTCAGGTTTTATAAGCACTTACTTTTCTAAATATCAACAGGAGATTGGATGATTGGAGCCAGCCAAGTCCGTTTTAAAGGATTTCCACAAGTCGAAAAACTTTGCCGCTCTTCAGTCCCGGAAGCTGGAGAACGCCACCACTCGGCTCAACAAGCCGCGAGATAGTTATCTTAATTACTCGAGGAGAAAGCAGTCTTCGGGCGTTTCCAGGATCGTCTCCCATCTTAATATTCCCAAGGAATTACGAATAGTTTATCTATGTCTATATATTTTCCCAAGCGATCCTAATGAGGAGGCCGCAACGGGTGAAAGAGTAAATTTTAATCAAAACTCGAACAAAATTTCAATCTCGAGAAGCTAATTTAAAATCATCGAGACTTGCCGAACACCATCCGGTTGCCTACCAACAATAATACGAGTCGAGTAGCTGGAAAAAAACCGAGTAGGAAATATCGTTCCCCGATGGAAAATTGCTAACTACCCCTCCGGAATTTCACTATAGCCTGGTTTAATAAAATTCCCCCGCAAGAGCCAACATCATCGGGCGCGGATGCGATTCCAGGCGGGGAAACTGTTCGAGGGAAAAGCGCAAAAGAATAGTTAATCGGGCATAAGTACATTTGCATATCTGAATTGTCAATCCCGGGCAGGGAATAGGGAAAATTCATTCTAGAATTGTAATGGCATTTGCAGTACCGTCTGTCTGCCGCTCGCAGCAAATGGATTTATACGCCAGATTCATTGCGCAGTCACATCGTACCTCGCAAGATTACCGATGCGAAGAGGCACCAGCTTTCTCTCTCTCTCTCTCTCTCTCTCTCTCACCCACCCACCCCCTTCTCTCTCCCTGCACTCGAAGATACATCCGAATGCTCTTATTCTTGGTCGCGGATAACGAGTAGCTTCAACAGGTACTCAAATGGAAATTTGATGAAGCATCCTGGCCTGTTTTGTTCGCGCTCGAAAGCAAAATCTTTATTACGCCGAGGAACAGGTGAGAGAGCGCTTCATGTTCGAGTGGTACACGGTGCCGACGTTGTTACCAGGACCAAGTTCCTCGACGAGCACTAAGAACTTCGACCGTACCCCCTGTTTTACCCACTTCATCCTTCTCCAGCCTCGGTTATAATCCTCATAATTCAAACAGCGCCGATTTCCAGCGATTAACGTAAACTTTATTACCGCTATCCGCGTGCACCCCTTAACGAAAACAATTTGGCGCATCGAGTGGGATTAACATTTGAGATTATTAAAGCCATTCCCAAGGAAAATTTATTACGGAAATGTGGAGAGCAGAGTTACAAACTGTCCGATTACCAATTTGTCACTGGCATGAAATTTACTATGAAGTTTGACTCGAGAGAAACATTTACGAATTACAAGGGTTACCGGGGACAGTGGGGAATTCAGACGGTTCATAATCCAACGAAGCGTCCCCGACTACGAAGAATGTATACAAGCACTTTAGAGGCATCAGCTGAATTATTACTTAAGCCTGCAGAAAGAACGGTTTTTCGTCTGCGTCTTCTTTTATGACACAGTCGGTTCTCACTCTTTGCTAATTCATTATAGTGTGCGCCTCCGGGCAGACGCTTCTTTGATCCTACGAAGCTTCTGCAACGAATGAAAGATAACTATTTGTGGAACAAGATTCACAATAACTACGGAATTGCTATTTATATAGAATAATATATATAAAATTGAAATTGCTAGGTAATCAAAGGCGAATTAATACTACTTGAATATATTATCCGTTCCTTTTCTTGAATTCGTTAGCAAGAATCAACCGCTTTACTTTCTTTGCATCGACGATTGAAAGCCTAAACTGTAATAATACACTGTCTTCTATTGAAAGTACCCGCTCCAGCGCTCAGTAAGCACTGACTACCCATGCGATCCCTGTCGGCCCGGACCCTTGCTGTAGGCTGTAGAGAGGATATTTACTGCTTCCAGGTATGACCGGAACGGGTCAATTGGTTTCCCCGTTGTACACTACCCGACTACTTGCACAGAGTGATTAGTTAGCTTTTCAATCAGAACCGTTGTGAAATAAAACTGTTATATAATAAGATGCTAAAATCAGGAAATATTCATCTATAATTAGAATGACTGGATAATTTTTAATTATAATATATATCCAGCCTTTATCTAACAGTAAAAATTCAAAGGAAAGAGAACTGCCCTCTACATTATAGGACGCAGGGTTCCTTGTTCCTATGAAGAGGAACTGCATTAGAGATATCAGTTTCCCAAATCCTCTCTGAGAAGGATCCCCTATGGTATCATTGGGATCGAGGGATTTATTATGGTCCCGGTTGGCCGACGCCGACACTTCGCGCGAATATGTATATCCATTTTTGCAAAGAGCAAACTCGAGCGGGACTGGCGGTGGTCCGTGACAATCAGGCGGGTTTGATCTGACAAATGGTAAGAGATAAGCGGTGGAGAGGCTGTGCTGGAGCGAAGGGGGCGAGAGAGCGTCGCGGACGATAAGGCGCGATCAGGACATTGACGAATCGCGAATCCGCAGCGGGCAGCTTCGGCCGCAAAATTCCATCTGGCGGAGAGTTCGCCAGAGCGAAGTAGGCAGAGGATGCACCGGCTATCGCGCACACGCTCCGCACCAATTCCAATAGGCAATCCATTATCTTAAGCGGCGGGAGCGCGCAATCGATGCTCCGCTCGCTCTCTGGCATCGGCTTTTTTCCGCAGTGCTACCAACCATGCGGAATAAGAGCCTTTCGCCTCGATCCTTTTCCCTTCTCGAAGAGCGGACCTATTGTTTTCCTCGTTATTCGTTCATCGCCTGCACTATCTTTCCCGTGCCCTGCAGACTGGGACCCGAAAAACTCACTGGGTTTTTGGATCGACTCGCCCACGGTTTTGTATTGCCACATGCTGGCACACACGAATCCTATCCGAGCGCATATTGCGCCGCGCCCCTGTAAATTCGGTGGGCCAACCTCGGTTTGTCGAGATTACAATTAATCGTTCTGCCAGGCCACAAAGTCGACCGCATGAGAGTTTTATGAGCGCTTCAACGCAGGTAAATCTTCGATGTATATTGAACACTTGTTCTTTTAGTCCTCACCTTCAATTTCTCGCTCTTTCGAGAACATTTAATTGAAAAATACTGTGAACATTTGTATCGAAGTTCTATGTAAAATCGATCGGCACTACTTGAAACAAGTTCATACTGCGAATGTCAGTTAGCTTGGGTGATTAGTAATCTGCAACGATTATAAAAAGGGGTACCTTCGTATCCTGATGGATTATCCTCCCGAGGGAATTTACATTTTCCCCGGGGCGTCGTGACGCTAAAGTGTTGATTTAAAGTCGGAACTCGCGGGATAACAGAGTTCCCGGGACATGGCGCGGTCTCACTAAAAACGGCGCCAACTACAACGAAAGCATAAATGACCGCGTGTTTCTTCGGCGTCGCAGCGCGCAAAGTATAATTACAACGGCTCTGACTCTCTGGCTCCGGGCTAGCCTGAATGAGATTACGTTAACAATGTGCGGTGTAAGGACGCGAACATACATTGGTAAAGTCGCCGTCTATTTCTGACATCAACGTGTCCCGGCTTGAGTTACCGCTTACGGTAATAGCCGATTAATCTGATTAAACGTCGCCCTAGGCGAATTACCTTTGAAGTAGCGTTCCTAACTACCTAACTCCACATTGCATTAGCCCTCTTCATCGTGACGTCCGGATTTTCACTGCTTAACACTGCTACCCCTTCGAACATCGTGTCTAACACTTCTACCCTTTGGTGTATGTTGCCTAACACGACTGCCCTTTGGTACTTGATGCCTAACACTGCTAACCTTTGGTTTGTAGTACCTAATAATAATAATTCTCATCCCTTAGCACATGATATATGTGTGCTTAGCACTGTTGCTCTTTAGTACTTAGAGCCTAATACTCTCATGTCTTGACGTATGGTATCTAACAATGCTGTCATCCTTTGGTATGATGCCAAACACTGATATCTTGAGCGTTTAAGACTATCATATCTTTGCTCAAGGCAATGCGCTTCCTCAAAGTCTTCGTCATCCTTCCAAATCCGAAGCCAAGGGAATACTAAATGCATGCTTCTGTGTTTCTTACAGGTTGTGGCAGCATCGCGCCGAGATCGACGTGGGGCAAGGTCGCGACGATGGCATATGCGACTTTCGGAATCCCGCTGACGTTGGTCTACTTGTCGAGTGCCGGTGGCCTGCTCTCCCGGTGTGCCAGGGGTGTCTTCACGCGTGCTCTCTGTTGCTGCCTTTGTTCGAATTGCGGCTATTGTTGCTACGATGAAAGGCGGATGCAGGTGAACAGATAAATCCTAGTATTCAGCACGCGGCCTTTTCTCTCCCGGGAACAAGCGATTCCGAGGGACACGCGCGTTAAACAGAGCGGAGGAATCTGTCGAGATGTTGTCGAGAAGAACGTCATTAGTAATTACTGGTCACTCCATTAAGGCATGAGCTACATCGTACAAATGAAACCTGCATAGTAATTGACTTAGTTTTTGTAGAAGTTGTATTTCATAAATGTAATACTTTGATGTATGCAAATGAAAATCTGAATAACTTGTTTCTCTGACGTCTTCATAATCACAGTTGACACGAGTCACGTTTAATGGGCTTCCCATCTTGCTATTCGACCTTCCATCGACTGACGGTTAATTGCTATACCAGGCTAATCCGATGTAGATACATGCAACATGATAATCTGATGCTGAACACTGTATTAGATCCTTTGCAACGGATAGATTGGTGCGTCAATGAAAGTCAGGCGAATCTGTTTGAAACTCTAAGGATTACAGAGCTATTATAGAATGAATTCAGTGAGAAACTGAAGACTCACTTAAATCTCGAGATTCCTCTGGCTGACTCGCGGCTGCAACATACAGCTGCGTTAATCTCGAAATTCTAACGGGATTTAATCTGTCGCTGACAAATAGGAAAAAGAGAGGCGAATGAGGAAGAAGCGGCAGCAGGAGGAGCTGGCGCAACAACAGCAGCAGCTGCAATTACAGGAGCCCTTTTACGTCCGTGCAAATGCATCAACGTTCACGAGCACAGTGGAAATTAAAGCTAGCCCGAAGGACGAAGTGTCGAGTCTCGGCTCGGGCGACAGACCCAATGTTACTATACTCGCACCAATCAGCATTTGTCTGGGTGCTATGCTGTGCTACATTGTGGCAGGTGCCTTCACTCTGCACAAGTTAGATGGCTGGTCCTTTGTTGGTACGTGCAGCATTACTTCTAAATTGCATAGGAATGCCCCGACCACCCTCTTCCCGGCGACCTACATTCAATTCCGCCAGCAGCTCTTACACTCGAAACCTTAATGGGCGCCGCACTAATTCCCGCGGCGCACACCTTCGCCATACAACACCGCAACACCCCCCATACCTTCTGTATTGGAGAGTTTCACCATCAAACTCTGTACGATCTTGATCGGACATACTCTTCAAATGAAACGCTTCCTTTGTCTACTATCCCTTGTGCGATCCAAATTGCTTCCCATGGAGAACTATCTCCAACTAGTGAATTGTTTTTATGAGTAAGTAACGGAATGCTTTTCTCTTCGTAACAGATGCAAGTTACTTTTGCTTCATGAGCCTGAGTACGATCGGCTTCGGTGACATGGTGCCTGGTTCCTATCCCCGCCCGAACCTCGCTGACTCGAAGAACGTGACAGTGTGGTTCTGCTCGTGCTACATCATGTCGGGGATGGCGCTGACGGCGATGTGCTTCAACATTCTGCACGACGAGATCGTGCACCGGCTGAGTCACCAATCGGAGAAGCCGGAGCCGGTCAAGCCCAGCCCGAGCGTCGACGAGCTATCGACGGATCCGTTCGCCCTAACTTCGTGACAATTTCCGTCTGGCAACTTGTGCCACAGGAACGGCACAGAGGAGAATAGTATATGCGCCACAGAGCCGCCCGCCGCTCTCTTCGCCCATGAGAACGAGATCAATATACTTAAGGACTCCTTCAATCAAGTAGACGTTACCAGGGACTGTAAGCCCATTCTGAAGCTCGAGGATCACGTGGTGGTACCGCCGATTCCTGCTGTCTACATGTTACCGAAAGTCGACGAGGAAGCTGAGGAGAACACCGAGATGTGAAATCCAATTGTTCGCCACCACGAGCCAAAGTCACCGGCATCACTGAACCAAACTGGTTTGATGCTCGGACTATTTCAGAGACTCCTTTCTAGCCTATTGCCGTTGTCATCTCGGCAACGCAGTAGACGAAGCACGTCGTACTAGTTGTTAAGTGTAGAGAGATAATTGTTCTGTAACGGTGGCATAGTGTGCTCGACGGCTGCCGTATGATTGTCGAGAGAAACATCTTTTAGCAAGAGAGACACGCACACATCACTCATGTTGGTGTTGAGTCCGGGGAGCGTTCCCTTCGGGTGAATCGCATCTTTCATTGAGGATTGCGCTTATTACACTGCACGAATCTCACGATTTCTTGATCGCAAACCTGTTCCCCCGATGTGATTGTAGCAAAAAGCGTTGTCGATGTTGTTAGCGATTAAAAGTATCGTCTATTTGTACTATCCTCTGGATTCAACATTGACCGGTACACGTACTTGCGTGTGGCAATAGTATTTTAATTAAGAATAAGCCTCTCTCTCCTCTAATGTGCGAGGCACCCAGCAATTCGAAAGAAAGTACACAGCTAAGTGAAAGGCTCGTCTCGGTCGGACTATCGTCATTCAGATCCAGCGATGAAAAGGAAATTTCAACGAGCAAGTAGTCAAATATTCAATGTAGCAGAAGTTCACTGCTGTTAATGTTCCGTGTCGCGTATCTCAGAATTAATTCTTAATTAATATGGTGCATTACTTCAAATACTCGTCCCACTTTACGAGTGGCGAGATCTAGATCTTGTCGAGTATATCATTCGAGTTGGCTGACTTACTAAACTGCTGACTCTTGCTGTTTTTGTCTTGTCTTTTGTTCTACTGTATTCGTCTGCTAATTTTGAAGATTTAGAGATGCCAGTAACCGCAACAATAAAGGGAGGGCTGGCAGGGAGAGGATTGTCAGGTCCAATGTGGGTTATGTAAACGGGGTCTTTCGGGTGGGTTATACTCCTCTATCGATCGCCAATACTCGCCACCATCCTATAAACACATAATTACCTTCTCAAATATTTTCGGCGAGAAATACGCTAAACTCTCGTAATCCGAGATTGATTGAGGATGTAACATTTCGCGATTGCACGATTCCTACTGCTGAATTGATGGGCCACTGACAAAATAATTACAGATTAATACGATATCGAATTTCGGAAACTCATATCCTCATTTTCCGTAAACGCATTCTGATTCTACTTGAGAGCGATTAATTCCATTTCCACAGCGGAATTACATGCCTACTGCAAAATGGATAGCTTTTTATGAAAGGAGAGTATTTTAATCGCTTTACGAGAAAGCGGATATTTCTGCATTTTGCTTTCTATCAGCAAAAATGAAAACTCGATTTTTTGAATGCTTCAGTCACTATCATATGCTACAAGTACTATCACGGTGACTAGAAAAAATATCTCGGGCGGTGGTAAGTTTAAAATTCCTCACGTTAAGCGGCAACGTAATTCCACGGGGATGGTACTTATTAATGTCGTGTTTGATAAACCCGGTAATGGCATTACACAAGTTCTAAGTAAGATGTCCTTGGGATGTGAGGGCGGGCGGTAAGCGCGCGGGCGCGTAGTGTCTCCTAAATGTCCCAGAAATTTCCGCAACTTCCCAACAGCCGTTCCTAAGTTAATCCGGGAGCGATCCTAACGAACATTCTCTAACATTTTCGTACCAAGCCAGCTGCAACATTCGGATTCCTGCGTAAATGCACCGCCGTGATTGTTAGACTCCAGTTGTATGTAGAAATTACATCTCGAAATGAAGTTGCAATCCCTTTGCGAATCAGAGAGTGCTCGGCGTATCGCGTTGTTTGACAACCACGCATTTCAGAAGTAATTATATGGAAGAGGTCGATTGCAACCTTCTGCAATTAGCTAAATTAAAACGCTATCCAGTATCATACCAGATATTCTCATTCGTACTCATCTACCCTGTCTTATAAGTTGATTCTTTCTGTTCCAACTGGATGGAAAATTAGATAATTTACTTTCATGAGAAAACACTATTGCTTAATGCTTGCTCGAAGCTACAGTTAAAAAAAGCTGGATTTCGGTGACGATAGTCTGGCGTAGCGTAACGCAGATTGATTACACGTTTCTATATGTATACACTCGCCTAGATAGAACCTACAAGAGTTTTTATATCTCCACGATCGAACACCCTTGAGGTACATGCGTTTTCGTATACAACACACTTCCTATATGTTGAATCTTGCGTTTAATCCTTAGATCGATGGAAAATAAGAGAAAACTACAACGCGCTCCGTACAACATTACGTACGACTTGATTACTCAGAAATACCCGATGACTGAAGGAACTTTGTAAATTTTTTGTAACTAACAACTAACGCGATGCAGTTATGTTTTTGTAAATTATACTCTAAGCTAGGATTTTTTACTATCAATCAAAGTTATCATACTGGTAGAGATTTGTTGTCGCGCGAACTGGTGCAAGATCTCACGTGTGGGCTCAACGATTAAGCGCAAGATTCGAATAGAGTGAATCAAATTCTGTGCTCAAGAACAATAACTAAAGTACTGTTACACCTAGACGTAATCCCTAAGAGTGTTGCATATAATGTGACTATACTTAATATGGATATTCGCGATAGAGTATCACATTGAGATGGATAACGGGGATAGCTATTAATTAGACGAGCCATGGCAATCCCGTTGTGTGGACAGGCTTTACAGAACTCCTTGTGGAAACAATCCCCCGTTATCAATAATACTAAAACATTATGTTATAACTCGTTACAACTATTTAAACTGCGTCCCAAGTTTTTTTAAGATTATCGAGCAAGACAGAACCCGAAGAATCGAAAGTACCTCCCTTAACATCTTTGCGACTGACGAATGAAACAGAGTCGAAAACGATTAATGAAACTTGTTGTTCAAGCTCTTGTTTCACGACTGATCTCTTCAATAGTAAAGTCTATTCCATTAAAGTCCAAGTGATAAACAGCTATCCTTTTCGGTTTTGTGTGACATATCATGTACTGTTAAGAACCACGTCGTAATTGTACGAGGCTCTGATGCTCGAGTGTATCCTAGTACACAAGCTGTCGATTGTCACGTACTAGCGCCTCGGGTCAGCGAGGATGCGCCCCGTTACAAGTAAAGGCGGCCGATTCGCAGTGGAGGGAAAACTACGCAACTAACGGCGGCAAAGGCGAATTTGTGTCTGGCGTTTAATGACAATCGATATCGGGTTGAGCGGTTGCTAGAGAGTTATCGTTATCACTTGGTCAGTGATTCGATGGGGCATCGTGGCTCCGCGCCAAGGCAAACTTTACTTTGATGCTAGTACACCGGGCCATCCGGTCATCGATCCCGAGCCCGCCTGACCGAACAAACTTCCTCGTGACACCACCACCCCATTCTAGCCTGGCCCGGCACAGACGACGATTCTCCAAGCTGACACTTCGGCTATTTGCCCGACTCATTTTTAACCCGTGTGTCTCCTCTCTGTGTATGTATACCCCTGTAGTAACACGAACTCAGCGGCCCTCGCAGTAGTTCGTGGCCAGACCTACTATTAAACTTTCGCTACCGGCGGTAACTGTAACTTTTAACTTTTTTAACGCGCCCTCGTCGTGGCTTTTCTAACGGACTGAAGCAATGACAGACCAAATACATACCGTGTACTCAGTTTCGTCAATTATTCGTATCTACTTCCGAGAATTTGTACGCGCGATGTTACAACATTATTAGGTGAATGTAAGTTCATGTCCATAATTCTGCCCTGTCCTCCTCATCCTCCCGCGTAATTTGGATACTTGTACAAATGTTAGAAGCTCTGATTCTAGTATATGGGAGACCGTATGCGGATTTGTACTAATCGCAACTCGACGCCGGTGTGGAAACGTGCGAACTTTCAGGCTCAGCGCCCATTTTTCCGCAAACTTTCCCCCGAATCTTCTCCCACGGCGTTTTATCCTTCGTTCTTGGAGTCTACTTTCGCCATACATTTATTCTCCCGGGAAATGCGGGAAAAGTTGAAATAGCTGTGTAGGTAGGCACCGACGTCGAGTGGCGTTTTGCATGGAAAGTACGCGAGGATGGTAGAAACCCGATGAATTCTATATGAGATTTCCCATTTAATGCATTAAGAATTCAGTAGTAACTTTCTTTCTTCGTTTGTACTGCCTTCCCAAGTGTTATTTCGCTAAGGTTTCCGTTCCTGGAACGAAGGAATATGTAACGTCACCACCAATTTGGCACGTGCCGTCCTACATTATACTTCGCCCGGAAACCCATTTCTTTTATTTACTTGTCACTCTAAACATCGCGTTAAAATGTGAAGAGAACTTTGATGTTTTTTAATATTCGACGCTATTGCGAATTTTTAATTCCCGGGGGGAATATCTTTATCATAAACTGGGTCACTCCATTTATTTATAACGCGGAACAAAATGTTCTATACAAATTTTCGAACGAGCGAAATTTTACTTGACGCATGTTGGACGACCATATGATTAATTAATACTGAAATATATGATACTATATCATACGTATTCTTTGTAATATTAATATGCCGGCGAGAGTCGTCGATTGTTGTTGCAAGTACACCTACTACAAAGCACTTTACCCAAATATCTAGCAATGATTTCTGTTTCCTTTTTGTATTTTAAGCGTTAAAATTATAAGAACTGTAATTCTACAAACGCCATTTCTGCACTATCGCGATCTATTCTAATACCTGGCAAGTCTTGTCGAGTGAAAAACTCGAAGTTCGGAATCTATCTGAACTATTGGAAGAGTAATACAAATACGAGGAGATGATAGAATGGACTTTGTGCTGGTTTCTTTACCGTCCTTTGGTTCAGTAAATTCTACATGCAACCGCAGCGTATACTGTATAATCACATAACTCAACGTTTGTATGAATGTTACTTATACGTCGGCTGCTGTCCATCAAAGTACGCCCAACGACATTACAAGACGACAACGTCGATGTTCGTAAAATTTTCTATAAAATACAATACTTGTACATAGTCTTGATTGTACGATACCACACCGTTAGAACTGGAGGTGTTAGACTAAATTACGTAAGTTTTAAGTCTGAATTCATACCCGCGCAATTCGCTACTCTCCACGTACGAATACAAATGCGCACTGCGGGCAAACGGAGACCTAACAAAGGAAAACAAGGAAAACAATACCACGCTAACAAAGTGACATGCTATGCGCTTAATTTACTATTTGTCTCTCTCTCCGCTACTGATTCGTTATACGACAATGACTTTGTGAACATGGAGGCATGTACACTATTTTCCAATTCCTCGTGCCACGAGCGATGTACAAACTACATACCCTTCTGTTGCCAGACTCGCAAGCGAGTTACGCGGCGTTCCACTTAACCCGCTGTCGAGCTAATAACGTCTCCATGCAAATGGTTTTCATATCGAACGGTCGCCTTAGTGAGTCAATAAAGCGATATTTTGCCGATCAATTGTATTGCTCAGTCAGGGAGAGGCACAGCAAATCTACAATTTTGAGGAGAATGCCTATTGTTCTCGACTTATTGTTAAAAGAAGAATCCACTAAAACACACTGCGTCCGTGGAAAATAATGCACTGTATGTACGCGTGCGAATTGCGATAATGTTTGTATAGAGCAAAGTGCTAAAGAACGTTTGCGGTCCTCTACTGACCAAGTTGCTAATTCCCATGAAAGGAAAGAATAAAAAAAATAGAGGTAAGTGGCAAGTTGGTCGGTAAATTACTTGTTTCGTAAGCCAAGCTTAAAGGAAATATCCGATCAGCGGACCTTTGCGTACACGCTCCTCATGGCGAAACGCGTTTTGTAAAAAGGAATTAGTCGATTGTACATGTAAGTCTTATAGAATCTATCGATCGTAACGCTAAGACTTGGCCGCAATTAGTTATACGTATACCGATCACGCGAAATCTGTAAATACTCGAGAAGAGGAATACGAACGATACGGAAGCGCATTCGCCGTCGGTGTAAAGTAAAGGATGATACAAATTGCTGGGTATTGTACCTCTGTATAATCGTTTGTCAAACCGTGTATCTTATAATACGAAATAATAAAAAAACAGGAACAACTTACAAAGTACTGTAATACCGAGAGCCTTTACGTTTACTCGTCAGAAGAAACCTAGTGGCTAATCATTACGGCGGTTGTGTTGTAAGTGGCGCACTGTCCCCCACAGTCCCTTTATCAGAAGGCAACCCTACCATCCCCACTTCTTGGCCAGCTTTGATAATTATTGAGTTCCTTACTTCAAGACAATTGAAAATACAGTATCGTGCAGCTTGTCTTTTTTAATCCTTCGGTCTGTCAAACATTACCTGACCCTATTTACGCTTGTTGACTATCCAATTACAATAGCTAAAATCTGGGCACCACTTTTCCGAGTCCCTATAAACTTATCATCCTGCCGACCTACTTGACTTTAGCATGGTCTACCATAATTTGTTCTATTTTTAACAGTCAGCGATACGACAGCTCCCACCACGAGTCCACATATGACTAAAAACTACTTGGGAAAAGAGTACACCGCACGTTTATAAAATAACGTTTTATTTGTTGTGTATGCATAAATTCATATTAATCGCCCTTTGAGCTGAAGCGCATGTGCATGCGGAACTTCGGTTGCTCCACGGAATGTATCTACGATCATACGAATTTAATAATAATTACAAGCTGCATTGAAGATTCAGGCACTAATTGGCTTGCCTTAATATGACGTGCTCCCATCTAACAACATTAAAATGCGATTGATAAATGTATCACTTGAAATGCAGTGATACCGTTCTTGAAAGCAGTATTAAGAATAGACATGGCTTTTTTAAAGCACATTCGTCAAATCTTTCAAGCAGTTCAAGAACTGTACGTAGGCAAAACACTTTCTGTGAACTTTCGGAAACGCTTCAATAACTTAGGGATCGCAATTGATTTGTAACCAGGAGGTGAATGAAGAATAGATGGTTAACAACCCCAATTATTTTAAGAAACAATCGTGTTGCAACCAGTTTTTCAAAATGCAATCCATTGATACAATTATTACGAAAAAGTATCTAAAACTGAAATCGAACTTGTCCGATTTCCCCTAAATTCAGACTTCAAATTGAAATAACCAGATGCAGAACAAGTCAACAGTAACAACCAGTTTTGTTTAGAGGGAAAAGATGAACTAAAAAAATATATGTATATACACATGTGCGATTACTGTACGTATATACGTGAGGAGCAAAGTATATAAATATATATTATCTTTGTTGCTCTGCGAGAGATCTATTCCCCACGGGTGTTTGAGTGGCACGAATTTGTACGATTACGAAGACACGAAAGTCACGGTAATAGGCAATTCGATAAACGTCTCAAGCGTCTTGTTTCTCCTATTTACAGATTCTCATTTATTATTTTAGCATAATATTCAGTGTAATGAGAGTCGCGAGTTTTCCACTCTGCTCGCAACGCAGTAGGCATTCTGGTTGAATTTCTTAAAGATTATAATCAGATCTTACATGAGATTCAGGTTTATATTGTTCTTATGGGTAGTTTAAATGCCAGTAACTAGTCGGACTGTATTTGCATGTGGCGATTATGAATCCGGAGGTATGCTACATCCATAAAAATAATTATTTAGTCACGAGATAATTACAATACATAGATTATATATTACAATTCAGATGCGATCGATCCCTCTACACTCCGTTCTTCCAATCTCGAAGGAATATCACATAATCGATAATACTTGGATATTACATTCCTGTACCGATCGCGTTAGACTTTTCAGAGTATTAGACTTACTATACGACGACTGTAAAATTCACTTATAAAATTCCAATGATAAGGCAGGCACTATCATAAAACTTTCGGCTCCCGTAATCAGCTCCTGTGCTAAACAATCACACACTAATATTCCTGCATTCCTTTCTGTGTATATTAGCAGGCGTACCAGTGCCCTATTACCATTCAATTACCGAGTGATAACTTTCCCGTACTTGCCGGTAATATCTCGTAATGGCACGTGCGAGAACTCTTCCCCTCGAATTCACGTTATGTGACTTTGGAAAGGAAGAGCACACGAAAGGTCGCGCTCGGGATTTCGTGTAACTTTTTTGTACTCAACGAAGATTTCGTCCGCTTTGGCAGCAGGGCCCGCTCAAGTGTTCTGACAGATATTGCGGGCCAGAAGTGACGGGACTTACAGACAGTTTAATTTCGGTAGGCTAGTAGATGTAATGCGGTGCGTTCACACTGTTAATCGATCATCAGCTCAAAATGCACCGCGCCCAATTTGTCGTGGCGACTGTGGTGGATGTTCTTCGCCCACGCCTTGCATTCCACGTTAATGAGAATACCCGCTGAAATAAGAATATTATGTTAATACAAATTTGGTAACCAAAGCATTTCTGTCTCACTGATGCGATGCTTACTTCGTGGACGTACGAAATGTACAGCTACCAGAGGGCTGAGGTAGCCCTCGGAATTCTCGAATGGATAGAAGTATCCAGGGAACCCTCTTCGAGGCAAATAATTAATCTGGCCTATGTTCTCTTGATCGGCAGGATTCTCACCCTCGCATGATACCCAGATCGTATTCAATTGCAGGGAATTATTTCCCTTCAGACTGGCGATATGTTCCTTTAAGTCAACCGGCATTTTAGCTGGTAGCGATTCCGTGTCATTGTAAAAGTCTGGCCGCCAGCCATAAATCTAAAAGAGAAATTGAATTACTCCTTATCCCAAAACGTATCATGACACAAGATCGATAATAGTGGTGACAATCGAACCAAAATGATACCTTGTTTAATTTAAGAAAAATACATGGCGCAGACTTGTGGTAATTGAATTTATTTTCCTTGGTACAAGGATGCCAGTTCTTCACATCGACGTCGCAAACTTTACCAGGAGGCGGTGGTTGGTTGAAATCGCACTTATTAATATTAGCACCAAGGCCGGGAACTGATCCAGGTGTTATGTAGTCTAAAAGATAATTGGGAAAATATGTCAACTTACGTTCCTGCTGTATTTCCTTTAAAAAAGAAGTTGTAATATTCATTGGTACGTAACACACACGTGGCATTTCTATGTTTTATCTTAATAATACGTGCGAGTATCCTACTCTGAGCGTCGCGGCACCATGCATTCTTTCACGCACCACAGTTCACCGGACTGTAAAAATATTATCTAATCATAAATTCCGTGGCCGAACAATTTTTCAGGCGAGAGGCATATTTATCGGAAGTATTCGGCCGCGATTAATATCGACAGGTGTTCATCAACCATGTGTTTCGTAAATACGGACGTGTAATATCACAAGATGGCTTCCCACAATCATCAGTTAGCCAGTCAATTTACTGTACGACACAATGGTGCAATACGATGGTTTCAACATTCAGCAATAACAAGCTGACAATTAATAGCTACCTTTAAGGAAAGTTTGCAAGGAGTCCACCCAGTGCTTGAAATTCTCGCTGTCGGTCCCCCTGTACCAAATCAACGTGCTCTCCACGTTTTCTGTTGGTGGCCTTGGCCTGAATCCTAATCCTATAAGCAGAAAAAAGGTGTAATGGTGATCGTGGGTGTGGAATATTGTTGTGCCCTGATATGACTTGGCATTCAAAGAAACATATGCGTACCAGGGTTTGTTCCGATTATTGAGCGTTCAAGTTGCCACCTTGGTATCCGTGGGTCCAACGTCTGGAAGAATCCCCAGAAGCAGATTGCGACCAATGCTGCCAGCACTCCGTAAAATATAAGGTAGAACAACCCAATTTTACCTGCACAATGAAACAAGTCGTACAGAACCAATCTATTTTTAAACTACAAAAAAATTAATTAAATCAAAGTAGAAAGACTGTACACGAAATACTGGGAAATAGAAGTTCTGGTGGGTAACAATTTTAAGCTCACATTTAAAAATATTCCGGCTTTCCGGATGAATATTTAAGTAAAGTGCATTGAATGAGGGCTACCACAGAATAGCGCAATCAGAACTGGAATGCAGTTAATCAGTATCGCAATTGCATTTCATTTTCAATATTTCCGGCTTTAATGTATCTTTCCGTTTTGCTCGCACACACTTCCGCCGCTGCATTAGTACGTTACACGACATAATACTGTCCGATTTTAGTGGCGCATATTTCTCCCGTACGTAATCCACTATTCCTAATAACGCGCAAGCAGAAAATGGTTCAGAAATAAGGATGGTCGTCCTTATTATTGTGCTTTAAGTAACAGTAGAGTTCAAACTAAATGAGCGATCGTCAGCCAGTACAAATGAAAATCCAGCAAGTGACTACCGAAATATAATTTACTCAATTCTTATTAGAGTCTTCCCTTAATTAGTGATCTTTGACAATAGCTGCTGAAAGCGAGGCCTTGAAAATGGGATGAACTGAAACTATAGTGAGGCCGGTTTGAAGCGGCAGTGAGACGACCTTGCGAGACATTGAATCGACACGTAATTGAATTGCTCCACTTGACCAGACGCTTTGATCTTCCTTCAAATTGAGTCTGCGATTAATACAATTAACCTACATTATGCGGCGTGCCAGCATACACCGATTGCTTCCGCCATTCTGTGGTAAGACACGTCTCTGCATTTAAATATTAAGCCTCTCGATTGACCCGTTGATAGTCGGATTCCCGTAATCGAATTCCTAAGAAATCTACTCAGTGCAAGTTACACCTTCGAGCCGTCAGTATCATTCTATTTACAGACAAGTGATCAGAAAAACGAGACGTGGGACATTAAGCCATAAAGCGTTTAAGTCTTTATGATAGACGAGTTAGAACCTAGAGCAATATGTACTGATGGGAAGTGCTCGCATGAGAATACGAATTAGTGCTCCTGCAAAGCCTGTCGTTTCGGTCGCGCTATACTATACTTAGCTATTATGATAAACGCTCGCGAAGGGCACACGTGGCCGAGTGCTCTCTCAGCCACCAATCTGTTTTGTCTCGTTACGCTCGTTTGCGGAATCACGCGCAGCGAAATCTTCATTATTCTCAGCTATCGCGTTTCGCCTAGTCAAACAATATTGACCTTTCCGGAGCTGCAATCTCGCTGTACTGTCGACAGATCTCTCCCTGATAATCGAATCTGGACCACACCACTAACAACAATAGTTATATTTCCGTCGTCGTTTATACTCGTTTAATTTTCGATTGAAATATTAATAAAAAGTTTGATATATAATAAATGATTGTAAGATATTGATAACTTCGAATTTTGCTTGCACTATGAAAAAAGATCGAGTGCCAAGCATCGCTGGCCAAAGAATTCGGATCCAACGCACGCACGCAAACAATGTACATATGTACGCATGTATACATATTTGAAAAGAAATGTAAAACTTGTTAACCGGCGAGAACCTAGCATAAGACCATTGACGAACTGGTTTTTACCGGCAATAACCGATTCAATTCAGTCGTCACCGATTTTCGCAAGACGGCGTACGCAGTCGCACGGACGCTGCATGTGTGAATGGTCCATTCGCAAGATCACGGAGAAATACGATAAGCAGAATCTCTCGGCGGGGTAATGGTCGTCTTGCGTTACAGGTATTCATACTTCGCATGTAACGTGATATTTCGGTCGATATTGCGAACATTACGGAAGAGCCTCGACAATGTGTCCAGCTGATTAGTAGGAATTCGTAGAGATACCGCGCAATACAGGTTTCTAATGAATTCGCATAAAAGCTTTTGCTTCTACACTTAACACTTAAAACACGTCAAACTTGTCTCCTAAATTACGCAGATTGCAAGGTAAACGCGCAAAATGAAATCCATCCACCCAGACATAACAAATAATTATAGTTGTTCTACTAATACTTTAGTGCTAAAAGCACAAAGAATTGCGTGTATGAAAAGTTTACGTAAATCTACTTGTCCCTAAATAGAATAGATAGAAAACCTAGATCTGCATGACTGTCTTTCGAGTTCGACTGTTAAGCTCAAACGCTGACATCTCTCGCACTACTCGTTAAAGTGCAATAGTGCAATAGCTGCTGGCAGAACTAAACTAGCTAGGGGAGACCAGGGCCAAAACCTAGTGGCAATAAATTATAACAGATCCACCATCAGACACAATCAGACAGCGTATAGAACAGACAGACCTATTGTTACAAACTTTTATCGTCAAGTAACCGAGTGACTGTCAGATGGATTCTGCCTGACATTACAAATCTTTTCATCAGTACGAACTTGGAAATTGCGAATGCCGAGCGATAGCATGATGAACCCGGTCTCACGGAACTTGGAGTGCTTCTGAAATCGGCCTGTACCAATTCGAGGCACTGTCAGGTGGCACGAAAGCCGCCGTGGCCACGTTCGTGTGGGTGTACCCTTCGGAATGGCCCTAAGTTACGTAATGCCGTAATGCCTCCATTTAACGCCAATTGACCTCGTTGTTCACGTTTGCGCTAAAGGAAGTTTAACAATTGCCATTCAGCCAGGCAAAGCGTTGTGTGTGCGCCGCGAATCAGCCGGCTCTTCGCGCTTCCGTCTTTTTCCCTCCCTCCCTCCTTCCCGCCGCAGTTGCTCTCCTGTCCAGGATCCACGGACTGTTCCTTTCTTTCCATTCCAATCCATCGGATGCGGAAGTACCTTCGTAATCGGCGCAAAAATACACGCCGGAAGCGCTCAATGTTGCGCAAGCAAATAAATACTGCTGTCGGGTTAATGACACTGGGTCCGAGCTTTGGAAAATGTGCGCACACTGTTGTATCTCTTCTGTAAGATGATGTAGAGATGATAACACTAGGGGGTCCGGATACTAAATGTTTCTATGTCGCGGGATAAAAGTCCTTGGAAAGAAGCTTGGAATTTTTTCTGGAGATCTCCGTCAATCCTGTGAGATGATGCTGAGCCGCTTGTATGTAGCAGGGGCTTTTGTGCACGTCGATAAGCCAGGTAGACGATAAGCCCGAGCGGATCCCCTCTCCGAAGGCCACTGACACAATAAAAAGTTCAAGTGCTTTATTGGGCCCAATTTACTTGATAGCCTGCATCTCACGAATCCAGCGAGATTCACGGCTTTTTTGCCCGGATGCTTTAATCAAACAACACGGATGGAAGTAAATAGGATCTGTGCGGAGGCTTCTTCCTCAGGGATTGATGTCGGTAAACAGGCGAACTTTTTGAGAAGACCCCTTGTCGATAGCGCTATGGTTCTCTCGGTACTGTCGACGCCCTGCTAAGAGTTTCTTAGAGAGGCGATACATAATCTCCCGAGTTAAGTAAGACATTAAGCTGGTTAAATAGGTCTCAGACTAAAGGTTACAGCGATAACGAAATGGCTGTCGCACGATCTCCGCTAAAGAAAGTGCGTGTATCACATGCCAACGAGAGCAATAAAGCCACCTGCCATAATCCACATTCATCGAAAATTATACGATTTGCTTTCGACTTAATCCTAACGACCCATACTTCGCCAGAGTGTCATTCGATTTGTTTGATTTAACGTAATCACACTCTAAGTCACATATCTTTGAATCTGTCTTCGTCGATCTATTCAACCAGTGTTTTGTGGTCTTTGTATTAGCAGCTGACGAATAAGCGACTGCTCGCTCGAACACTCATCTCGCAGAATCATTTTAGCATTTACAACAGACGTAAGAATAGGGGAATTCCGCATGTGTTGCCGGTGGCATCGTAATTGTTAAAGCCAATATGATATCCTAGCTATATACGCATCTGTGTAATTCATCTCATTTGCGAACACTCCTTTCCAAAGGTAATGTCTCTATAAATACGCTCTTGCCCAGGGTATAAGTACGGCTCTAACAAGTATAATAACTTCGCGGACACTTACGGACTTCAAGAGTCAACTCAAGAGTACGACTGAAGAATTGAAGCTTCAAACTAGGATCGATGCTCGCTGCGTAAGGACTCTTTATGGAGGTTCTATTTGTAGAAAAATAGATGGCCGCATTATCTTATGGGGCAGAGTGCCCAACCCATACAAGGGCGTGTTTATGATTGTCGCCATGACAACCTCACCCTTACTACTCATTATTCGGGTGAATATTCACACCCGTGTGAGTTTACTTTGCTTGTTACTAGAATTTTCTTTGCCATCATTACGTTTCTACGAAGCGATGAGTTTCTGAACCATGATAACTGTGAGCCTTTCTCTGCTAACCCTTTGCACTTGTAGTTTTTATCCTATGATATAATATTGACATTTGGAGATAATTGATATCTATGAAAGTACAATTGGTTTGGTGTAGAAACTGTGTGTCAGATTCACCATAATTCTTTTGGGAATTTCAAGTAGCATCATCATATTGTCATGAATAGCAGAATGCCGGTGCACTTGGTCCACTTAGCATTCCGCAGAGGTTTAATGTGTAAATGCTACTCTAAACATTATTACACCATAAGTATTATAGGCAAAGAAATAGTATTCTCAGTTCACGAAGATCACCAAGTCGTTGAACCGAGATGCGAGTGATGTTACGTGAGAGTTCACCGTTTCCACCTTTACAGACGCGCTGTGATGGAATACGTGTTGAATGATCAGCGAGTGCGAATAAAAGAAGAATTTGCGGGAATTTTTCGAGTTTCACGAAACTAGGCAATAAGAGACGGCTCCACACATAGTGAGTGCAGGCTTGCATCAGACACGCTTGGGAGTAGTTAATGTCAGGGGCATTAACATCCTTAGTATTCGACAAAGGCGCCTCACTTCTAACAGTCAATTATGCCAGAGAGCGCTTAATGCTAATTTAACAAGGGATTCAAATGCATAGCTGTAGGACGAACTCGAGATCTTAAGACAACGTGTCTGAGTATTACAGAACACAAATTCTTGTCCTTGTTACAGCTGACGACTGAGACTTGTCAGAGAAACTGATCTGCCTTCCCCTTCGATTCTCTTCGAAAACCAAGGACATCAGTTTCACTTCAAGTAATCCCAATGCTCTCTCTGGCTAGATTCGATCTATGGAAAACTACTCGTCCTGAATTACTACTGACTAGCGCAACTAATTCGAACTTAAATGTACTTTTGCCCCCATATTTTCAGTCCCCTCAAAATGTATACATATATTCGTCCAGGCGCATACCTGTCGAACCAAAAGTGCTTTCATTGACAGGAAAGCCACTAATGAGACACAGGTAAAAATAGATCGTATCGGAGGAGCTGACACGAGTATATCTAAGCAGAAACTTTCAATTTACAAGTGGAATTTTAAGCATTTGATTTTCTTTTCTATGACACAAAGAAATATCTGTAAAAGAATTATGCGAACCATTACAAACACTAGCAACAAAGACCCTGTTTCGCAGGTCAAACTGGGCGTTGTGCCTGTGCCACTAGCGCGCGATCTCTCCAGCAATCGCTCCCAACTCTCCACTCCAATTCATACCATCAACAACAGCACACCGCTCCCGCAATGACTAACATCTAGATCAAATCCATACGATGCATCGCGCTGCTCAATATTAATGAGCGCGTGTAAAAAAAGCTGCATGTTCATTAGTTACGAGCGCATCAGAATTCTTTCCGTGCATCGGCTGAAAGTGGGAAGCACCGATTAAGCGCGCTTACAAATGGAGAACTCATAGCGAGCAATGTGAGTTTTGTAGTTCCAATAGCTTGAAAAAGTGGTATCCTGACATTTCGAGTGGGAAGACAAAGTTCTCTTACCCCAACTACTGGCAGTTCTGCCCATGAATGCGCCGGTCTCACGGTTATAGAGGAACGTCCTTAGAGACTGGCCGGTCGACATGCTCGGCGGCTTCTCGTATGGGTTCATCAACTCCCCGGTAACCATCTTCGGGTCCTTGGCAACCATCGCGTCGGCCAGGTGTGCGTGCGCTCCTCAGCTTGCCTCGGCTCAAAAGTCTACACTGCTTTCACACTGGACGCGATGCTCACGGGAAAGAAGAAGCGTACACGGGGAACACGAACTGGCGAACGCGCGAGGACGAAAAGTCGCTCTCGTGCGACTGGAAGGTTTAACTCGGAGAATTTGTCCAGGGGGAGGGGGGAGAGAACAGTACGGTGTCGTAGACACTGGAACCACCGTGCGTGGATTGGAATCGAGAGAGAGAGCGGCTGGCAGTTACTCCGGTGCCGACAGTTGGTCGTTCGGCGCCACCAGGTTGACTAAGCAAGCACGCCTTGTGTTCGTCGAGCCAGACTTCTTCGCTGCTTCACACCGCCTCGTTCCCTCTTCCGTGCTTTCTCGCTGCCTCTCTTGCCGATCTGCCCCCGCTCTACCAGTGTTACCGCTTGGCCTCAGCGCTTCTCTACGCCCGCACTTCTTCGTCTCGCTTACCCTCTCTCCTCGCTCGAGTCCCCCGGCTCTATTTGCTTCGGCTTCTCTCTTCCTCCAATCCACTTGGATCTACCTCTCTTTCTCTTGCTGCCTCTCCTTAGCTTCCCCACTTGCTGGAGGATCGCTCCATTGCCATGACGTGTCGCCTGTGCACGTGCATGTGTGCTATGTTGGTGTGGCTGCTCGCTGCTCGGTGTGTCAGGGCGTGCTGGGTGTGTTGGGTTCATGGTGGTGCCTGCTGGAACCACCGGCACGGCTAATTCTTCCATGGGAATTTTCCTTGGCCACTGTGATGATCTAACAATGTCATGCCAAGTCCTGCCTATAACTACGGAGTTTGTATGTCTTGACAGTGATGAGATATGGAGCAACCTGTTTTTTCTAGACAGTATTATGCTCCGAACTCGAATCCCGTTTGGGCTTCGTTTCGGAACCACTACGGTTCCCCTTAAAACATCCGTTTACATCATTAGCAGGTAGGCAGTTCAGAGGTTGTCAACAGGCGCCGCGATGACTTCGATTCTAGGCAAGCGCTGTATTTTTGGAGAGTGCGTATGGCGCTTTGTAGTGATTGCAAACAAATTCTTTTTCTCCTTGTGTTTTCAAGATTAACAAAGGGACACAACATTTCGTTACGAGAAACGCTATTCTTATCAACTGCTGTGTATGCACCTTTTGCTCCAATGTGAATACCAGGTAAAAATGCTTGAATTAGATTTTAATCAACCACTGTCGAGAATGTTCCGAAATGCTTGGAAGCCTGGCCACTTCCCGTACAGTTGGAACGGCATCACGCATTGGGGCACCATAGAGCGTTGTCCCATTGTTATGACGTGGCAGGGCGCGCCTGCAGGTGCACGCACGCTAGAGGCCCGTGGCTCTCGCTCACTCACACTGTATTGAATTCTGTGAACAAAACCACCTGCTGAAAGAGCCATTCGAATGCTACCGATAAATTAGCAAGTGCTTTCTTGCTACCGCGAATTCCATTGATGAGAGTAAGAGGAAAGAGTAAAACTACACAGATACACAAGTACCAAAGGAGATGCATTCCCGTATAGGTACAAGATGTTCGAAGGTGAAAGTTAGCGGAATGGAGCAGTGCTGTTTAGGCAGATGAACTACTTATGATTTACTTGCTAAATTAGATAGTTGATATAACCTCTATCCGAGGTAGAACAGTCTTATTATTTAAAGTCTACAAGTACAATATATATAAACGTAACTTACAATGTTATGCAAGCAGATAAGTCTGAGGAATAAATTACTACGAATTGACGTATTATTGAAAAAGTACTTGATCGATGAACGATACAAAATATTGACTTGCTATATAGACCCACCCCCCATATTAAGGAACAGGGTAGCACTGAAGAGTGCTGCAGCAGAGACGAGAATGCTCTCGCGGCAGAGCAGAGAAGGCCGCGAAAACGATTTCCTCGACTTGATCGCCGAAGAGCAAATTGGGGGCTAAGGTCAGAGCTCGTGTGTGTGACCTTAGTAACCAGCGGCAAGCCGGTGTGTGCGATTCACAGCACCGTCCCATTGCCGGTTTCCTCGGACCCCCGCGCGTCATCATCTACGTACGCGCCCGCGCGCCTCCTGTAATCTGACTCACATACGGAGACCGATCTGAATTGACCACATCCTGTCCACCGTGTCGTGTGACATTAATGTCATTGCCGTGTGCCGTCCGACTGCGAGGATCGGACCGAATAGACGGAAGAATCAGCCTCGCTACCGAGGCACTTTAAAGTCTCCGGGGGCCAAGGAGGCTGCACATCAGTCGCTCATTGTCGCGGAACTACAGCTCGTAAGATTAATCAGGACCCTCGAAGGGTAGTACCATACCGTGTGATTCTTATAGGAATGTACTAACTTTCGAGAACCTAAACTCTAGAACTTGATAAAACTGCCTGTACAATTGTCATAAGGATTGAAATGTGAAAATGTCCCAGACTGTTTACCGCTCGACCCTGATTGCCACTGCGTGATTACTTGCAGATTGTTTTTCGGGGCTACTATCTCTGCACGTATGTGCGTACTTATATAGGCCACGTACGACGATTGTTTGCGATTCGTATCGGAAATAAGAGAATGCAATACGTACTACATGTTAACAAAGACAACTCGAACAATAGATGTGAGCACCGTGAGTGAGGACAGCACAGCATGGATACGTTCCAGTTGATCGACCTAAGCGAACTGCACGGAAGTCCAACGAACTGCGCACTTGCCTCACTCTTATCCTACTATGACCACGCAGGTCACTTCCTTATCCAAGCTACCGACTTCTGTCTACCTGGTTCTCTCCAATGCCGAGGTCTACTACCCCTAATTTTCTGGAATTCCACATACCATACTACTTTAATTAAAAAGTACATCTGGAGGGATGCGCCAAATCTAGCCTACTATTATAGAACAAAAGCGCTCTGCTCTAAGTTGTAATAAATTATTAACAATTTTAAATTCTAACGTGGGATGAATAAATGTAGTATCTTCAACTTGTTCTGTTAGATTCTACGTTACATACAACATTCACTATGTTATAGCTGTGCAAGTAAAGTATTTACTTTATTATCCCTCAAGAAAATTCATCCAATTCTGTAATGTTGTGGAAGCTAAAAAATTTCGAATGCCCTTCCCGGTAGCGGTGCGAATCGGAAGTGGCATACTTCAGGGAAGTACGCATGCCCGCTGCCGATCCTAACCTCAGCAAATCGTCTACTTGTTAGATGGCAACAAAGATGGCGGATGCAGCCAAAGTTGCGAGTGTCTGTCTCGATTGGGCGCGTTGACAAGTGCTCGTTCGGTGCCGAGGGGCTCTCGCTGGTGAAATTGCGAGTCGGTGGTAGCGTGTGAGCGTGGCTGGTGTGCGGCGGCTTGTGGCTCGACGGGAAATTATGATAGAGACTCTCCTCGAAGTATGAGTGAACAGGCGGATTCGGATGCGCAGATCTGCGAGGAGAATTCGCACGCGACCTTGAATGCCGTGGACCTGGAGAAACTGCCGCCGAGGACGATCGAGTACACTGGCAGGAGGCCGCGATTTGGTACGGGCAATGTTCCGCTCTCGCCGTATATATTGATCGACGGCCGAAAGCTAAGGAGCTCCCTGGCCTTCACCAAGAAATGGCCGCCCCGACGTGTTAGTTTCCCCACGAATGACAATGACTTGGTTACCGGATACCTGGAGCCGGCCAACCCATGGGAACTCGGTGAGGACAATACGCAAGCTTTCCCGACGGCTTCTGCTCCCAACTCACCCACCTACTTCACTCTCTCGTCCCTGGCCCCCCCTTCGCCACTGCCATTGCATACTCCATTCACCCAGTTATTGCATACTCACACTGCCACTCCGAATACGCATTTTCATGGATTTCACAATAAAGCCGTCGACTTACCCGTCACCCTTTTATTTCGTCTCCCCGGCGAACGCGCGGACTTCCGTGCACGCCAAACTCTCCCTTATGACAGTCGAATGACCTGGCGGTACCTCGCGCGAGACCGAAATTCGTTCAGAAAACGCGGATCTTTCTCCGCTCTGGATTTTCGAATGATTGAGCTTAGCTGATTAACACTGACATTTCTAGGCAGCCCATGTACATATTATTCACATTCCGTGTGTAATTTTATGGAAGATTATGTTCTTACAAGACTCTATGTACATATCATCGATTGGTTTAATAAAGGTTTCTTTTACCAACTTAATCTACAGTTTTCATGACTTATTGTCGTAGGTCCTTCGGCCTTCTCTTGTGCATGGAAATAGTTCTGAAAAATTGGTTTTTCTAACATATGTTGTAGAGATTGAAGTATCATCTACCATTTAGTTTGAGATGATATAACTTTCATACTTCATATGGTGTATGTGACTGCTAAATCGCGACACGGCTTAACAATGATTCTTTAAGTTAATGCATTTCACCAATTTGTTGTTCCAATCAGTTATTGCAGGTGTTGCTGATGAAAGCAATCTAACTGAAAGTATATTGATGTAATGTAGTTTTTAGCACTGCACCAGTGATCTAAAAAAAGCTAGTACAGTCAATGACTATATAGGCTTACTTTCTGTGTCAACCAATTAAAGCTCTATAGATACCAATGAAACTATTCAAATAATTCTTGTCGGTTGCATCAGTGGGTTGGATCCAAATAAACCGAAAATGTAAACACAATCTTGACGAATAATATTTCACAAAGAATCCTGCAGTTTTGAACTTTCCACAGCAAGATGATTCGTTGTATTGTATAACAGTCTATAGAGGAGATTATATCACAATCTGACATTTCATGCAATCAACTTCAGATATGCTACTCGTTCCATTACTTCATAGTTTTGCAGAGTGTAAAAAGAATAAGACAAGAGATCATGTTAGAAATGCAATAAACAATGTGATTTCCTAAGATAATCTGTACTATTTATAACAATCATTGGTGAGAAGTGTAGCTATTAATAAATACATCCAACAAACTTCTGTCTCTATAGGAGTTGTACATTATATATTTAATTATTTTATATGCTGAATTGAGTCGATACTTTTGATAATAGAGAGATATGTGCGAATTACCGTTCTACAATTATAGTACTCTGCAGAAGTGTGCTAAAGGCTTCTGAGAACGCTTTGGCATGCATGCCATTTGTCAATGAACCAAACACTACTGTACCTGATGTACAAATTACACAGCTATTTCTGTCTAAGTATGAGCTTGAATTTCCTTTACCTGAATCCTACTCGCAATAATTACTTGTGACTGAGCCATTAAGCTTTTTTGTATAGCGTGCTAAACATAGAGTATTGGCCAATCCGCACCATATCCTAATTATAAGTTTGACATACCACCCATGTTATAGAATAGACTTATGTGTCTAATAACTATATTAATAAAATCGCACCTTTTTCCGATGTGTAATGCATCTTTCGTGACGAGAAACTAATATTACTCCGAATTCGTAATTTCCATCGGAATACTTCGATTCAGTAAGTTGAACTTGGAGAGGTCTTTGATAATGGATACTTTTTATATGGTCGAGGTTTAAGTGTTATCTATAGTATTATATACAACACGCGACAACATTAATACGTTCTCTGTGGATGCAAGGCGCATATCAAGTGATTCGAAAGAATCGAAAGAGCAGCTGCTTAATTCTCAGTGCTTCTTCTCGAGACAGCCTTTATTTCTTCATTGCATTGAGATCATAAGCAAGAAATAGTACCCCCATTGGCTAGATCTTTAATAAAGGAATTAAGAGTTGATGTTGTCGTGATCCTTTGCTTTTCCAGGGTCAAACTTATCAACTTGCTTTGTTATGATAGTGAGGTGAACATTCGATGGAAATGTAGAGAGTAATTAATGATCGAGTCATTCCTGCCGTATGAAAGGCTTGGTGAGTCATTACAGATCGCCGCAGCGAACGTGTTAAGGGAAAACTACAACTATCGATACAAGAAAATGCTCTAGAGCGTCGAAACTATTTAAGCTTAGGGTTACCCTATATGCATTTAGTAGTTCACTAAAATATTTATTTATACAAGCGAAGATACACTGACCTACAAAAAGACGGACTAGAAATAGCTATTTCGAGAAATCTCAAACAGGGGTATCGGAAGGGTGCAGTCGCCGGTTTCCGACTCCACTGACTCTCCAATACCTCCAAGCCATTCGACTGGAATCTTACATTACAAATCATTGTTTTTTAAGTGACTTATCGTCACGTTAAAAATTGTTACACAACCTGGTGATTGGTGCTTTTATGTGTGCCTATTGACTTGCCTAACACAGTAGCAAATTTAAATGTTTTCGAGGTATTCTAATTTTTAGTACGGTTTTTGGCGGTCAGTAATTTTTCTATGCTTATACATTGCGAATTTATTGTTGCAATTATACCTGCTTCTCACCAACTATCGAATGCAATTTTTTCAGCGGAAAATGTTAATCGACAAGACTTGATCTCAGCGTACAAGGAATCCTGCGTAAGACACAACACAGATCCATTGGAAAGTGTTATAGGCCAGCTCGAGGTAAAACTATTTTCTTCTTTCCTTAATCGCGCCTATATAAACTGTTCTCGTGCAAAACATGTGATATAGAAATCTGTAAGTGTTAAGCATTACACTGTACAGTGATATATTACAAAAGAGTTACGAAATGAACTGCAAAGTGCTAAATACGAATAAAATAAGTACAATTACGATTAATCGCGGCGACTGTGTGTGTGTACAGGAATACATGAGATACATGTATGCATTGACAAATAAAGAGAATAAATAGAAAGTGAAGTGTAGTATCATTTGTCGTTGGCACATGTATTGAAAATCCTGCGATACTCCTCTTTCACGTAGATCACTATGCAATCGTAATTTAGTAACTAGAGCTTTACTTTTCGCTTCTTGGCGGTGACACTGTCAGCCGACGAAAAATAATCCTAATGAACAATTTAATAATAATTACAAATGTTCCTCCACGCAGAACTTAGAGATAGCTGATCATCGTTGCGAGCAACTTAATTTAAAGGGGGAAGTGCTGGATCAGAATCATTCTGAGCCGCTAGAAGAAATTCTGAAAAGAGTACAATTCCATAGAGTTGATTTACAAGGAACAGCCCTCAATGATGTGGTACGATGACATTGATTTCCATACCTTTCTTGTGGTTTATGAATGGTCCAATTTATCGACCCATTCAAAATACTGATCTAATTGTTCTTGTTTTAGAGTTCAGTGATATTATTCGATATGATGGAATACTACGAATCCGCGAGACACTTAAATATATCATCCAATCAAGATATCGGAATTCGTGGCTGGGAAGCATGTGCACATATGATAAAAAAGGTATTTTTAATTACGTGCACCTTAATCGATAAATTCTGTGCCACTATTCTTATGTGTACGGAAGAGCGTCGTATATCCGGGTTGAGATGATCTTTTAAACGTTCGCATAATCAAGAATTGTATAACCGACTCAAAAACTGTGCCCGGATACTCGCCGTTCTGCTGTCTACTATTGTCTATTGTCGTTGTTAACTCATCTTTAAGTTTTATGTGTAAATAGAAATAGAAGTGAATATGAAAGAGTGTGAACAATTCAAATATATGTCTATGATGTTCATGACTACATTTTTGAGTATATTATTATTAATGCAATCATTGTTTGTTTAGACCCAGTGTTTAGAACAGCTTGAAGCTAAGGATGTAACGCTTAATGAACAGTACATGAGTATCTTGAGCCGCGCATTGCGAGTAGTCTCTCATCTACATGTCCTTAAATTAGAGAATTGCGGACTTTCGGGAAGAGCCATGGTCATACTAGGTATTTATCATGCGAGACATAGTATAATAGTAGCATCACTTATTTGTAAAATAAAAGACGCGAGGCAACGCCCAATTATATCTATCTATCTATGTGAATAACGCTTGTAGTGTACTCAACTATAAATCTCATGGTAGACAATTCAGGTAGAATACAATCCCTGCAATTTCTTCAGATACTTTCCACCAAAAAAACCGATATTTTGATGTACAGACAGCTTTTTTGATCGATGTTAGTCTTACACTAAAAGCGTATCACGTGAAGTTATAGCCCTTGTTTAATTACCCAACTGAACAAAGGTGTTAATGATGTGCACTCTACAGTTACAGCTCTGAAAATGAACACTGGCATCAGGGAATTGTACCTCGCTGATAACGGGCTGGATTTATATGATGCTATACAACTGGGCTCCTTGCTAAGGCTCAATAATCATTTGCAATTACTTGACGTTAGGTATGTAAAATCAAATTTCAATAAAATACAAAAATAGGACTAACTCCTTATGGCTAGGATTGTTTTGTCTATTACTAGCAATAGGGATTTATAGTATTCTAGGCTGCAATAATGTTAGTATAAAGTATGTTCTTGGAAATGTTTTTCCTTTAGCAATAATAACATCCAGGATGATGGTGTACGAGATATGTTGTTGGGACTTATCAATCAAGTGAATGAAGACAAAGATGGAAAAGGATTAAATATACTTATATTATGGAATAATCGACTTACTCAAAAATCGGCGCCGTACTTCTGTCGTCTTATTGTACGTTATTTGAATTAATGAAAAATTCTTAATGTCTTGATTGCTTCTGGCGGATAAGACTAAGATTCGATTTCATTTCCAGTCTCATTCAAAAACTCTGGAAACATTGAATATTGGACAAAATGCATTCACTGACGAACTGCTGTGTACTGTGAAGGATGCTTTGAAGAAAAATCGAGTGCTTTTACAATTGGGTATGCAATCGACAGAACTGACATGTAGTGGCATTGTCGCGCTCAGTGAAGTAATCAGTACTAACCAAGTGTTACAAGTGAGTTCCTGCCCATGTACTAATCAATAAGATATTTTTCTTTGATAATCATTGAGAATCTCTATACCATTTTAACGTCTATTTATTTTTGTAGAGGATAGATCTTCGAGATAATACTATACAAGTGACTGGTATCCGGGCCCTGAGTACTGTTATGAAGACTAATAAAAATGTTACACAAATTGATCTCGACGATAAACCTAGAATACGAATTGTAAGTGACACACCATCTACAATAGGTTTAAAATGCTTTAAGAAACAATTTCTCCTACTACGTATATTGATTTTCACTTAATTAGCAAGACGGCACTTTACACGAGTACATGGAACTGCTTGCCGAAATTCGAGGCTGCTGTACGGAGAATGAGAAAAATCGTACGTTGGATGAAAGTAGAGATGGTTCCGAGAGCCCGCAGCATTATAGCAGATTCTGTAGTGCGAGTTCCCGTAAAATCTCGCTCACATGTCAGACACTGCCATGCTCTTCACCATCCTCGACAGCAGTGCAGAGTGACGGGCAAGGACGATCAATGCTCGAACCGAAACGTGCTAGTGGCGGTCGTCTTCGTTCCCCAGCACCTAGTCCTATACCTTCGCCAATAGCCAGCCCAATACCTAGCCCATCTCGAAGCCGTTTCGTCGTGTCTCGCGTACCTGAAGCATCGCTACGTTCCACAGATTCCTCAGCGTCTTCCTCTCCGGTCACACCTCCCTCCCTCGGTTCATCCCCGACTTGTTTTTTCCCCTCTGCCAGTGGCTCCTCTAGATTTCGCGTATCTCTCGTTGAATCAGCAAGCACTGTTCCGTCGCCTAAGTCAGTAGTAACATCGGCCAAAGGCAACGTCACGATTGGTTTCAGTTTTAAACTCGATACAGTGGAGTCGGCCGATTCCGACGACTCTGATAGTGTATCCAAGTCGGACTTAGGAAGAAGTAATGATCTGAATTCGGAAAGTACATCTGACGCTGTGAAGCATACTGAGTCTTGTTTGGTGCCGGATGTAGTTATTTGCGAGTCTACTGACCCATCGGCACCTGTTGCCGTCAATGTCAACGATAGGGATACAAAGAATATTTCGGCCACAAATCCTTTTATGGTAGCTCCACAAGATAGGATAAATTCAATTGCATCGAGAGAGAACGAACACTGTGATGTGAGAGACAATCAGCCTACCGCTCCAATCGAATTGGAAGGTGCTGTTGCGGTAGCTGCTGCCGACAGCATAAAGGATAATTGTAATGAAAGTACAAAATGCGAAGAAACAGCTACGAGTGTAAAGGAAGATAAAGTAGATAGCAGTAGCCATTTAGCAGCAAATAAGTCGACAAACAATACTAACGAGTGCGATGCCGCGAGCAAATCCACGAACGAATCATACTTCCGTGAACTAGTTAAGAAGCATTCGCAAGCGAAGCAGAACTCGTCTGTACAAAAGCATACCTCGAACTTAGAAAAATTGCTGGAACTCTTTCAGCATCCCGGTAGTTTTTTCTCTGATTCCACAAGCATTAATCCAGTGGAAACTAAAAGTACTTTTCAAGATAGTGTAAGCGGCATAATGGCTTTTGGAGATAAGTTTCATAACTATTTAAAAGAAGGCAGGGAGAAAGTTGTTAGTCAAGGGACATGGTCAACGGAAGAAGCTCCGTTGCCAGCGAAAAGTAAACCACTTAAACCCACAAGTTTATCTCAATTAACAGGTTTTCAAAGCTTATCAAATATCTTCTCGTCGTTCAAGCTGGACGCTAACCTAAATCTTTTTGAACAGAGTACTAAGTCTGGCCCCAAAACAACGGAGCAGGACAATGTAATTAGTTCGCATGAGAAAGAAACTCAGGAAAATGTAATTGAAACGAGCGATGTACAATGCGCTGGCGTCTGCACCAGCGACAATAGAGGGCTAAATGTATATAGCACGGTAGGCGAAACTAACGTTTCGACTTCGACTAAACAATCGTTACCTGATGATGTGCAATCAAAAACTAACGATGGGCATACTAGCAAAGACTTAGCGTTAGAAGAAAACCGCGTTGTTCCAACAAGAACAGTAGACTCTTGCTCGAAAATTGTACATACTAGCCCATTGTCCGATGTTCCGGAGAGCAAGACGACTCTGTGTATACCTATGCTAACAAATTTACCTGAATACTCTGTTTTAGAAGTAACCGGAAATAGTGTAAAGAGCAAAAGCGTAGACGAGATAGTAGAAAAGGTAGAATCAGTAGTAGTAGAAAAAACGTGTGATAGAACTTTGACAGACAGTATTAATCCAACTAGTGATAGTAATTCTCCATCTTGTAATATATCGTGCGGTATAAGAGTTATAAGTGATGTACATACTACAGTAGAAACGACAAACGAGAGTACACAAAACTCCGTGAGGGTACACGTTAACGCGATGCAGAGCCGTGAAGATAGTACAGTTTTTGAAATGCCCAATGACACACCGGCCCTCATTTCCGTTAAAGGGCCGAATTATAATGTAAATAACACATCGCCGGTGTGTCATGTTCAAACGAAAGTAGATGTAGGAAAGGAAGAAAGTTTAAGCAATGAAGTTACCAGTACGGATAATAGAGGCAATCAGGATAAAGATAGTATTCTCGCTTCTCAGAGTGAGACGATTCAAGAGTTTGCGAAAGAAACGGATACTTGCCACGCAAAAAATCTCACGCATCAGGACAGTACAATTGTAAATAGTAATACTTCTGAATCGCGGGTACATGAAATAAGTTTTATAGTTAGGGATAATAGTGAAGTTAGTTGCGTGGACACGGATGCGCGCCGATACGAATCGACGCTCTCCACGGAAGATTCTATTCAAATATTAAAGCAGGGACAACCGGAAGATAGGGCGGTGACGGAGGATGAATCATCCAAAAGGAATAGTAATACAGGCCGTACTACATTGACAACGGCGGAACAAGATTGCTACGTCATTAAAAGTACTGCTGATGAGAGTACGGGGAAAACGGCTGAGAGCACATCGGTACCTACATTCATCTTCACTCATCACAAGACTTCGTCCAACACATGTACAGAGAAGGAGAGTAGTCTGGCTGAGGCGGAGAAGTCAGACACGGAGGACCTGATTTTTTGTATGACTGATATATCGACGGACGGAGCTTCCATAGATGATGAACTCTCCCCCGGTACAACGACGTCTAGCAACTGGTCGACTGGCTCTAACAAGTCGACCACTCCGATCTATGAACTACCTCAGACCTCTCGTTCGCCAACTAGCCTTTTGATCGAAAGACCGGAGCAAGTGCATAGGAACAGCCAGGACTCCGGTATCGGTGAAAGCACATTGTCCGCTACGGACGACAACATTTCAGAGATGGGTCAAACCTTTCCGCGCGGCAGTTTTCAGGAAAGCATTGATTCTGGAATTGACTCAGAATGCTCAACGGTCTACATCAAGTCCGACACCTGCGTCGAGGTCTCGAAAGAGGATGTCTCTTTTAACGAACACACGAACAACCGCGACACTGATCGCCCTTCCAGTGGTATTCGTGAAATTGATGATCTTCAGACTAAGCATCATAAGAACACAACAAATATTGAAAGCTACTCGATGGAAGAGTCAATGTGTTCTGGAATCAGCGGGAAAGAGACGGTGCCAATTGAATTTACTGACGGCAGTTCTACTGCTGTTCCTGCAGCTTCGTCCCTGACAGCCCGCGCAACAAGGTGAGTAGAGTGCTTACTCGCCGCTGATTCAAGCACGTACCGGACTATTACGCGTTTAAACTTACGTTGCCATTATTCAAGCAGAGACTCTCTCCAATCAGAAAGTATATTCTTTGTTTTATCGGTAACGCATCTTCGCACTGCTGCGCTTTTGTGTTTGTCACGAATCCCGTATTATGATTTGCAGCACGCTTTCAGTACACTGATTGATTTCAAGTTTGTTTACCATACTGTTACACTTCACGTGCTCAGTAAATGCTATTGCAAGGCAATTTTATCGTTTCTTTTGGTATGCGCCTGATAATGAATGCCTTATATTGTTACGTTTCACGCATTTATACGCAGCATTCGCAGCTTCCGTTTCTATTACTAAAATCGTTCCAAGGAGTGAAAGCTCTTACTAATATTATCTACTGTATCAGAGGAGTTTTATACTTCACAATCGCTGTACCTTGTAAGCAAAATCGATGCAAAAGTAATGTACTGCTTTTCTCGTACTGCGAGCTACTGTCGAAGGCATGTTCATTACTAGTGCAAGAGCAGGTGGAAAATTGGAAAGTACTTGAGTAAGAGAGTCTCACAAAGTTTCACAAATACATTCGTCAACATAAACTCTGATTTATCTCTGACTCAGGTATTTTTCTTCTGCGTCTCTATACATAAAGTGAAAGGAGATTCGCCATTATCATGATAAATGCGGATATGGTATTATGAAGAGAATGAGCCATGGAGTGGGTAATCACGAAATACTACTTAATCTGATTATCCAGAGTATTGCGTGACAATTAATATCGTGATAGTTTCGCTTTTATAATGCTTTTCTTATCACTGCTACGCATATTAAATCAAGCGGCCGCGACTATTGTTACGTGGCAGTTCGCACCAGAACACACATCTTGTGACTCTTTCGACTTGTGTAATTGATAGATTAATTAATTAATACGACATATCTTAAGGAGACTGCTTTCTACATAAAAGAGAGAAAACTACCGGAGCCCATCGTACAGGGCCATCACGATACAGCTTCTCGTTATATATCTCTTTGCCTTACTCGTTCAACACGAAAGTTTTCTCACGTTGCTGATTTCAACCGTGCCACGCATCTTGCTTTCACGTAGGACCATAATCTTCCTACCTAACTAATAAATGCAATCTAATTCGAGATGCGAACAGAACCTGAAGATTGTCGTTCTGTCATTACTCACACGTCTCCTCGGCTAATAAAACAATTTAATAGTCCTACTCCATGTAATATTCAATCCGATTAATACCTAACAGTATGCAAATGACTGGCTTTCATTCGAGAAAAGTTGTAAGCTCCTTTTAACACCGATAAACATTTTAATGAAGTAGTTCGCTATCGGTATTCCACCTCTTACAGACGATATATGCTTTTAGCCCTGATACAGTAAAGTAGTACATTTATTTGGCAGACGAAACTGAGAATTTCCCAAAGTAATTCACAACCGGTGCAATTGTTTATTCGACAACTTGTTTGCGGAAAAGCCTCATATCGAATTTTAGTAAATGATAGAATATAATTTCAATTTGCGGTAGGCGTATAAACTTTTCTGTATGAGGGCTGTGCTGTAAAAAATAAATTTCGAGGCGACATATAGAGGTCGATTAAATAAGCTAGTAGAACTAGAACGTACAAAGTAGAATAGTAGATCTTGGCAGAGCTCTCAGAGAATAAAGCCGATTGACTCGCACTATTTTCTAGCTCCAAATAATCCAAAACAGAGTGACAGCGAGGAAGAGGACGATGAGGAGGATGAAGAGGAATCCGAAGAAGAGGAGGGTCCGGCACTGGAACTGGCGGAAGAGCTCGAGTTCGACGATGAAGAGATCAAGGATTTCGAGGATTTCGATATAGATCTCGAACCCAAGTACCAGCGGTATGCGAGGTGGCGAATCTAGTAAAATCAAATCGGCTGAAACACAAAACACCAAATGCCTCAAAGTCACCTGTCTTTCTACAAGTAGGACGAGAGGCAGGCTGACTGGTGCGATGAAACCAATGCTCGTTTTGGGGAGGTAGACAATTTTTCTAGGCAGGTGTTGCGAGCGCAAACAATACTACAAAATCTTTATGTGTATGTGTATAGAGTATGAGTGTGTCTTGCGAATGTTACAAATCGGGCAAGCAGGGAAGAGCTTGATATGGTAGAGCCTCAATGAATGACTCGACCCTTCAGACCCTACCACATCAAGTTCACGATGTTTTAGAGAAACAAACAAACAAACAATTATTAGTAGACGATCGATTCTAGTCTCGAAGACAGTCGATCCAATTTTCACATCGGGCCGTGTAATCTAACATATAGCGTATGGTGTAAATGTACAGTTACTGCGCGTGGTAATGCACGGCAATTGGCTCGCGGGCGATTACGGATCTAATCGAAGGGCACGGCTGATATCTTAATGTTTAGACGAGTAATTTAAACTGGTGATTACTTAAATGTGTATTACTGTTGAACACTTCCTGCACAGTTTGCATGTACGATATACGGGGCCGCGCCGCGCCCGATACCAGTCGTTTGAGTATACTTCCTCAAACAATGTCGAACGCGGCGTCCAAGTAACAAAAAAAGATTCTAATTAAATCTATAAATAACTAACTAAATAAATTTGTGTATATATATACATATATAGATACAGCTATGTATATATATGTGTATGTCAACGGTACATCACACAGGGAGTAACTTTTGAAGGAGACTCAAGTCAGTATGTCACTAAGGGCGGAGATGGTCGATAGTGTAGCGATGAATATTACTAAAACCTATTGTGCTTAACTTCAGAATTTTATTTATTAACTCTCTTTCTCTCTCTCTCTCTCTCTCTCTCCGCAAGATTTTAACGTTTTTGATAGGAATATATGTTTACTGTAATATAGGTACATACACGTTACTGACGCATAACTCTATTTTCTTTCATGGGGGAGGTGGGTGTAGATCATTAGATCGAGACGAAGGATTTTCGTGGGTGTGCATCCTTGGAACAAGCGTAGCCCCGTCAAAAGTTTCTTCCTTCAGATATCGGTGTCCACGTTCTAGCGCGTAGCAAATGACAGCTCTGTTTTTTCGCGACGTGCCCGATGGGAATCAGGCGGACTAATGGAATTGATGTAGCTTCAAAAATATGAATCCTATCTTCGTGTACCTATTTCCGCTCGTTTCCCAATCACTGAATCCCCCCTCCCCCAATCCCCCGCCTTGTTCACACTAAATGGTACGGACATACTTTCTACCTACGTGCCGAAGAAGCGTCGAGTGCTACGCCGAAATTGTATACACTTAGTCCTAAAGGATTGTATTTAATTGTTGTCACATTGTAAAATGAGGCGGTAGGTGCGAAAGTGGAAGTTACAAAGTATTACCTTACGTGTGATCGACGTTCGATCGTGTGAAACTAATAAATGGAGCGGCCGCTGGTAAAGGCGCGTAACGCGATATATTCTTTCGTTTTCTACATTACGTTTCGACGTGTCGGTTCTATTTTTTCTATCCCATTTGCCGCGACGTCCTCCCGGCGAATTTTGCGGCAGGCGCGTACGCTCTGTGTGTCAATACAATTGATAGATTGATCTACTCTTTTTGAAAACCCTTTTTCATATAACATGCGGCTATATGTATAGTTTATCTATTTCTCTGACTCACACACTCTCTCTCTCTCTCTCTTCTCTCTCACTCTCACTCTGTCTCTCTGTGTCTCTGGACTCGATCGCTCGATTTTCGGGCACGAGCACCAGCGAATGTGTACACGAAAATTCGATCGCGGCGCCTTCGGAAAAATCGCGTTTTTCAAAGAAAGTACTGGGAACAATATTGTTAATTGGTTTTTCTGTATTTACTTTATTATACTATATGCGTGTGTGTATGTAGATTAAGTTTGTACATAACTCTACTTGTACGTACGCCAAAGTACGTCCTAAGTAACTACCATCGGGCTGGATTACGACGCCGCACAGACTAGGTATATGAAAGAGAAATTGAGTTTGAGAATTTTATCGATGAAAGAATAAAGCTGGTTTACCGATACCCTTTGCGTTCATTATTTCTCTTTTCAATATCCTAAATTATACTTTCCTAATTCATATCCTGTATTTTGTCGATAAGTGTCGATAAATTGTCGACAAATTCTTGCTCGAATATTCTCTAATTAAATTGAGGTGTTTCTCATTGGAAAAGCACTAGAACATCTTCTTGAAGTTAGTTGCTCTTGTCTGGGGGTTGAAATGCGCGGAATCGTGAGGCTTTGCGCCATTTCAATCACCGCCCTATTTCTATTTCCCCACCCTGGAGGCAAGCTTTCCTCGACGCAGACTCGCTCCGACTGCACGATAGGGTTGAATTCACGAGCAGGAGTTCGATCTTGGTCCTTAAAGCTACCTCTAAAACGCTTATGACCCGCTACCCTCCGAGAGATGGATGACTGTGTGAATTTTTATTTACTGTGTGACTCAAGCACGAATAAATTATGCCAAGAGTGTGGCAGTCCAGTCAGTGCTTGAGTAATTTATCCCAGTGGCCACCTTTCATCATTTCTATCGTGAAAAGAGTGAATTGAACACATTAAAAATTTGGACAAATGACTAATGTCTAGTGGAATGATTGCAGTGAAACAAATTGTGCTTCGAACAACTGCAAAAGTGAAGTGGCAATTATGAATGATACTGTTCCAGTTATATGTCGACGTGCTACGGACTGTTTAACATTATTGCGACCTTGGCTCTCTGCAGCTGCAGTTTCACGGTGTCCCAGTAGCTCGAAATAATCAAATAAATTACAATGTTCCCCAAACTTTGACTGATCCCAATGGACTGAGGAGTGAGGAGGTTGGTGGAAAAGTCAGCAGGATGCCATCGCTATCGATTCCCTTTTCACGACTGAAACCGAAGTGTCACGGTGGGGACTCGACCTGAGTCTCGACAAAAACTGTGTCGTTTCCAACTTTAAGAAAGGAATCCCATACAAACATTCCTTTGTGGACAGTGGGTCTGTGAAATTACTTTCACACCTGTTCACTGTGCCTTGTTCTTTAAGACACCAAAGGAAGATCCTATGCTTGTTTAATAGGTAGCTCTTATTGTTGTTTTTCTATGCCACTGTTTTTCGTTCGCAACCCTCAAAATGGCCTATGCAACGCATGCTATGAATTATTCCATGAGAAAAGGAAAATTGTATGAAATTGGAGCTTATAACAGAGTAAAAGGTTAATGCAATCTTCCATCTACTCATCCAAAGCACCAAACACCAGTTTCTTGAAATAAGACCGTGGTAATTTGTTGAATTAAAATTACATCTAAGTAGCATGACACTACAGTTACTGAAGGCGTCATCATCGTATTCATTCATGCTCTCTTTCATTCACACAGAACTGCTCGCATTCCACGTTATCTCGGAATACTCGCGTCGTATTGCGTACTATTAATAGACCACAAATTTGCTTGTCTTTCCTTCCACTGTTCTGCGTCCTACCGAGTAGTGGGCCTTCTTGGCCAAGGCCTTCGTTCCACTTTAGAAGATTCATTTTACACTGTCTACCCTTTAAAACTTTACATCTCGAAATATACATGTTAGCCTAAGATTAAAATGAGAAGAACAAATGCCATCTTCAACGCACGAGTGAAGCTTTTTCTTGTTCATATTTGAAAAGACTTCGTCATTTGGTACACTCACGTTTTATTGTGAACGCACACTTAGTGACAATTTTAGCATGGCTTAGCTGGAATTCTGTAGTGGCGATCCTTCACAGAATTAGCACCAGAGTGAGTAGCCAGTTGGAAAACCAAGCTTATTATCGAAAGAAGTGAAAAATTAAATTAGGGAATGATAAACTCTATTATTTATAGGGAATGAAAAACCCTATTATTTTACTATAGAAAACCTTTGTAGATACGTGGTATAAATATAGTTTGTTCAGGACAAGATAATTATTTCCATATCAAAAAGCAATAATATCAAAACCTTCATCGAACGAAAGATAGAGAAGAATCTTTCATAAAATATCGGCTTCAATGAAGTTATTACACGCGGCTCGATAATGCAAAGCTAATCTAAAGCTTTATTTAGTGTCCTACTTTCTGAAACCCTAATCGCTCTTATCGAAATGGAGCGATTATTCACATTAAGTGTATGAGTGTAGTTTACGAGCAACTAGAACTATATTACCCTGTGGAATATTGACGAATTAATTTAAGAGCCGAGGATTAATTACCGTTTGTATTCATTAAAAGTACTCCTCCTGTAAATCTGACATTTTCCGGATTCTCTAGAAATTGGAGCATTAAGCCGATCAGGAATCTCTCCCTATTCCGTGTACGAGGATTACATAGACGTACACTACGTAGAACCATCATAGCCCAGCAGTAATCAATACTCTTTTCTGTGTCCTTCCTCTCGTGACAGGTCACTTCTTTGTTCGCTACCTTTTTAGCTTCTTTCCTCCCTTCCCCATGGGGAGCATTGTTCCGTAAACAATTATCCTCACAGCATGTATGTACTATGTACATATATGGTTCCTTGTTTACCCGGTAGTGAAAGGTAGCTGAAGGGTGTACATATTGACATACTTTCACGATGCAACTCATTAAATTCTAATGATGGTTTTCTGTTATTCTACTCTAAGCCGACCGGTGATTTTCCTGTAATTTGCAAATGATTTTAAACACTTTCTATAATAATTTCAAGATAATCTGTATCACGGATTAACAATGTCGCGTAAACGCAACGGACCATTAAAAAGCTTTTCTAAATTTAATTATATTATTGAATACCGGCTTTTATATTGCGATTATAAAAGATTTCTTTAATGATTCCTTCTTTTTTCTGACCAATGGGAAAATCGTTTTAGCGATCAGTACTTCGCTCTCAACGGGTTAAAAAGGGAGAAAGGATTGTTAAGTACCACTTTCGAGATGCAATTCGCGGAGTTCTACTCACGCTGACTATAATTGATGAACTCGAGGATAAGTTCTCGAACCAGTCGTACTTTAGCTTTTTGTGGCGATTCTATGTGATTAGTGGGATAACATCCAACTGAAGGGTGTAATTGTATGCACTTCGTGGATGATTAAGTCGCTCGTTAAGGATTATGCTGTTCGAAGGACGGATCAGTTTAACCGGGTTGCGTGAGTCTAGATATATTCCAGATGTATATCCATTATGCGAGGCACGCGAGACTCATATTAAGGGGCTAAGGTACCCACGTGATTTTTAGCGAGTTGGCCACTCGCTGTGTTACCTACAGAAATTTGACGGGCGAGATGGAGCTACTCTGTCAAAACTACGCTAAGTTTACAACTTTTAGGACATTATTATGACTAAAAAGCATCGGAATCGTGCAAAATCAGGTATCATCCAGTCTGTACTGATCCTTCATCTTTCGATTGGGACCTTTCGCAATCCAAAAGTCAACCTAGGAATCTAGCCCCTTATGCAAAACGGAAAACTAAGATAGAAGCATATGATGAGGGGAAACCTGTTATTCTCAGACGGTGGTAATTTCTCCCGGAGATAAATGCGACGCACTCTCCTGTGGCATCGACAATCGAGAAGCTAACTATGGAACGCACATGGGAATTCTGTATTAACATGTTCGGCCGAAAATAGAAGCTTTTATATAGAGTGTAAACAACCTTCATGTGTTATCAATTTAAATCATACACGAATAATTTCACGTATAAAAAGTTTTTTTAGTTACCACGAATTATAAATTAGAGAAAACTATATCCATAACCGAGTAACTTGTATTATATCTACGAATACTGATTCATTGATCACGTTTCTTCCATTTATTTCACAGTACGCCGTGCTTGAGTTCTTACGCAAGTAGAGAAAAAACTTAGAAACCCTCGTTACTACTAGTACGTCATGCGGCAAATTACTCTGCAACTATTATCGAATCTTTAAGTACGTTTAATTGTCTCAGCCTTTAGAATTGCTGATTTCAATTAATTACACATGAACGTTTCCTGATGAAAAACTCTGTTTGCGGTTGTAAAAATTGAACGAAGGAGAACTTGAACGCTCATTAAACTTATCCGTGTAAAGTGTACGACAATCCTATGCGCAGGGGAAATGCGGAATTTTCCTTAGCTTGGATATGGTAACTATGAGCTCCGAGAAATCGGCATGCCGCCGAAAGCCACACGAAAACAGCGGAATCGGTAGCACGTCCGATCGCGCTGCTGTTCGAGATCGAATAGAACAACGTCGAAGGAAGGATGAGTCGACGGAAGTGACGGCAAATAGCCCTCCACACCGGATCACTGCCTCGTACGCCGAAGATACACCCAATTACCTCGTATATAAGAAGGTACTTGTACGAAAACGATAAAACCTTCCTTCTTCCGGAAGCCGCGCTTCATTAGTCTCTTATTGCACTCCAGATGGAGGCCATTGTCGAGAAAATGCTAAATGAGACTTCCGGTGTTCCAGTGAAGACAGTCAAGACTTTTATGACGAAAATACCCTCCGTTTTTACAGGTGATAATGTTCCCCCATATGCGAAACTAATTCTGTGAAAAACTGAATACTGCGCCGAATAGGCTCATGCTGATACATATGTTGATGTTATACTTTACTTCGTGTATTTAATTAACGTATTTAATTAATTAAAGAAATCCTTTTCTAGATAGTCAAGTAAAAATTCCAGAACATACTGGACAGGCTTTTTACAGAATTAAATAGGAATGTAACTGAATTATGTATATCTGCACCAACCTCTATATTGTTGGTAGTTGTATCTCCCTTTCATCGATTTAATCGTCCGATGCTCTAGGTTGCGACTTAATTTCGTGGATAATGAAAACCATGGATATCGATGACCAAGGTAAAGTGTGCCACTTAGAAGAGTATGGAGATGACACGTGTTAATAAACGATAATAAACAATGAATGCAGAGGCTCTTCATGTTGCACATCTAATGGCATCGCACGGCTACTTCTTCCCCATTGACGACCACTGCCTTACCGTGAAGAACGAAAATACCTTTTATAGGTTTCAAACACCCTACTTTTGGCCCTCCAATTGCTGGGAACCCGAGAATACCGATTACGGTATGAACTTTAAATTTCTATTAAATTTTAATATTTCTTAATATTATATTATTAAGAAATAATTATAATATTTAATTATTTCTTAAAATTCTATTAAAAAATAAATTTGACAGCGGTATATCTGTGCAAGAGAACAATGCAGAACAAGACTCGATTGGAATTGGCTGACTACGAGGCGGAGAATTTAGCGAGGCTACAGAAAATGTTCTCTCGCAAATGGGAATTCATTTTCATGCAAGCGGAGGCGCAAAGTAAAGTCGACAAGAAAAGAGACAAGTTAGAGAGAAAAGTGTTGGACAGTCAAGAAAGGGCGTTCTGGGATGTCTACAGGCCAGTGGTAATAACGATAATTGATTTATCAATATATTCCATCACTTCTGCAAGACCTTCGTATTATTATGCTTCTACGTCGCAAAGGCCATGCTGTCAAAGACAGTTATTCATTTATTATTCTTGAAGACGATATTTCTAATGATTTCAGCCTGGTAGCGTGAACATCACCGAGCTAGATATTAAGAAAGCCTGTCGGAGTCAAAAAGCGATTACAAAGACGAGCAAACACGTGCAACTAGCAGTGGCCGGTTGTGCAATCACAGCGCACGCTGAGACGCACGTGTTGAACCCGGAGGAAATGTTGCGAAAGGAGATCGAAATGCTGAAGGATAGATTGGACAGGCCGAGCACGAAAGTATCTAAGGTTGCTGACGTGTGAGTACATGGTTTTCCATGTTAACTATACGCACAATTATCAAAGAAATGAATATTTTACTAAACAACATTTTAGTTTAATCGGCTACTTCGAGCAGTACACCGAGTACGACCCTTTCTTCACGCAACCTGAATTCACGAATCCTTGGATCTCCGACAGTCCCGAGATGTGGGAGCAAGAAAAACAAGCGTACGGATAAAATTTATACTCTTTAAAGACTCAAATGTTTAAGTAAATTTCGATAGAATTGTCCGGGCAATAATGAATTTACGTTGTTTAAAACAGCAAAGACGTATCAGTGAGAAGAGTGAAAAGATGGGCATTTAGTTTGCAAGAACTGCTGCAGGACCCGGTGGGCCGGGAACAATTCATACGATTTTTGGACAAGGAATTCAGTGGCGAGAATTTAAAGTATGTCTGGAGTGTGTTGACTGGTAACCATATGAAGTTGTGTAATACCTGTTATGGGATATCTAGGTTCTGGGAGACGGTACAGGAATTGAAGACTCTACCACAGAAAGATGTTCAGGCGAAAGTGTCGGAGATCTGGAACGAGTTTCTCAGGCTGGACGCGAGTTGCCCGATCAACGTCGATTCCCGATCGTACGAGATCACGAAAAAGAACTTAGACAAGGCCGACCGATGGTGCTTCGACGTAGCAGCGGTACAGCTTTCAAAAGCCACATTTTTCCTAAGATTAAAGAGATTCCTTGCTCAGCTGTTCAAGTCGAAAAAGATATCTCAGAGCTTAAACATTCCCGAACTAGACTGAAAGAGAGTAGTGAGAGAATAGATAGAGAGTGAGAGACATGCAGAAAGACACATAGAATGAGGAGTTTGCGAAGTAGACTGATCTCTTTTTAACGATCAAGGTAAATCATGATCAACAAGAGTTAATAAGAGTATCTTCGGTGCTCTTGTCCTATTTTAGGCTCACGTTTATCATCTGATGAAAAGCGATAGTTACTCGAGGTATCTCCGCTCGGAAATGTATAAGGACTTTCTCAATGGCTCGAAGAAAAAGGTCAATATAACATTTATACTGTCATTCACAGCGATCTATTATACAGAAACGAAACAGCAAAACCAAACAACCAAACGCTATCAGTAGTTAGTCCTAGTGCTAGTGTCGCGCGACCGACCAGTACGACATGTCATCATACGCGCGCAATATACGTGCATTTCTTAGCCGTTTACATTTCTCTTCCTTTCTTCTTTTGGCCCATTGTTTCTCCGGTTGCAATGCATCCCGTACACTCGCAGCCGAACAAGCGCGTATTTGACGCTCTCCGCAATAGTCTGCCGACTAGTCTACCTTCATTTCGATCATTCTTAATTAGTCCGCTATTAGAGCATTGCATCTATTCCGCCCTTCCTAGTTGAGACGACTTATTAGCTGCTAAATTAGATACGCTCGTTGCAACTCACACAAAAAGCCAGAAAGAGAGAAAGAGAGAGAGAGAGAGAGAGAACACTTTGGTCTCTCCAACATTTACAGCATCCATTGTGCCAGTGCCTCGAGAATTCAGTAGCAATACAGCCAAACACCACGTGCTCTCTGAATGATACTTCCTTTCCATATTCGTATTCCTAGTTTTCTTTTCCTTTTCGTTTATTTTACCCCTTATCGTACTTTCTGTTGTTGTTCTAGCTAGAGTGCGTTAAACTCCACGTCCCACTGACTGACTAAATGATCTCGTATTTCTGTTCGATTATTTCAGACCTCGGTAAAAGGTATTCGTTCTATCGTGTCGTTCAGCGGGCGCAGGGACACAGCTACGGCGTAAATCGGTTGATCTGAACAAAACACAAAATCTTTCTCACACGATTTTCCAACAGGCGATGGGAAATCTTTTCCAGATCCCTAGTAACGTACTCGCTCTCAGCACGAATGCGAAGAGGAACTATTCGTTGCTCAGTTCCCGCTAATCGTAAGATCCTACCATCCGCAACTACCGCACCGGAAGTAAGTATCTACTGATCGCCGAAGCCTGAGAGAAGCGAATGGTGAACTGGAGCACCGGAAGAAGGGAGAGACTTCGCTGACTTTTCTTCGCTACTCTTCCGGAAAACTCACCCAGTTGCTCTTCGATCACATACCAACCCCCGAGGGATTATTAGCTGTGGATTATGGACTACAAGTTGCACCCCAACCCAACCCTCTTCACCCAGCTAAACAAAGGTGTACATAAAAACTGCGGTAGTGTAGTTGAACTACTAGGCACACGTGTATAGAAAAAGAAACTCTTTAAGTGTAACAACCGAAACTCTCTCGAATTGTGGAACGAGGCGTTTATATGACACTGCAATGACTAACAGGTTCTGTTGACTGTGAGCTTATGGAATTTCTATTGTCCATTATCTACGATACTTTGCTTTATGTCGAAAAGTCTATGAGAGACTATTATCACGTATGAGCCGAACGAATCTATCAAATGCGTTGCGAAGTTTCGCTAATTTTCTGAATGAATCGTTCTATTGACTGCGTTTAACACGACTGATTTATTAAGAATTATTGAATTGTATACTATTACTATTGATCAATTTCGAAGAAAATATAACGGGTAATTAATATATGCAAATTTACGTGTACTCCGATACGCGGTACTTACACATCAGATAGTAACAAGAATGTTTTAGTTACCCTCGAATGTTTGAAAAATACTGTTCAACCGATCCACGAAACTATTATCAATTAATAAATGATTTCGACGCGGCGTTTGAAATAAGAAAATTTAGCTAAAGTATATCACTTTTCCACTAAATTAACATCGAAAGCGATGCACATATGCACTTAATTTAACTCTCACTCAACAATTGTCAGGTCATTTTGACTGAAATGTTGCGGCGATTGCAGGACTGTAACAAAACAAAGATATAAGTAATATGTTGACCAAAATCAACAATATTTACAATAACATTTGAAAGAAATAATAGTACCAAATTTCGCATTAAAACTGTAATGCAACTAAATTTTAAGATGGATCAAAATTACCTGGTAAGCGTGCGCCGCGTCGTTGCTCGATCGTCCGCAGTCTGAGGGTTGAAGACTATAAACGGAGCTTCAAGTACTAACTTTGTATTTCCGAGTATGAAAACTTGTTTGATTCTTCTTCACTCTTCGATGGTTGAAGGCCAACTGTGACCCACCCGGATCACAGACGGCACTTTTATAGCTTTCTCGGTCCTCGGTACAGTGAACTTGACCTCTACAATATGCGCATTCAACAACTTGTCCTTTTGCAAAACACCGAGCGAGTACACATGCACCGGGAAAGATGGTACACGCTGTATTTTCATATCAATAACATTTAATGCTAAAACTAAATACATCTTCGATTATTACACTCAGCCGATTATAGATAATTTCTGTAAAATATGACTGGCCGCGAGGGGAGTTTGCACAAACAATATCTCTGACCATAGAGACAACAAAGTTAAATTGTCCGACTGACACACAGTATACTGGATCATCGTGTAGCACACTAAGAAATTGTACAAAAATGCTACAGGTTATTTTGACTAACTAAGAACACTTTTAATACTTTTACTGTTGGTAATACTCTCTCAGTCGAGGAAGATTCGCACGTCCTGACCACTTTATTTCGATGTGTCGACATTTCGTTGCGCGTAGTGAATTTACGTGTAGCAGCTAAAAGAGAAACTGTGCAAAAAATGCATCTTCAAATTAGAACAGTAGAGGATTAAAGCGAGGGGTACAATCACGCTCAGCTGTCTTCGCAAGATCGATTCTAATATCGAATCTCTTTCTAGCTGGATCTAAGTATCCGGGTCCACACGTGAAATATTTTATTTTCGTAAATGCTGACTACGAGAGTTTACTCTTTTAGATCACCGTTGCCAAAGTATCTGTGAGTGTTTGTCAGTGCTGCTAAAGCGGACACCACGAATCTCGATTTTAATCACGAGTAGCTGGAAGATGTGTGTACTGTATTAGACTGACATTCGGTAGTACACTGCCAGTAGTAAACGTGCATTTCTGGTAATGATTCGCACTCTCGCGCATCCTTCGTATAATTTCATTCGTTCCCTCATTTTCTCAGGATAAATCTACTTGGCTGCATTGACGGAGAGACCGGCTCGTATTCCAAAGATTGTTTGTTAAAGTCTCACTTGTTACCGTTGTCAAGAATAAATATGTAATCTTGCTATTCAATGGCGTATCAATTCGTTACTTCTTCCTTTTACCACTGCCGATCCGATCTACACGCATAGTGATCCGCATACTTAAATATGAGTCATCTATGCGCATGTTACCTTCTGCATGCATAATTGTTTTGTCCGAATGTATCGCGACTAATCTGGTGGAACAGATAAACATTGTCTGAGCAAACAAGTCATTCAATAAAAAATACAGAATCTATCGGAAGTATATTTTTCTTGGGTTAATGTCGAGATAAGTGACTCATACGGATTTGCATCACCCAGTATTGAGTAATGTTTAACTCTTCGTGATCCAAGGTATTTGCATTCAATCTATTTCTTCGACTACTCCCTTGAAACTGAATTATTTACAATTCTAACGATAGATTCGCTGTCTATCTGACATATGTATTATTGACAGCAACACTACGTCAATAGTTTCGGGCAACAAAACCGGATTGCAAAGCTATGTTATTCAATGAAAAGTATTTCAATATGAAATAAATAAATTCCATGTGATAATCACATATATTGTATGCACTTTGAGAAACCACCTTTATAACATATAAATAGTGAAGTATCGGATGAGCGTGGTGCATCCGTTTCGCAATACCGTACTATTCTAGAGAATTCATTTTTCTCCATTAAATTACGTAAGCTCCACTAGGATTCTAAAAAAGAATAAGGTCAATGCTGCCGCTCTTACCACGCAGAGTGCCTCTTCCTTTTCATTGAACTGAAATTCATATACGATGCTGTTCACCGTGAGTGCTTAGGGAATCGATTACGATTCGAGGTGATGGGAAGGAATAACAAAATACTGCTGATTATCAGACAGAGGATTTATGTCTGCGTTGCATACATATGTACAAAAATAGCACGTACACTGCATGGAGATTCATTTAATGCTAGGATTCCTGGGCGTCTCGCCAATATCTCTAAGCCGTCGAATACTGGCAAAACATTGCTTACGATTAATGTGTCTATGTTGACCTTACTGTTACAATAAATGACAGCTTTCTTGCCGCCCGTACCTCTTAAAGCCTGCTCCCATCGTGATCCGAGAGCTGTACCAAGGGAATAAAATAGGCCGGCGGAGCTATGAAGCCGCAAAATATTAAGTACGATTGATATAGTGTACGAGTAATGGCAATACGAAGATGATGATGATGCTGATACCCAGCCGCACTCCGAGTATTCACTCAGAATGACTGTATACAAGTTTTATGGGTTGTAACCCTTTGCAACCCTTGATTTCTCAGCAGCTTATCGATAAAAAAGAGATTCGTACCTCCTGTAACTTGCAACTAGCATAAATAATTGAGTATTCTATTTGGTGCGAATACTTAGTCATGTACTTTTAAGCTATTCGCGTCATAGTGCGATCTACGTTGTAGTCTTTACTTAATACGTTCGGACTCCCTCTGAATATCGAGAGGAATCGCTAAAGTCTCCTAAAAGTACTTACTTATAGGGCTACTTGGAACGTATTGGTACAGTATTCGCTATAGTTGGTGGTCCAACATGTGTGATTGAAAAGAATGTTCAGCTACTAGAAATATTGCACTATACGCGAAAGGTCAGTTGACGGGGGAAAGAGAACCGAGCCTGCCATCTTGGTACACGTACCATTAATTAATAACTAAGTGAGCAATAATGACATGTCGCAGCCTTCCAGTACCAGGAAAAGCGGCCGGCAGTTGATCGAGACGCAAGCAATAATACTTTCAGACAATTCCGAACGATTGACTTATCGTAGATACGATCTTGAGTCTTGAACAATTATCCTAGAAACGATATCTTTGCATTGCGATCACCGCACCCTGGACGGGGCAGTCTCTAATAATACAATTTGTCTGCTTACTTTTGTAACAGCTGATTATAAAGTACAGCACGACATCGACTCCGCTCGGAGTCAGTGAACTGTCGGTGACTTAATTGCGATGCGGCCAGGATCGCAAGTTTTACCGCGCGCTCAGTCCAATGAAAGATGCAACGCGACAATTTCGCGTGGATTAAGGAGACCAAGTTTGTAAGCGCGGCACGCGCTAGATAGCAACGATCCTGCATACCCTTGTGCTGGAAAAGGGCAATTAAGTCTTATCGAACCGCGTGCAATCAAGGTCTCCCACGCAGTCTTCGATGTTCTCGCAAATCCTGCAAGGCGTAAAACACTTTGGCGTATCCTTTAACACGAAAGATAAACCTACCGTCTTACCCCTGCCATAATACTAACAATAATGCACCATAATGCAATCTCACGAAAGATATTTTCCCCCAAGAGAAAATCATCTGCGTGCCCATTGAAGTGTAAGAGAAAAAGGTGATCGTCAAGAACTAAATCTCTCTCGGACGGAAGAATGAGTGCATAGAAATTGCCACTCAGTTCGTCGTCGATCATTAAAATCCAAGATAACGTCACATTTACGCTTGAGCACTAGCAGCAATTAATCGTTATACAGTCTCAAGCTCTTTCTTGCTTGTCCTATTGATTAAAGGCACCACTGCCCAGAGAGCAGTGCCAAGGATCAGGATGATACCGAAGGCCAAGAAGATTGGCTTGTAAGTGCCAACCTCCTCGAAGATGACACCGCAAACTGGTGGTCCGACCAATTGCAGGACTCCGTTGACAAAGAGTGAAATGCCATAGGACGAACTTAGCTTCTCGGTTCCGAGCATGTCGGCGAGGATGACAGTGGTAATGCCGATGTACATTCCGGAAGAAAGACCGAAGAGGCCACAGAAGAAGGCAAGCATGGTGTAACTCGTGGCCATGGGTAACAGTGCGAGCGCAATACCGCTGGTACCCAATCCACATACGAAATAGTAATACTTAGGTACGAAATCGATGTCCGACAGAGATGCGCCTCCAATTCGCCCGATCAAATCCAAGGCGGAGACTACCGATAACAGGAGAGCGGACGAATTCCTGTCGAAACCTTGAGAGATTGCGTACGATGGTAGTAGAATCATGAAGTTCGTATTACTGATGGCGGACGTCGAGTTCGAGATAAGGATGACTAGGTAAATGGGATCTCTTAATACGCTAAAATCGAAGAAATGCAACGAATCCTTCTGCTCGGATTTGCACAATGACGTCTCCGATACTGCTTTGCTCAATGGCTTCTCGGAGCTCTCGAGTTTTTGCTTCTCGATGATCGGCGCTTCCTTGCTCTCGTTTTTCAATGATATCCGAACTGATAGCCGTGATTCCTCCAGTTTGTCGAACTTCCCATTTTCTTCGATCTGATTCTCTTTATTAAGTGCCTCTTTGCTAACTACTTCCTTTCGTTCACCCAACGGAAGGCTATCGTATTTCTTATTTTCCTCGATATTGTCATCTTGCTTGTTCACTGACTTCTCGTTTGACTCATGGCACTCCGCATAGTTGATCTTCTGCGTTCCATTAAGATCCTTAATGGGAGTCTCGCTTTTCGGCGAGGGACATTCATTTTCCACGACTGATACTGTAGTTTTTAGGAGTTCAGATAAACTCTGCATTTGTTTGATCTTATTCTCGTCATTGGCATTTGATTCCTCCTTGTAGGTGATGCTGAGTTTCGTGGGGCTGGTTGGAAGTTGCTTTTCCTCGAGAGCCGGTTCGTCCAGCGTCAAAGCCTCGTTGTCGATTCCCTCCTCTATTGGCACGGCGATCATGTGCTGTTCCACCGGATCGTATAGCATGCCACACACTAACGTGTTCAGTGTGATTGCACCCATAATTAGCACAGCGCCTCTGCAAAACAACCAACGATCCTGTTACGGTAGTTTAAAATTTAGTCAACACCATTATTATCACATAAGAACTCCGGTCAGCGCGCCCAACCTTTCTGTGCATTTAAGTGGACTCGCTAATTTAATGATAATTTTATCGCAAATATCAGCGATCACACGTGTCAAGAGTTTAAATAGCAGAATCATAATTTAATGTTGGTTCGAAAGGTGAATAACTTACGATTAATATCCATTCAGTCTGGCACATTGATTGCCTAAGAATATTTACGAGAATTCTATACAATTTTATTATGTTGCGAAGAGGGAATCGATTCCTTATTGACAATATTAGCTAAGATTAATCTTGCTTAATGAAACGGTGCCAAGACTTTCGAAGGAAAATGCTAATTCCGCAGTACAAGCCGGTAATGTAAACGACTTGCAATTAGTAAGCCATCGACCGATCAGGAATAGAAGGGAGGGCTCACAATGACTGTGGAAATATTTGCAGACCTATGTAAGAAGTGTTTTATCTGCAGGGAAAAAAAAGAACCTGATCAAATGGTGGCAAGGTGTCATTGAAAATGCATAATAGAGTATCCAACGCCGATCGACGTTTGCGTCCGGCTGTTAGAGTTGACTCACACTTTTCATTCGCGTCGGAGAATCAACTTTCTAACGCGCTGCTCGTCGAGCCGGCTGTAGCGCGGTTCGCGCTGATACGCTTACCTGTATCCGAAGCAATCGAGGAGATACTGGAGGAAAGGCGGCAACACGATAGTGCCAATGGCGCTTCCAGATATGCATAGACCATTAGCGAATCCTCGGAGCTTCTGGAAATAGGATGTGACGATGTAGACCGTCGGTGGAAATGAGAGTCCGGCACCGATTCCAACCATGAGTCCATAACTGCACGTAAACAGACCTTCGCTTTAACGCTCGCACGCGCTCGTTTGCGTCATTTCACCCGGCTCCTCTTACGATCGATCAATCCTTCAGTCATACACTCGCTAATGAAAGCACTCGAATCTTTAACACTCACACGCTCTTCCATCCAGGAAGGCTTTCAACTTCAGTCAAGCTGACGATGATCTTTTTTTCGTAAATCCATTAGATGCAAATGTTTCGCTGACATACCTGACGTAAAGATACGAGACCGAATTGGCGAAGTAGCTCAACATCATCCCACTGGCTGCGAAAGTGCCGCCGATGATTGTGACCATCTTGTAGGAGTACTTGGTGGACAGAACGCTCGACAACGGACCTACAAGAATGCATTTCTTGTTGTGGTTTACGATACTTTACTGCTATTTACAAACAAGCAAACTTTGTTAATGAATTATTTAAGAGGGGATGTATATATAAATATACAAGTATATACAAATGAACAAGTGTCAACTAACGATGCCATTATCCTCTGCATACGTAATTATTGTGACTAATTGCATCACGTTTCACTCAGCGAAAGGGAAACTACCTTTACTCCGTAATAAATCAATCAATGGAAAGTGTAGAACAAGCCGGAAGTATTTTTCAGTGATATCGACGTAGCTGACATATATGCATCCGCGTCATCTTGTACACTATCATGCGTCACAAGAGAAATCACGAGGGAGACAATGGCAATTGAGGCGAGTGACAGTGACACAATGATTGAACTAACGTGCGAATGCGAATTGCGCAAGACTGCGTGCCCAAATCGCTCTTTGCAAGCTTCGTTCGCTCTCGAATTCTAGGAGTGCCCGATTGGTGATCAATTGATGATTCTTTCAACGCTAAACACTAATATAGTATGTAACCAAACAATATGTAGTATAAGTTGGACTTTTTACCCAGAGAGTTGTATAAGAAGTAGCATAAAGCTGGCATCCAGGAGGCAGCAGTTGAAGAGGCCTTGAACACATGGAGGAACTCGACGAAGAGGACTCCGAAGGACTTGACGGTGCCAGGAATAAGGAAATTGACGACCAGAGCGGAAAAGAGGACGACCCAACCCCATCCGCCATCGGGCGGCACCATCTTCGTCCTCACGGTCTTGGCTGTCATCGTGGCGCTCGAAAAATCGTTGCACTGTTAGAGCTCGGCCTGAAAGCATGCCAGAGGGACGCAATTGTTACGCATGGATTATAATAGACACTTTCGGAGAGCGCAGCGCTGCGCAGCAGCCAAGAGAAGAAAGATCATTATCGATATTAACGCTGATTGCCCAACGATGTCCTCGGCGACTCCACCTGTACACAAAGTACCACCATCATCGGCAGAGATGTAGGATCGTAACTTCTCTTTTCTTACAGGAAAACGGATATACGACTCGTCGGTTGGAGAATACAAATCGTGCCTGGCATGTCTGTCCGCAGCAATCGATGATGATAAATTCATTGAACACGTGTACCAATACAAAGATGTAATAAATTGTAAAGTAATGTTAAAAGTAAAATTAAATTACACGAGACAATATAAATTTGCGAATAATTAATTTCTTTGTTCTGTGAAACTTATGTAATTACCTCATTGAGAGGGCTGTGGTATCGACAAGTAGAATAAGGGCAGTGTCGAGCGGACGGTGATGCCGCGCAAGTACGCAACCACCTTGCACACCCGCACTTTTTTATTTTAGGCAATAACGGGTAAACAAAATTTCCATAGCGCGGTATCTGGAGCAAGGCTGCCTCATAAAGTGAATGTGCGATGGCTGAAGTGTTAACGTGAATAAGGTTCCGCGAGATATACTGAAAGCAAGCATTCTTCAAAGGTTTGTAGCATTAGTAACAACTTGGTGGTTTCAAGAATTTCTTAAGAGCTTGTCGATTAATATTAATTTAACAAAATAGAATCCTGCGACCCTGTGAATGTCGAACTGAAAAGTGCATGTCCCCGACGCGATTGTCACCAATAAATCTATAACGTTCAGTGCTTTCCAATCTTAGTTAAGAAAAATCTCCAAGCTTGCTTCTTCCGCATGCACAAACAGGCAGGCTCCGCTCGCCCGTGCTGAATAAATGCAATTTTCATTGGAAGTCGTGTTCAATGAAATCGTAACGCAAACGTGCATCGAGTTGCATGTATAATAATGCCAGTGAGCAGGAGGACCATTGGAGGATGCGTTTGCATCTGCCAAGCAGAGCAACGATTAATTCCGCAGGAAAGTTACAGTAAAGTCTCTCTTCGATGATGCCAATCTCTATCGCGGTTACAGACGTTTTCTCGAGCACTCAGGATCTGCATAGCAACGGACAAAGTGCAATGTCTTGCATGTCATCCGTCCACAGAAAATATGTTAATGTGAGAGCAAATAACTTATATCAATTACGATAATTACCATTCGATCAACGATCCCGATATATTATCTTTCGGACTATACTATACCTAATCCGCATCGCATATACTATTATTTATGTTTCGAATTAATACAATTAATCTATTTAATAGTTCATAAAAGTTTTAATACGGTTCTTAACAATTAATGTTCATTTCGATCGTTCTACGTACGCGATGAATGAAGGAGGCGAGCGGTGGTTGCTTTCTATGAAAGATCTCTCCTTGTTACAGATATCTCTCGATTGGAAATGGTATGTATGTGCTGGCGTGCGTGCGCTCGTGGATAGTGAGAGTAAGTTGCGGCGCGATGCGAGAGCTAGTTACCTTACGAAACTTTCGACCACGTGAAGCGGCACGGCGAACGGAGCACCGCACTCGACGCTTCTATCCAGACCAGTCCAGCCGACTAACTGACTTTACACGTCGTGTAAAGTTAATTTAGATAGGTAATCACTAGCTTGTGCATTGCGGCCAAGCAATAGCGATAAACCCAGCTCGAAAAACTTCGAGACGCACTAAGGTGCAAATGGGAAAGAATTCCGGAGAAGGCGAAACCTTTTGCGGGGAAACTGCGATCTCGCCAAAGAGACACAATGCTCGCACGGACGCCTTAAATAGGCACGTATGTGCGTCACCTGGGAGAAGCAATTAGTACGCGTTTACACGCGTCACGAGATGAGCAGGTACAAACGCTACCTGTACATATATACGCGCGTAATCTCCCCTACGCACGGATCAGCCGTGATTCGTGACTTCGTACACGATAATGGAGAATAACATCTTCGCTTGGATAAAAGAACACGCGGGAAGACGACGAAAAACATAAGCAACCGTAGATTCGATAATTGCCTGCAACAGATTACAAAGCGATTGACGTGACAAAATCTTATCGTCGAGTAATATGAGCGTTTGGAAGAAATCCGTAAATAATGTGAATAACAGATGTACCGCAATCCTAATTATCAAACTACAAATGTTTATGCAGAACAAAACGTACTTATGTTCGAAAATTTACGTAAAGATGCATAGTCTATAAACTATGTTATTATGTACTTCACTTTAATCATCGGGTATCAATTAATTGAAGAGTCCAATCGACTGCTGCATCAATCATACTTGCAGCGACTGACTCATCCGTAAGATACTACAAAAATTCTAAATACCGGGGATGTGCTAGAGATAATTGTCATTTCATGAATAAATTTACAATTTAGCACTTTTTATTAGACATAATTGTACCATCTGGTCATGACGCCGCGGAAATATAGTTTCCCGCAGATCTATGAATAAATCTCGATAATTCAGTGAGGAGGAAGGAAAAAGCGCGGGCAAATTGCCGGGTCTCAATGTGGATGGTGATCGGGGGAAAAAGTAAAACCAGTCGAGCGCGCGCTCGAGATGCATGCTGAATGCGTTGACTGGACATCGGTGTCCCGTCGAGCGGGCACGGATCCCTCGAGCAAATAATCATCGGGCATGAGTGCATGCGGCTGGTCGCACACGATCCTAAGGCTGACTAATTGCGAGTCTAAAACCGGCCTCTTAATTATCACGGAGGGTCAATTGGCACCCCAATGGCCGTAGGCTTCACCCGCAAGGGATCTCTGTGAGTACTGGGAAGGAGGATCGGGGTGATTCTAATAAACGACGTGTAACGCCAGTCGCACGGCTATTTGCGTTCTCATTCTCTAGCTCGGCCGATAGAAATCCCGTAACGCCGTCGTCCAAGTAACAGGTAGGCACACAACCACGGCCGGACAGTGTAAGAAAGAAGGAAAGGGAAGGATGAAGAGAGAGGCTGGGCACGCCTCGATACTATGAATGATACTACTTACTACAAGTACCCGAAGTGCGTAGACGTCATTCAACAGTAATGACTAGAATTTGCATGTTGCGAACGGTTCCGATAATTACGCTGCCGCCAGAATATGCAATACATCCTTGGTCCCTCTTGAGAGCAATCCTTCGCTACCCACCCATTTTCTAATTTACATTTTTGCCCACCCTTCTTCCATCTTCCTGCCCCTCTCTCCACTTCTCTTTCTCACCATCTGCCTCTACCTGATGGGTGATCGCGAGATAGCGGTATAGAGCTATTTATAGACTGCTCGGTGAAGGACTCGATTTTCATTTTCTACCCGAGACCCGTATTTACACCCATCCCACGTGCATGAAACTATGTTAGATAGTTTAATGAACGAGCATCCCAGCATTTCTCGCGTGATCGCCGGCGTCAAAGCGCGGATGTGCCGATAGAAAGTAACGAAATCATTAGGAAATGGTCGCGCTGCTAATAAAGGTCAGCGGGAGTAATAATTGCGGTGAGTTACTGATGATCGCTCGGGGGCTGAAGCGCGCGGGACGACTTTAAATTGCCTCTCGGACGGCGTCAGGCTACGGCGAAGGATGCGTCGCACTTTAGAGCGCAAGGAACTTTTCTTAAATATCCTGGACTCGGCGCCTCTTATGGCATCGCCCGGTAAAAACAAGTCAAGCTGGTCGTACTATTTTCCCGGTAGGGATATTTATAAACGGCATTTTTGCCCGGTTCAATTTAGCGGGAACGCGGGACCTTAAACTTGTTACGGCGACTTGTATAGTTCTCGGGGCGCGCGCGTTTAGTTTTTGCCCGACAGGTCTAAGAATACGCCGGCGACGAGTTCTTTGAACTATGGATCTACCTGGCCAGCGGCGAGTTGCACTGTCACGTTGCTTTTCTCAAGTCATTCAGTATCCCGATCACCTGGATCGGACAAGTAAATCGAATCGATAAAGCAAAACCCATACGCTATCGTGTCCTGTCGATCGGAAAAGCGCATCCTTCGAGGAAACAGAACTCAAATACTTGGTCTACGGAAACTAGCCCGTTAGATTCGCAGACGTGCCAATTGCAAGAGTAAACACATTCACAGTGAGCAAAGGTGCGAGAAGTGACATATTAGGATCTTTATACATCGGCAACTGAACGCGACTAACTCTTCGAGAAACAGAGTAACAACGGCTTAATGATTTCCGCACACCTTCATTACACACATGCGGTGTGCAGGCAGTGTGTAATCCAGTATCTTTCGATAATAATTACTCACTTGAAACAATTTGTAAACAGTCTTCCAATCCGATCTCAGTCGCCGATATAAGCTACACGCCTGCGGCTTATTAATTTCGTTCTCGTCGGGCCGTCTGATTTCCGTGATTCCCCATGGTCATGTTACGAGCGATGATTTTTCGACGCGGGTCTTCGGATCCGCTTGGAATTCGAAGATAAAGCGTTTTATACCGGGAGCAATTTATAATCCTCCGCAATTCTATGGAGGCCCAAAGCGGACAAGGAATCGTACGGATCGTTAAAGTCGAATTCCTTGAAAGTTCACGCATATATCGATGGGAGTCAACATCCGTAAACATCCACCGATAGGGTGGGAGTATTATCTCGATGCGAATGGACCGTGCGATTCTCATCGGCACGACACGTAAGTGTAAAACCTGTTCTCGCATGCCCTTTACTAGCTACGTGAAATTATAATGCTATAAATTAATAATTACTCGACTAGCCATATTTCCAAACCAATGGAAATAATTTCTGCCACACAAGTGCAAATCAATTGTGAGAAAAACAAAAAGAACGGCGCGATATGTTGTTCGAGTATCAGTGAATCACCCGTTCATTAAACTAGTCCCGTTCACCCTGACGAACCTTAAATAATTCACAGTATAATTTGCAGCCCGGAAATCGGCTATTATTCGGCCGGTAAATTATACAGCGTTATTTTCCTGCTTAGGAAGGTCGATTATTGCTTGCAAACATGTACACTGGAATAGTTATCTCCTAATATGGTGTAACGTTAAAGTTATTGCCGCAAAGTTCACGACTGCTTCCGGAAACAAACTGATACATTACTATTTTCAAGCTAAAAGAATCGATCGAAGTTTGAACGAGGTGTCAGCAATGATGAATGGACGTCCGATATGCTTTGCGCGTGAATAATGCAGGAGCAATTCATTCGCTTACTACAAGCAATAGTGAAGCAATTCGCAATCGGTTCGCTACTTCATTTGCATCTCTGTCCTTTCTTTCAAATCGCATTCTCCCCAATGAAATATTTGCAACTTTCAACTTATCCAACTAAATATACAAATACAAATTGAAATGAACCATCGAATGACTCTTTGCGACCACGCAGATCGAATTGATCACGGTAAATATCAATGAAAATACGAAAATGCGGAGCGCAAAGGGTCAAAGTAAAAGTAAGAGTGAAATTGTGGAAGGTGTAAAATGTAGATGGAAAAGGAGAGGAATGCTCGAGCGAAAGAGAGCTCGAGGTAAACGTGCACTGACCTGGAGGTTTCGCGACCTATGCGAACAGTCGATCCTCGATGCTCGGTGACACTGGTCGCTCTCTGGGTTCAGGTACAGAGAGTAGGGCGGCCTGGCGGAAGAATCTTCATCGGGCGTTCACTATCATCGTGAGTCTTCGACTAGTCTGTGCACCGGCACCGGAGAACCCGTTCCTCTCCCTCTTCCTTTTCTTTCAGTCCACCTCGAGCCGGAGGCGGAGGGACACCCGAAGGTTGCCCTCGGCTTTTACGATACCAAAATGGTCAGCGTGTCGCGGCGGCATCGCGCCCCGCGCGCTCTCGCCGCTACAGGCGCCTCTTCTTCTCTTCACCGCTTGTACTCGCTCCTGAGAGGATCGGGCAGGCGGCGAGCGGGCAATCGAGCGAGCGAGCGAGCGAGCGATCGCGGGAGGACCAAGCCGATATCTCCCGTGTGCGAGCTAGCAAGATCGGCGACGGAGAGGAGGCAGAAGGCTGCAGGCTCTTGCCCTCGCCGTTGTGCGCTTCAGGCTCCGCAGTGGCAGTAGTATGTCCCGGGGCGTCTGCAACTGCAAGTAGAGACCGGACAGTCGCTGGTACTTGGTACTAATGGTGCGAGAGGGCCGAGAGAGCGAAACTGGATAGCGAGAGAATTGCGCGAGAAGGACGCGAGTCGGGCCGGGCCGGGCCGGGCCGGGGCAGACGGGGCCGGCTCTGGAATAGAGTACTAGGATAGATATCGACAAGAAGTGGAGACAGGTCGGTCGCGTCGACGACGATCTACAACGACGACGCCGGGAGCTCGAGTACTCGATCCTCTCCCGTGTGTGCACACGCTCGCGGTGCACGGCCAGTCGCCGGCAGTCCCAATGCATACACACCGCGTAGTTTTGCTAAGGCAAAAGGGTGGGAGATTCCTCCTGCCAGCTTCTGTGTGCTGTACGCACCACCGGTTTCCCACCTTTATCCGATGTCTACGTATGCAGCTATAGCTGGGTATACCAGCTCACTAAGCCACCAAGCTGCTCGAGCACCGTGCATTATAGCCCGATATATTATTCCACTGGGCCAGGATGACCAGGATACCCTGGCCAAGATACCCTTTATACCGCATCATCTGCTTCGTCGACATCGTCGTCTTCTTCTTCTTCTTCTTCTTCCTTCTGAGCTGCGAGCTGTATCGCCCAGGCTTTACTCTCGCGCTCTTCGTAATCTTTGTTTTTCAGAGTTCTCCTTTTAACTCACTGCCCTTTTTCATCCACTGGCAAAGCCTTTTCTTCTTCTTCTGCGTTACCGTCTTCTTTACCTTCTTCTTCTTCTATTGGTAAACCCCTCGCAGCCGTTGATCCTGCGGCCGCTTCTTCTTAGCTCCCCTTATTCTACTTCCAGACATCCACCTTCCCTCCTGTCCTGTTCTTCTTCTTCTTCTTCTTCTTCTTCTTCTGCTTCGGTGCCAGCGTGTTCGGCTGGCTCCCCTTACCCGTCATTCCGGGGCTTCGTTATTAGTTTTTATTTTACGGTGCTCGCTCGGCTATTTTTATCCCAGGATCCTCCTCCCTCTCCCTCTCCTCCGCCACTTATTCTCGTGTGGATATTCTACTTCGGCCGCTCTTCCTTCTTGCCCCGACGCCCCAGGCTCCTTTCTTTATTGCTCTCGACCGCTCGTAAAATAAAAAATTCGTTGACTCTGTTGCCAACAGGTTTGCGCTCCTTCTAAACATTGTTTGAGCTCCGGCAATTTGCGACTTGTGGAGGAACATTGTGGTGATTTATTACCCCAAGGGCCGAAGTGAACTGGGGTGGTTTCTTGTGGCGAAACATTCTTGCCTTTATGAAACTCATCGTTCTTTGGTTACTATTATCGTTTCTGATTAGAAAGCGTTCTTTTTGTATCGGCTATACATTTTTTTTCATTCAACCCCGGAATATTACAACAACGATTTCGTCATTTCTTGCCTCTTTTTTCCACATCGCATCATCCGCATACGTCGGAATCCGGCGGCGGCGTACGCATCAATGTAGCATGGCGCCAGGAAAGCTGGACTTAAAGCACCGAGGTGGGAAACAGGTTTCTGGCCGGGATATATTCTTGCAAAACAAAGGTAGGCCCGCTTACGTGTAAACGGCGCTTCAAAATAAGAAGAAATAGAGTGCTGGACGGTACGAGTGCGCGTGTGTACAGGGCGGTAGAAAATCACGCTCCCAATTAGGAAAGTTCTTTGCGCGAAGAGAGCTCCTCCCCTATTGCTAGGTGAACTGCCCTTGCCGGGTTTGCTTCTCGGTGAGCGGCTGATAGGTAATATTTATACTTATTGCCGATGCCAGCGTGGCTGGAAGTAATTGAGCGGATTCAATATTAGCCTGGTCTGGTCAAGAATAGCCACGATGGGAATCCCGTCTGACCACCTTGCGCGCTTCTCGCTCACTGACTAAATTAGGGTGAATGTGCCGTTGTACATCGGGCGAATACCATTATTTGGTTATTGGCTGGACCGTCAATTCGCTATGTTAATTACACACTTTTTACAGCAGTAATGTTCTCATCGTTTGTATGTTATCAGAAAAATTACCGTGTTTACAACGCACTGGCGATATCCGGAATATGATTGAGCACGTACGCTCGTGTAACACGCGTTATCCTTGAATCACGGAATCTTGAGCATGAAAGATTTGCAACACCGCTTACTGTAATTTAACGATTGAAGATATGCGTGGCTAAATTAATTCGGGGGTACATTAACGACCCAGATCGATCGGCGGTGTGACAAAATATTTACCGATTCAGTTCTGCCGACTGACGAAGCAGGTGTTGGTGCATCCGTAGTGTTATAATTACAATGTTGCGAGCGGAAAAACAAAAATATTTGAAGTCATCGTGCACTTATTCGTCTCGGAGCACAACGTACGAAATACCGCTGGCAAACACAATACAAATCCTTATATACCGCGTATCTAAAGAAAGCAACCTTCTGAAATTTTCCAGCCTTGAACTAGGCGGGTTGTTACGCGACACACACATATTTCGATAGTATTCTACGAAGCCCCGTAATTATAGGCTTCTTTATCGAAGTAACTAATAACGCACTTGACACTAATACCAGGTTCATAGAAATATCTTGAAAGCCACCATGGTGTTATGGATGGACGATGATTCTCACGTGCTTACAACTTCTACGGGCAACGGACCCAGAAGGGTTCCAATGAACTTCGGGATCAGATTAGTCAAGAGGGGCGGGCTTCAAAGCAGAACCAGTAAAAATAAAAATGTCGTTCTCTTTCGCGAAAAGACCTTGACTCTCTGTGCATCCCGCTCTCTCTTTCCCAAAGGCAATGCTACGCACTAAAACAGTTAGACATAAGTTACCTTGGCGTTTATGGGTAATCATTATACGAACAGGGTTACTTTAATTACAATTCATATATGTGCGTTATATCAAAAACCTATAACTGCCCATCGTTCTAAGTTGTTCCCTTAAAACGAGAAAAAAATACCCTTATACAATCGGACTGGATGCTTGGATCCGGATTTGGATCCCGGTGAGCAGGATCTCCGGTTCTGAGTACCATTGGTACATCACAAATCCTACTCAGACGGATCTAAGCAAATATTTAGAAGCAACCCAGCGCATTTTTGTGGACTACCAAGTCATAAATAAATAATTTTGTAGTGTGGGCAGCTTAATTAAATATAAAAAACCCTTTGCTATCACTTATCAGTTACATGGATACGACTTCCCTAGACTACTGAATTCTTACTAAATATCCAGTTCTAGAAATTTTATTCGAAACGCCTATTCGTTGGAGCGAATGCAGTTTTATTAGTTCCACTCACACTCATTCACACATATCAGGGTATTGCCCCCTGAATGTATCCACTTTTTTTATTGTTTTCGCTGCTGAGCAAGTGTCTCTCAGTCTCGAGTGGAGATTATCTGTGCATCAATAGGATGCATAAGATTTTGTTTTATTCTTTCAAAACAAACAGATAGTAAACATGTGGATGAGTCCTTTTCCGAAATGTTCCATGACATCGGGCTGGAAGAGATCAAGACGTAGAACGCGAGAGATAACAATTAAGGTATTTATATTTCTTATTATTTGGTTTACATAAGGTTGTTAACAAAGACTAAACCTATAAATCAGTCTGCACGTAGAAATTCCTCATAAATATATATAATCATTTATAAAAATAAACGGAATTTTTCTTTTCGAAAATTCTCCATATACTCCGCGTTTGCCGTTCGCGAGAATCAGTCCGTACTCGCTCACGCATCCACGCGAAGTATACCCTTTGTACAAATTAATTATTAATAAAATTCGGCATTTTATCGTGTTAAACTACGCACTGACACGCAATTTCTAGTTGCGCAACTTAATCATTGCATTAATGACGATCGGAGGATGTTATGGGTGTGGTCATACTTATGATCGTAATGGTTACATTCATTTAGTAATAATTAAAAACCTTTGAGTCCAATTGTAATTGGGTGGACTCATTACGGTTTTTTTAAATTTTAGTTATCGTCTTGTTTCAAAAATGCCCACGTTAATATCTCTTGCAAATTTATCATGGGGCTACCGATTATTGTCGGTGCACACGTCGATCGCTCAACAATTGCATGCGCAAATGCACAAAAGCAATCGACCACCTGATAAGTGGTTGCATACCTATAAATTGCACATCAACGCGAAGCCTAGGAATTAAAAGACAATTGCCTAGCGTGTCACTCCGTAAAGATTACGGGATACACGCTACCCTATTTAATTCGGCTGAACACATTTCAGAGTCTATGTTATTATGAACTGTATCCTTCGCGAAAAAGACACAAGCGTTGTCAAGCGTTATGGTAATCCTTTTTTGCAACCGTGAAATTTAACAATAAATCAACATGCCGCTATAAGTTCGTGTTAAAACAATACTTTTTAACAAATTATATCGTTATTGTGTCTTCTTCGCGCGGCGATACATACACATTCTGCCGTTGAAAACATTACTGCAAATTAATCCCTCGAAGATTTAACAGCACTGTTCTGCCCAGTTTGATAATGTGTAATTATAATGTGGTCCGGCCCAAAATCCAGTTTTTCAACTGGTGAACTTTAACGCGCGCACCAGAAGCCTAATGTTCGTCTTTAAGTACAGAACACTTTTATTAGAGAAATACCCTTGGGATGAAAACACCGTTCTGCCCATATGAAAGTTTACATGAAAATGTACCATGAAGCTTTTTGTAGGCCTCGAAATTATACGGCGGCTCAGTTTTGGTTGTCACTCATAAGACTAAAATACGGGATGTTAATTCTTCTAGCGTCTCATTACACAAAATTATGAGATTGTTAGTGACAAATGTCGCGCGCTATGTTAGCATTGTTATTGGCCCCACTCTATTTTCACTGGTTTCATTATCATGAGGGTATCGAACATGTCAGTGTGAGAAGTATACGAGGATGTACAAATACACACAGAGACGAATACATCAAATTAAATTGAGATTTGCATCTTCATGATACTATGCGTTATACATGGCTGTATATGGCTGTATATGTGCGCGTATATATAAATATTCTTTATATAAAGATTTGTCGCCTTACAAGATCAATGTGCAGTATAATTTGTTTTACTTTTCGCACATGTCACTCGTGATTCGAGATTAAGCACTCCTTCTCTATCCTTTGATTTGTCATACTGATGAACCCTGTCAGAACCTGTCCAATTCGAAACCAGTAACTTGAAATACTTATACATTCCTCTCAATGACATTGCGTTTCCGTTTTTCAGAAAGCTAAATAGTTCGCAATATGTACGAGAAATTCTTGCACGGTTCTATGTTTGTACAAGAGACATTACTCAAGTGACGATTGCACGAGAAATTCTCTAGATCGACAAGAGCGTATCCTGTTGCAGATGACACACCATTTTCCAAAGGGAAAACAATACTAGAGTACTACCACCATTTTCTCGCAATACGCAGTATGTTAGGTACTTAGGATCATCTCTTATCACTTCAAAGTCGTATGTGTAACTCGAGATTATGGTTCTTTCGCAGGCTTAAGATCAGCAATAGAAATAATCAGATCTATATAGTTCCGTTTGCAAACTTAGTAATCTAGATGAATCTGAACCGCAAATTGAAGTGATAAAAAGTTATGGGAGACAAATGACATCAGTAAATTTTCTACACGGTCTTCTGCGTTATACTGTAGTCATATTTTGTTTCTGTGAGTGAACGTTCCACTTTCCTAGATTAGATACTACTTTATGCATACTAGAAATTCACGTCGTTTACAGTAAACTATATCGTAGTCATCGTTTATATACGTCGTTGCACATTTCGATTACGTTCTCAAGAATATTACGGCTCTTTTATTATTATACGTTGTACTTTGGTCGTTAAATAATTCCTTCGCTTTCCTGTAACACTTTCACGTGTGCTGTGCGTCTAAGATACGTAGAAAATACTATTTCAAATGATCGTATAAACCGCTCGATTGTGGGTTAATGAGATACCGTGTAAAAATTGACAAGCATAAGTAGAAAAGTTAATATACCAACTCGTGATAATTTCAGTGCATTGTTATTTGGCACCGTATCCTAAGGATAGCAAGCGATTTCAGCATTAAAACACACGCGTACGACTTCTGTAAAGATTATAGTATCCTTATACACGATGCACTGGCATCCTTCAATTTCAATTGCAACAAATACGATCGTACTGTTAGGCCGTCCATTAGTGATTGATACTTCGTTCCAGTTTAATTGCTACAGAATTAGAAAAGATACCTATGTGTAAAGTGACTCTTAAAAATATCTGAGGTTATCCTTGGTACTATTTCGAACTTCTGCCTAAACGCGAATGCAAGCACTCACCAGCGTTATGAGGTATCTCGAATTTCGGAACAGTTGAACGCAACGCGCAGTTAATAAATAGAATTAGCAATCTATTACAAGAAGGAAATTAATGATATAGTTGTCACGTTTAGTTGCCGATTTGTTTCTCAACTGTGAGAAGATATATATCTGCCACTTTAAGAGAAACTTGTGGCGCCCCTGAGCTCTGCTCAGCACTGTGTTCTTCCGCGAAGTGATATTTTACGTCCTGCTTCGAACTTATAACATATCCCGCCCCACCCTCCTTCCAACCTTGTCGATCTCTCTCTCTCACTTTCCCTCATTCTATCTTACTCTTACCTCCCAAAATGGAAAGTATTTATCCTCTCTTTCAAGATTCAAAGGCAGTCGCGGAGACCAAACCAACACTGCACGCAAATATGGTATACTGGTATTCGAATACGAAAGTCTCAGCCACCCAGTGACATTTAACTCGCGATGTCTTGGTCTAGATTGAACAATCAGCTAGATGAAGTAGTACCCCACTAGTACTTCATTTGTCAGCAGTATATAAACCCATCGCCGCTTATATAAAACTATCTTCAATTTTAATATGCCAGTTAGCGGTTTACTTTGCACATCCGATGCATCACATTTTACAAGACACCCATAATGTTTAATCATTTTTTTTTACTTTCCGAACGACTGCCCTACGCAAATGGATTTAAACCACGCAACATTTCTTTTTGCTTTTCTTGTAATTCGGTTTCAAAGGAGGCCGCTCGGATAATTGGAATTTTCGAACAATACGCACTAATTCGTGAAATGCTTGATCAACGTTCATTCTCAATTTTGCGCTGCATTCTATATAAGGTATTTTTAATTGGCGTGCCATATTCTGTGCTTCTTCAACCGACACCTAGAAACACATGAAATAGTAATGTATAATTCAAATATATATAATTATCTCATTGTACTCATACACTCACCATTCTCTGCTGATCTAAATCAGCTTTATTTCCCACCATTAACATAGGAAATTCATCCCTATCCTTTACCCGAAGGATTTGTCTATGGAATTTTAGAATCTCATCAAATGATGAGTGATCCGTTACAGAGAATACAAGGAGGAATCCCTCCCCGCTTCTCATGTATTGTTCACGCATTGCACTAAATTCCTCCTGACCCGCTGTATCCAATACTGAAATGAATAATATCAAAATTCTATTATTTCAAAATAATTAAAAAATAATTATCTATAGTCTAAGCATCAGATATTAAACTAATACTTTTTTTCTAGCCTGTAACTGAAAAATATTTATTCATCTAAAATTTTGGGATCAATATTCAAGGTCTAAAGTATATAATTCAAGGAAATATGTTGTAGTCTTACAACACCAAGTCCACAAATCTTTACCAGACTGCATGTAAATTAACACAAAACAGGGGCGTTAATTAAGGATGACGTTTCAGCCAAAAATGCGATGTCAATTGTGAATTATGAAGACACTTTACTCAATTATACTTACTATCCAATTTGGCAGGTACATCGTCAATGACGCACTGTTTCGTATACGAGTCTTCGATAGTCGGGTCGTAGTCGGTAACAAAATAACTCTGCAAAGAGATCATTAACGCAACTTATACGAGGCTGTCACTATCAAGTACAATCCACCATTAAAGATCAATGTTAGCCATGTAAATTTCAATAGGCGTATCCAAAGCAACTTAGAAGCATTATATTTATCCTACCAGCTCTTGCAATAATCTGTAAATAAGATCGTTCTAAAAATGCTAGAATGGAACGATCTTTCTAGCACTTAGCGTTAAACAAATTGCGGGCTTACACATTATCTAGCCGACGGTGTACGAAAGTATCTAATCTCCGAGATTATGAAAGGCAACGCGATAACATTGAGCAATTTCGTTAAATAAAGTACCGCGAGATATAATCCCATATGACCATATATGACAGCCGAGGCTGCGCTTGTATGACATAATCAGTAATAAAAGCACGCTAGCCCGGCAAGCGAAAGCACAGACAGCGGGCAGCGCGGAGCACCCAGTACATGTAATTGTATTCAGGGACTAAACTCTGTTTTAATATTTCAACGTAGCATAAAGGAAGCATGGAACTAAGGGCGAAAAGGGACAAAGCGGCCCATTCGACATAATCCTTCTCTTTATTCGAACGGGCCCATGAATGGCGTAGGCATGAAAGCAAATCTCATTGGCAAAAGCCCACGCACACACATCGACACACCCATACATGCACGGGCGGGCAGAGAGAAGGCGAATGCGTATATACGCCACACTCGAGGAGTGTCGAGGAGGAAGGCATATGCGTGAAGATGCAAGCACCAAGCAGGCAAGCGCAGGCAGTCGTCGACAGTGACCATAAAAAATTAGCTCTCACCTGAATGAATTGTATCGTGATAGCCGATTTTCCCACACCACCCCCACCCACCACTACGAGCTTATATGTCTGCGCGTAGCTCTGCCTGTCACCGGGCTTCGACATCTTATCGCTGTATCTGTGCGTATCGGTCTGGGCTTTATTTTCACAGCGCGTACTACAGGTATACGCACAAGACTGAAGAAGAGGCGCGACGCCTTCGACCAGCACAAGTGCGAGACGATACGAAATTCGCGGTCAAGTTCACGTGCGCAACCCGAGAGTCAGTTCTAATCGCGTAACCGTCTCGGCCCTGCCTGCTGCCACACGACCTTCTCACGTCAAGAGCCAGTCAGCGCTTGTCCAAGAAATACGCACCCGGGCTACGGCTGCTCGATATGGGCAAGAACGTTACCACTTTCAATAACCATGAAGCGTGTGATTGCGCCGCGCAGCGCAAGAGGCACTGGTCTCTGCTTCTGGTCTCACTGTCCCTGCGCGCGCGACCACCGCCGTTGATTGATTACGCATGCGTGTTTTGAACTCGAACGCTGTACGACACCCGGCGATTTTGTATCTGCGTTTGGCGACGAGTAATCTTTTGAATTTTGTACATTCAAATTTGTAGATAATAATACGGAAAATGCAGCTCGAAGTTTCGAATATTTAAATATATGTATGAAACCAGGTGCGCGTTAATTGATGATTACTGGCGCTAAGTTAACATTGAACTAGTGTCTGTTATATATTTAGATCAGGCTTACTCTGAAAACTAATCACACTCTCGTGTGCTTCGCAATTTCGCTAATGTACTCACGTTACGCTTAATCACTAATCGATTACCGAGTAGTGCGCCTTCTGTACATTATGTGCCTGCGATCAATTGAATTTCATGGCTATATGTGCTACGATATCCTTGACATCCTGTTATCTCCGACGCGGCACAGAAAACACAGTGAGGACACGCGCAGTATCTCTATTCCAGAATTTATAACGCGAAGTCTGGGTTCACTACCAAGCGATTGAGTTGCATACTTACAATTTGTCAAACTTAAAAAAAAACAAATTACTCAAAATAATATGACAACTTATTAATGACAGCATCTACGGCTTGCTAAATAGACGGATAAAGGAATGAATTACAATCGTTTGCGATGGTGTAGGTTTTTGGAATCTGGTTTATTGTTGAACTCCTTCAATACCATTATCGACGGACTTCGAGAGCCAGATAATATTTGAGGTACTCTGTTCATTCTCGATGATAATTCGAACAAGTGAAGATTAAATAATAAAATTAAATACTCCTTATTAAAGTCAAGTATTATAATAATGCTATACTTTCTACTGCGGTTGTCAAATAACTTGGCTCCTCTCCCATTCCTTTCTCACTCTCACTCTCTCTCTCTCTCTCTCTCTCTCTCTCTCTCTCTCTCGCTCAACTATTTGGTCATAATTTGTGTCTGTATGTATTTGCGCGCGCGTGTGTGTTTGTATGTATGCTTAAGTGTGACTATGTGTGTATTTGTGTGTGTCTTTGTGTGGTGCCACGCCAGTCACATCCTTCGTTAAAACGCGATTTGCCAAGTTAATGATAAGATGCGGAGGCACAAAAGGCACGGGACTTCATGCCGAAGATGAGCGCTTTTATGTACATGGGATATTAGATTCCTGCTAGTCTCGCACACACAAAATCGATCGCGTGCAAAATCCATCGACATAAATGGCGAATGCTTCGAACACGTACGGACCTATCCGCGACAGAACCCGCTAAAAGCGCTTCTTCGTAGAAGTTGAAGTTTTCTCGTGTGTCGCATAGAAACTTGGCCGAGTTCAGTCGATTTCGCTAGAAAGTAATCCCTAACACTTGCCCTTGTGTAGCATTCTGCCCTTCCTCTCTTTCCCTATTCATGTCGTCTTGATACCGAAGTCTTGTTGACTTGACACTTGATTAGCGTGAAACGTAATCGGCTTGATAAAGTGGCCGTGAGATTCACGTTGGCTGATACCTGTAATCTAAGGGTACAGTGCGCGTACAAGCCACCCCCGTGCATTCGCCTTGGAACCGAAATCGCAAAAGGCTTGCTCAGTGACTGAGTAGTGGTTAGTCTTCAGCGGGCACTTTTCAGTCTTTTGTAGGATTACAATGCTAGAAATCGTATGCACAGGGAGAAATTAAGTTCTGGGAGGAGTAAGGGGATACGTCTCAGTCATGGACGTATAGAGAATTCGATCGCTACGAACAAGTGCATTCAACGGAAGACATGCGTCGATAAAACGAGCGTTTCGGTAACTCAACCGCCGAAGGAGTAACTTTGAACTAAATTAGTACATGAAGTAAAACAAAACGTATGATTTCAATTTATAATCGCAGTAGTCTTTGCCCCGACGCAGAAGAAATAGAAGGAAACACTGAAACGAATTACTTCACTTTATAAACGCTTCACATCAAGATCACACCCGCGAGGTCGAAAGACTTAATTTAAACTTTGCATTTATATTAAGTTCTAATCTAGCTCTTAAATACAAACATCACGGTGCAAAAGTATTTACCTAGAACAACGTAAAAGTAAAATATATTATCTACTCGAAGCGTATGAAACAATATGAAGGACAAATAGTATGAAGGGCGGACAAGGGCTTATTTCATATAGCTCCACGATCCAACAGTCGATCGTGAAATCGCGGATTTACCCCAGTCTATCCGGTAAAACTAATACATCGCAGTTCAAATCAATTGTGAGCGCGTCGTCAAAAAGCAAACAAAACATTAGTCTCAAACGAAATTCAACGAAAAACTGAACTTAAAAGTAATGGAAATTGCGTAACTGTCTAATTCATAATGCTTCACAAAGCTGTCGTTACACATGGTACCACTGTCATATGTACATGTGCTCGTCGTGAAAAAATAACAAGAAGATATAACATCACTTGGTTGTTACAGAAAAATTTTGATATATTTTGGTGCCAGTGTTCACAACTTCGAATGGTATTTACAGGTTGAAAGCACAAAACTATTTCTTTCGTCCTTCTCCGTTGCGAGTTACACGATGCAGTGACATTTGGAAAATAATACATCGATTGCTCTGAATTTGATATTGCACCTAACAATTTCTTGAGGTCAAATGTCGAAATCCCTCAATGCAATTACATGGCTCAGTCTCCCCTGTGTAGAATCTTTAGCACAGTATGGTTATGTGTGTACGTTCTCCGCGTTACTCTCATACATTTCACCACTCTACTGACCCTTCTGCGACTGCGTACGCAATGTATGAAAAAAATTCGAGATAGAAAAATTTACAACGCACTTCAATTCATCCCACTGCTCATAAGTATGTGCAACATAATACTATATTAGACAAATATTTCTCCACTTTTTTAAATTTTAATTAAGGCCCCGGTATGCTCAGCTTGGCTATTCTTCTCCACGCGTTACGCGAAGAAAATCATTTTGCACATTATATCCAAGTGATCATATCTGTACAGTCTTGTAAACTTTTTTAATTGACAAACAAAATGTGATATTAATAGGCATTACAATTATTTATGATTCATTGTCCTGTGACGTTGCCTTCTTATCGTATTCCCGTGATTCTTTTCTCCTGCAAATTTCAAGAATTCTAATATTCTACCGCTCAAGACCGACGAATTTTCCATTAATTTGCAACTCTATGCAATATAATCCATATACGAAAATCTAAAATGTCCATTCCATATCTCTTACAAATGTACCTCACATTTGTTGTCATGGATATAATTTCCAAAACAACTTTCCTTCCTGTACACAGGCCAAGATGCATTCATTGAATAAAACTTGCATGCCTCTCTGTCTTTCGTAAAACAACGAAATGATACATATACGTTGCAGAAAGCAGATCGATCGAATCGTATTGTCAGCGAAGATTGCCAAGTGCCAACCTTTTCGTCGCTTTAAATTGTCGTAATAAAAGTTTCGTTATAATTAATCTGTGGTCTTATATCCAACAACTCATTTCTCAAGTAATTGTTCACATTACAAAACTCATATACACGCGACTCTATAGTGACTCGATGATAGCAGTTCGACAATGCGCCAATTGTCTGGATCGTTCAACAATCTAGCACAGTTTCTCGTCTACCGCCTGTATTAGAGCGATAATAATATTAATAATAATAATACAATAACTAATAATTCGTAATAATAATGAGATTGGCGATGATAATGATGAGAATGCCAGAAATGGTGATCTTGGGGTAGCGAAAACGGAAGGCTAATGACTGCGGTGATAACGATAACTATGTGCTGCCGAGGATGATGTAGATAATATCGAGAATGATGATCGTTATTCGCACATGTACGGAGATGGTGTGTTTGATAGTTCGAACGGCGATTCTAGTGCAAATAATAATGGGAGCAACAGTGACGATGAGGATGGCAGTAACATCAGCATACATAGAAATAAAGAGCAATCGTAAATTGCAATAGAAATCCTTTTTAATAGGTTGATCATCGATCAATCCCTTTAATCTTTTACGGGGGGTTGGGGTCTCCTCACAAGTTTGGGAATAATAATAGAATAGGATAATAAAATTACTAATCAATAATAACATAAGGCAATATGTGGAGGATCTGGCCGTCATAACTGGGCCTTGCTAGCATCTGGTGCCACTCCCGAAATTCTTCATCACCAGTTTGGCTATACACATTTTTTACACCACTGAACTCTGACACTTCTTCCCCTGTATCTGCTTTTTCAGTAGAAGTCAGAGACGACAGTTTAGGTTGGAAGTTTCCATTGAGTCCTTCAACACACTGTGAATGTAACCTTTCCAGGTCCTCGGCGTTGATTTGTCTAGGTGCATACTCTGTACCATCTTGGTCCTCTGTCGATCCATTTTCCGAATCACTCCAGTCTATCGAACTTGGATCTAGAGGTGGTAACTTCGCTAATATCTCTTCGACTGTTAAGCCTTGAGATGGTCGCGACTGTCTATCCGGGCAATTCGTATTCGACCTTTCATCGTACACTGCACCCTCCTGACACTTCGACGATACGTCACGACCGACTTCTGTAGGCTTTAACCGACTTTGCAGTGACGCTTCGGAAACTGTGTTTTTATGGACTGAATTATTCTGAGTTGCACGAAGGAACTTGGACACTTGCTCGTTGCTACTTCTCAGAACATCTTCCATACTTGGTGGTTCTGCACTTTGACTAGGTAGAGCATTTGAATTAATGCTAGAATTGGTACCTCGTGCCTGTAGGTCAGCCAACAATTCTTGAGTGGTTTTCAGTTTAGGATTTCTTGAGATACTAGCTAATTTCTCCTTCACTTGATCCTCCAACAGGGGTTGACCTTTCATAGTCTTACTGCCTTTCTTTCTACCGCGTTTCTTTGGACCTGAACTATCAGGATCAGTGGAGTTTCCCACAAAATGATCGGAGATTCGTTCCTTGTATGAGGGGCTAGGCACTTGCGAATTTAAATTACCACTTATATTCTCGCCATTTAGACGCTGTTTCTTAACAAAGTGTTCACTGTCGGTTATTGAGTCTGAGTCGTGTTGTTGATACTGATATTGGTCCTTAGTGTCCTCTTTTCGAAGACGTTTGTTAGAACTGTGTGTTCGTGGCACTGCTTCTGTTAAGTGATTCTGACTTGAGGAACCAAGAGTTGGGGCTACATCAGAACTTAGTCTGTGGTTGCTGGTCGCTGTAATTGACTGCTTATTCGAAGATGCATTAGGAGAACGTGAATGATCGCTATGCACAGACAGAGCTGGGCTAATCACCTGAAAGAAAGATAAGCACCTGACCCTATATATCTACGTCGACAAGCCTATGAGTTATAAAGAATGATCAAGCTACATAATCCCGCCACAATGATCTATAAATAAGATCAAACAGTCCGCATGGGAGACGGCAAACCACTAATACACCGTTGAGGTCTTAGACAACATGAATCTTTCTTGTTTGGAAACTATGCCAATTAAAAGAACATATTAACTACCGCATCCCAAGCAGCCTTTTCTTTCGATTTGGACGAATTTCGTATGGTATGATTTCATAATCATCCAAGTTGCAATTACTCTTTGAATGGAGACATAAGGTCGAAACTTTCAATTGGAAACATTCTTTTAAGGACGGAAGTACATACTCTGAGGGGTGTAGCATCCCTCAGCAATGGACTTTGAGGCTTAAGACTTCGCAACGCCGGACTTTGTGGCTTGAAACATCTCAATGCCGGACTGTGTGGCTTTGCTCCATTGAGAGCGGGTGGTGCAGTATCGGCCGGTGTCGGTTGTGGCGTTGAATGTGCCGTTGGTAAAACCATGTCTCGCCAGCGGCGTACCAGATCTTTCGCACGCTTGGCCAAGGCATCGTTAGTTGTCTTTCGACGGAGTTCATTGATGTATTTTCCAAGCCGTGTGATCTGCAATACACATGTAAACTCGTGCAAAATTTGGAAAACTGCCTCACAATGCAATAAATCGTCTGTATGAAATAATATGTTATTTTGCTGCTTGATAAAGTAACATCATTAACAATAGTACAGTAATGATGCAACTTTCTCCTTAGTATACCCCTGTTGTTAGAAACTACATTATAACACGATGCAATCTATACGTTGTAAGTTTTTGGACTACTTACATAGATTAACATTAAGTATCGAAAAAGCATAGTGCAGTTTATTAAAGTGGGATTAGAAGTTCACCTCAAGTACTTCCTTAGTGATCGTCGTCTTTTCCAGGGCCGTAATGACATCCACAACAGCTCCCATGTCGATGACCTAAAAATATGTAACAGTTGTAAATGGCATAGAGATGAAAAACACTACGGTTACTTCCCATGAAACTGCATATAAATTATCTCCATGAGTTAATGCTTCAATATTCTTATCGGTGATAAGACAAAATTGGTAATTTTAGTTATATATATCTGTGAAATATGATACTAATAATTTTTCACATGTTGAGTGGAATGCGTTAAAAGCTTAATGAAAGTCTCGCTACATGACATACAATGTATATGCAAAGCTCGGTGAAGATGTAATCTTAGGGCCAGTATGGTCTTTATAACCACATTTCCAATAATTCATTTTAGGTGCATTTTTTATTACTGATATAACGATATTTGATTAGTTTTCTTTTATGGTATAAAATACATTATAGACTCTGCTGATATATGTGTGGGAAGGTAACATATGAGGGTATAGTTTCTTTCTAAAGGAATGTGAATCAATATAACACGTTTGAGACACGAATCTATTTCGAAAAATATACAATTTATTATAATAAGTTGTTTTCCATTTTTTCAACATATCAGAATCAAGCAAAACTACAAATAGGAGGAAACTCATAGACAAATTTTTGAGATAACTACATAAGTATTCATTTGGTAAACGTAATCGATTCTAGGGGTAACATTATTTTATAAATTACGCGGTCTGATTGTTACATACAAAGTATAATATGGTAAGTACGACGTACTGCTTATACTTGAACGTGCAACGTAACGCAACCAAGGCACGGACGGACAGTCATTATTGTTTAGGTTATTCTTCTAGTGTGTTCCTTCCCTCATAAAACTATTCAATACGATACGAAAGCTTTACGATTTAATGTTCAGAAACACATAAGCAATGCGTGGAACGCGCATTATATAATACTTTATATGGCAACGTTATCATTACATTGTCAAAGAAAATTTCCATCCGAAGTCAATAGCCATCCTGATCGTATTCAGAATCAATCAACAGTTTAATTTTCTCGTTGGTACATACGAGCTAGCACACCTCGCGAAATTCGGCCTGTTTAGTGGTTATTCCTGGGTTAAGTTTGCCTCTAACATCGCAACTAATCACTGCCCGACCAGAAGGCGATTAACTTCCTTTTTAAGGGAAATGTGTCATAATAGTTAGTACCAATTCGGCTGGGAAAGGAACGCGAAGAGCATTTTGCCCGATTAAATTGAGTCCGCGGAGAGGGGCATCGATATTGAAGAAAAAACGAAGGATAAACGATCTCGACGGTGACGATTCCCCCGTAGACGAAGAATTTCTTGCGTTACATACGGAACGCGAGAAATCAAGGGCAACTGCTAGAGTACGAGGTGCAAATAGGGAACACGTGTGCCCTGAAATCAGCCTACCAGATGCACGAAACTGGCGAAAACGGCGAGAAACAAGAATATCGAGATAGACGATTTTCTTAAACGGTAATCGTTAAAGGGCAATAGGTCTTCGAGCGTGAAACCTTTCCAGAACGTATCAGTAATGTGGGCACTGGAGTACGTGCTTTGGAGAAGAAGGCTGTCTTGTTTGATCAACAAGAGCAAACAGTACTCGTTCTGCAAGTACAATTTAATACAGGGAAAAAGACCCATTGACGGGGGGGTACGCGTGTTGGCCAACTGTTTGCACGTACGGGGCGAGACGGTGTGCTCTCGTTAGAGGAAAGCTCGGGGTACGGGGTTCACTAAAAGAGCAGAGCATGTGGGTAATTGGGTTCCAGGAGGCCGCGTTTGACGGCCCCGTGGACATCCGACGGGAGGATCGGAGGTTATGCTCCAGGTAGTCGGCAACGCGCTCTCGTAGAACGAACGAGCGCACACACTCGTGCAGGAATAAGATTCGTCCGACTGGCATCGCACACGTACGCATGTAAAAGGTACTAGTCACTGACACGCGGAGCCGCCGCCACACTACACTCTCAGTGGGTCTCGCGCACGCCACTGGTACAGGCACACGGCGCACGGGGGATCGAGAGTGGCCCGATAGCCGTTTGCGCGAGCGGACGGACGGCGCATCGCGGATTCATTCCGCTACTTACATTGTATTCCTTGTCAAGGGATTTCAACAATCTTTCCGTAAGGTCGGTGCAATATTTCTGCATCGGGGGCGCACACTTGGGGCCCTCGCGGGGAGATTAGGTTAGCGGAAAATCGGCTCCACGCGTAAGAGTGTCGCGAATGCGAGAGCACAGGGGGACTTGCAATGGCGACTACTGAACTGTGCTCCGCTCGCATGCCCTCCCTGCCTCCCGAGTGCCTCCTAGTCGCGGCCCATGCATCGTCCCTAGCCCCACGCCGCCTCATACCGCCAGACGAGCGCTACTAGCTCCTCTCGCGGTTGCAACAGCCTTCTAACCGTCACCGCACCTCCCTTCTATCCCCACCACACCTCCACCCAGCTCCACACTCGCCACTTGTCCCACGATCTGCCCGCACCAGCCCGCACTCTCCTTTCCGAGCATCCACCACCGCGCAACGCACCGACGAAATCCCGTCTCCCGTCTCCCGTCTCGACACTTCTTTCATTCCCTGCGCGTCCGATAGAAACGGCCACCGTGGTGCTGCCGTCGCCTTCCCCACGGCTGACTTGTCTCTGAGCGCTCACCAAGCCCGACTTCAACTAACCGCAGCGAAAACGTGCGATTCCCCATCCAGCGCCACCTCACTTCCATACCTATAGATGCTCGCGCATGCTTTCTTAGATAATCATGAGATTATATTGATGCGGACATTTTTTTAAAATTATTGCTTGTTTTTGTTATAGTTCAACATGAAAGTACCGATGCCAAATTATGCCTGATGGTATATGAATTAACCCATTTTCGGAATTTGGCTCTGAAATGTGAGAAGTTGAACATCGCGCATATAACTACTGTTGCAAGGTTACATGCGCTGTTTTTTAGGAAATCTTGGAGAAAGATGTTTTTATCGTGTTTTAAAGCGCCGCACACGATTTCAGCGATCCTACAGGCGTATCTAGGCATTACTGACGAAACGTTCGGATCAGTTCGGATCTGAACAGACTTTAATATATATATATATATATATATATATATATATATATACGTTTTCTCTGCTGCTCCTCCCGCTACTAACGGACTCCATCACTTGCCCGTTCGTCAGTTTTCCCGTTGGTTCTGAATCATGATCTTTTAGTTGGTCAAGCATATGTTCTCGCGATAAATCCTTCCCCTTTTGCATTTATGTCGTAGTTTATCGCAAATTCAGAGTTTTCCGAGGGCTTTCTTAGCATTCGAGCAGTTCGAAATATGTGGGGAAGCAGTGAGAAAAGGGAGTTGAAACGCTGACGAGTATGACGTGATATTTGCAATACATATTAGGACTTCTGCCGGTAGCCTGGACCAGCCTAGACCAAAGGAAATATAAGGGTCACGAGGATTTTTAGTGATTAATATGTTACGGATGTTTCAATAAACAGCAATTCTGCTGTGATGCCGTTCAACTGAGTGCAGTGTCGCCATGCATATAATAATTCATTGTTAGTATGTATGGATTGCGTGAACAGAGTGAACACCTGCAGGTTTCCATGCACATACTAGCACATACATTTCGGCATTCTTTCATACTGAAAAAATTAGCATAGTACCATATCAGTTTCAGTAATGCGTGAATGACGAAAAGCTGTCAAATACTTAATTCATTTATTATTAATTGTGTAAACGAGATATATTTCTGATGCAAACTTACTGTGAAATCTAATAAAATCATTTCACGAGCATTTTTATGAATAAAATTTAGAATTTTATTCATTTTTAATTTTGAGCTTATCAATTACACGCATGAAGTGAAGATGGATAAACCTCCATTGTCACTTTACTTTGTTCGTAGATATGCGTGAAAAAGTTGAGTCGCCATTTTCATATGTTTGGCCCGAGGCCAGTTTGTATAAATCTCTTATTTATATATATAGTTAACATAATTACAAGAACGCAGTGTGCCGATAATCTGATTTGAACTATAAGTAAACCCCTTGGCAGAACAATTTACGTAATTTGTGGGATCATAATAATCTTTAAAAACAACCTGGTTTGTTTCGGCGTTTTTTTATTTTTTTACTGTAATACATTCCGCTGGTCATCGCGTCCATTGTGTGCCAAATAAAATCGTAAGGAGATATTGAATTTTTGTGTTTTAAGTGATTTTATGCAATCCCTAACATTTTCCCAAATTCCGATCTTCAGGAAAGTATCAATCTCGTACAAATAGGGTACAACATGCAGACTTTTATCCAGAACGGGAAAGTTCAACTCTGATGGACCATTTGTAGAAATTCCTAAAGTCAAGGAAGGTCCAGCACATATTTCTTGAATCTTCAACTAGTTTTATCAACTATTAATATAAATAAAATGTTTCAGTGCTGACTGGATTCTTAGAATCGCAATCACACCTTTCCGTTAATATAATTTCCTATTTATCTGTGCACTCGTGTGTGACGTATATGAGTCCGACTGCTTACAGTCATGGATATATGTATAAATTTATAACGAAGCATAAATACTTGATCATTTTTGACCACCTTACATGAGAACCGCCAAATGGAATTATTTATGTATCTTACGTCCATGGCCAGATAGCAGTACGTATGCGAAAGCCATTTCCACCTTGCAGTCCGTAGTCTAATAAATCGGGTGCTTATGTAGCTTTCTTGTAATTTAAAAGAGTGTGGACTTTAAACTATTGTTAATTCTGCTTCATCATTACGACCGGTTTCCTACCGGAGTTACTGTACCAGTGCTGATAGTCAGTGATCGACGCTCGTGGCGTAGCTACAGTGACAATTTTGCAGTTACCATGAAACTCAACGACGAACTACGTTTTGACGGCCGAGTAGTTGTAGTAACTGGGGCAGGAGCTGGTAAGTACTAAGACTTTCTTGTATATCAAAAATATCTCTTATGTGGTTTTTTTCATATTTCCAGGATTGGGACGTGCATATGCATTACTTTTTGCCTCGCGAGGTGCAAGTGTAGTAGTCAATGATCTTGGAGGTAGTAGAGATGGTGGTGGAAGTAGCACCAAAACTGCTGATACTGTGGTTGCTGAAATCCGAAAAGCTGGTATTTTTTTCTATTCAAGCGTACTTATTGCACTACTTTTTTCAGAATTTATAATCCAGGTCTAGTAATATACTTAGCAATTTAAATATGTTTGCTAGTCTACTATTCGCATAATAATCTGAACAGCATTTGAATTGTTCATTCAATCAGTATGTTAAAATCCTACAATATTGAATAATTCTTTTAATGACACTGCAAATTCTGTTTCTCATAAAGTTATATTGCAAAACATTCTTATCTCTTGTACATGTATGATAAGAACATGTTGCAAAAGTGTTATCACTCTTATATTACATTCATAAGGGGATATTGATGTGCATTACTAATCATATCAATTATTTTGAATGCATCTTTCAGGCGGTAAAGCAGTTGCCAATTATGATTCTGTCATTGACGGTGACAAAATTATAATGACAGCCATTGACAACTTTGGAAGGGTTGATGTACTCATTAATAATGCGGGTGTTTTGAGAGATAAGTCATTTGTTAAAATGTCGGATGCAGATTGGGGTATGACTAGTTGATATAGGAAATATATTTAGCTTTAAAAAGAGACTGCCATTATAATGATTGCATATATTGAATTTTAGATGTAATCTACAATGTTCACCTAAAGGGTGCTGTTAATACTACAAAAGCTGCATGGCCATACTTCATGAAACAACAATATGGTAGAGTCATAGTGACATCAAGCAACAGTGGCTTGTATGGAAACTTTGGACAATCTAATTATAGTTCTGCAAAAATGGGTTTGGTTGGACTTGCTAATACATTGGCTCTCGAAGGGGGGAGGAGAAATATTCATACCAACGTTATAGTGCCAACTGCTGGCTCACGATTAACGGAAGACATTATACCCCCAGGTCAGCCAAACATTCATTACCATGCATTTCATTGCTTTTATAGAGTTAGGAAACTAAAAGCAATTTCATTACCTATAAATAATGTATGTCTTGATATCAAGTATCAAGTGAAAGAGTGTGTCAAAAATTACTTTCATGTAATTTATTTTGGCTATTCGACTTCAACAGAGAGAATATTTTTTAAAGTAACTATTTCGTTTTTAAGATTTTTTTGAGCTATTGAAACCTGAACTGATAGCTCCAGTTGTATTTTGGCTGTGTCATGAAAAATGCGAAGAAAATGGTTCAATTATTGAATCAGCACTGGGGTGGGCTGGAAAATGTAAGATCCTTTCAGCTGCTATTAGAAAACAAGTCTTTGTTACAATAATTCTATTTTTGTTTAAATTTTCTATTGAAGGCCATCTGATTCGTTCTTCGGGATGTATTCTAAGACAAGATCTAACGAGTTGCGTCACTCCAGAAAGTGTAGAAAAGAATTGGTCAAAAGTTACCGATATGACTAATGCAAAGCATTTCGAATCAGGCCAGGTACGTTTAAATTGAAAGTCGAATTAAACTATATGATAATCGAATTGGTACCTAAACTCTGTAGGAAGTGGTTGGAGAATTACTTTCTGTTTCCGAACAACTCAAAGCGGGTGTTTCCACATCGGCCGATGTAAGTTATATATAGTTTTATGCGCCCTTTGTATCTTTAACGTTGTGATCACGACTTTTTTATTTTTTCTTATCAGGGAGGTCATGTTATTCAACATACATATAATCATAAAGATACAATACTGTATGCTCTTGGAGGTAAGATTAAACAGAATTGATAATAAGTAAGCAAAAAAAGGGATAACTATATAAAACGGCGCTGTTATTTTTTTTAGTTGGCGCAACCGTCCAAGAACCTTCCGATTTACAGTTCTTATACGAAAATCACGAAAATTTTAGCGTTTTACCTTCATTTTATGTATTGTACGGTCCAATGGGATGCATGACCACTTCAATTGTACCCGATGCGTTGAAGGGGATGCAACTTGATCCGACTAGAGTAATGTTTCTTAATTAAAACTCAACAATTTCCCAAGCTTCCGGAACGTATTGAGTCAGTTTACGGTGCTTTTAGATTCTACATGGCGAGCAATTTATAGAAGTGCATAGACCTCTGCCTATCGAAGGCGACGTAGAAACGCGTTATAAAGTGCAAGATGTTCTTGATAAAGGAAAAGGAGCTGTAGTGATAGTCCAACGTGAGTAGTTAAAAATTTTAAAATTGTTTGCATACGTAAAAATGATTGTCTTTTTACATTTTATAGATGAAACATTCAACCGCAAAAGTGGGGAGAAGTTATCTACAGGGCAAATCTCAATATTTGTTGTCGGAGCAGGCGGTTTCGGTGGAAAACGTGCATCGTCATATGTCATACCAACAATTGAACCACCAAGCCGAAAACCGGACATGTCTATTTCTCAAAAGACTAATGTTGACCAAGTAAATAAAGATGACTGCATATTAAATATAAAAGAAATAATGGTATAGCGATTGTTTCTTCCTGATTTCAGGCCGCCTTGTACAGATTGAGTGGCGATATGAATCCCTTGCACATCGATTCAAATATTGCTATGATGGCTGGTTTCCAAAGACCGATATTACACGGTTTATGCTCCCTCGGATTCTCTGTTCGCCACATATTACAAGCGTACGCTGATGGCGATTCCAACGCATTCAAAACATTGAAGGTATGATTCTAGTTTCTTTTGTCTTTATACTACTCGAGTACATCTGTATTAATCATCACATACTTCGATTTTACAGGTGCGCTTTGCCAAACCAGTACTCCCTGGTCAAACTTTACGCACTGATATGTGGCAAAACGGCAATAGAATCCACTTCCAAACAACTATCGTTGAAACTAATACACCCGTTATTACAGGTGATTTTATTAATATCCTGAAGTTAATATCAAGCAGAGTATTTCTATTCAAGGCAAAGTATTTAACCATGTGTCCGTGATATTACAGGTGCTTATCTAGATCTGGCTAATGTGAAAGTTAAACAGTTACAAGCAAATCCCTGCTCTGGCAAACAAAATTTAGAGTCTGATGCTGTGTTCTTAGCAATTAGCGACTTAGTTAAAGCTAATCCGGACAAGGTGAAGCATATCAATGCTGTATTCCTTTATAACATAACTTTGTCTGGTCAAACAGCGGCGAAATGGAGTAAGTAATAACCTACGAGGATAGGTATGTAATTCAAGTACATTGCTTCTAACAATATTTTGTCATTTCTCAGCTTTGGATATGAAGGCATGTGAAGTACACAAAGGGGAACCAAAATCCGGAAAAGCTGATGCAACTTTGACAATTGAGGATGCCGATATGGTCCAAGTGGTATGTAACAACTGTGTAATAATGAAGTGTTATAAGTTCTTCTAATATCGAATAATTTGCAGGCCTTGGGTAAATTGAATCCACAAGTGGCGTTTATGCGTGGAAAATTGAAGATTTCAGGAAACATCATGCTTACTCAGAAACTAAAGTCAGTAATGGAAGCACACAAGCCAAAATTGTAATTTTTGTTTATGATACCTTAGTAGGATTTATTTTAACTGCACTTTGTTCGAAAAGATTCAAATTTCGGGATAAATAATGGGTCTCTATGTACTTTGCATTAAGCATTATGTACGGGGTGCATGCATACAATTTAATATGGTTTATGAGCTGGTCTGTTATAATAACAGAAAAGATGCTGATAGAGTTGCAAATAAATTTTGTTATGAATCTAATTTGTATAAAAATGTATATTAGATGTTTCAAGTAACAAAAGTTGTACATATTTTATATTTGAACTGAGTCAATCGTGTTTGAAATAATTTGCAAATACGTATGAATATATTATGGTCTGATTCTGATAGCTTTATACTTTTGTAGCAGCAGGTATAGTCACTCATCTGTGAACAGTTTACAAACTTTCTTTTTTCTTAGCCATAGCAGGATTGCCAGTTTTTAATTAATCCCTCCAGTACAATACTGTAGTATGTATCCATTTTTATAACTTTTTAAATATTGGAAAATATATTGTTATAAAAAATAATCACTCCTTTCAATACCTATCACATTTCTTTAAATAGACCAATAAATAATTGAACATGTAAAAAGTGCTTATTTTATACATGCTATTTGTGTACTTTTGTCTCCTGAATCAAGCATATGTTTTCTCCCACCCATATTATATTCTTTACATTTTGATCCAACACATATAGCCTTCATTGTTGGCTATGTATTTTCAATAGTATCTCCAGCTTTTCTCTGTAATCTTTGTTTGATTATGCTCATAAAGTCTGGTGATCCACCAGTTCTATCATTATTCCTTATTGTAATTGGCTTAATGGACTTGCGTGCAAGCCTATTAACACTTTTCTTTTTCTGATTATTTACTTTAAGCTTGGAAGCTAATATGTTAGATGCTAAGTCAGTTGTATCACTTGTTTCATTTGACGAACCATTTTGTTGTGAACTTGGTAAACTTTCAAAAGAACTACTACTTTCTTGAGATAGTCTGTTGTCTTCCAAAGTACTATCAGTATTTTCTTGAGACGATGGTACCAACAAGTCCACAACTCCATTTACTTTCCCTGTAGTAGATATATCTTCTTCCTTATCTTCCTTCGACAGTACTTGAGTCACAATGAATTCTGTACTATGAGCAAACTCCACATTCTCCTCAGATGTATCCATACCCACAGTCTCCTTATTGGCGATTCTGCCACCATGCAAGAAGGCAGAGACGCCCTTACGTCTCCACATTTTGGAAGTGCTCGGTATTGAGGGCTTACACTTCCCTTCATACCAGAATTCCCGTATATCGACTTCCTCGATCTCACCCTTTAAGAAACGCAGGTACTTTTTCAACCCAGTGTAAAAGTGAAGTTTATCCTCCATGCGAGGGAAGTTAGAGCATCGTGCACTACTCGATGGTATCACCCAGACTGCCGTGTCACCGATCTTCTCTGGCTGCAGGCCGAAATTGAAGCCAGTGGTTTTATTGGCATAAACTTCGTAGATGCACTTGCCATTGAACACGGCGATCTTCGGCTTGAAGCGCTTCATCTTTTCCTCGACTATCTTTGCGCCTTCCTTGATTTCTGGGCGTTTAAGATCTGCCGAGGACCTCGTTGCTCGAGCAACGATGTTTGTCAAACCAATTGCATGCTGCAGTAGCTTGTAATCCTCCTCGAAACTAACGAATCGTGGAACCAGCCCGGACGCATGCAGTAATTTGTAGAAATGATTTCCTGGACCAGCGTAATATCGGCCACGGTGTGCTGCCATGAGGCTCGGGTTAATGCCTATAAACACCAGGTCCAAATTGTCTTCGAGGTAGTCGGAGAGTGTGTACTTTTGCACCTCTTCTTCTGACAGGCCATCGAATCGGTCGATCTTCCTCTTTGGTTTCACAATGATTTCCGACGGCGGTTTCTTTCTTAGCTTACTTAACGAGAGACTCGACATTGTTCGGCGTAAAATATTGAACATACAATGTTTCTTACGACACTTGTTGCATGCTTCTTGGTGCCAACAACATATGCACTTCAACCGCCGCTCGTTGAGTATTGCTCTGCTTCATGCTGTAGTTGCCTCTTTGTTGTGGTTCGTAATGTTAGCCTTTCCCGCTGTTTAACTTGGTTCGAACAGTACAGAAACTAACCACTAGGGTCACTCCACTGGAATTCGCGTGGCATATTCTCATTTCAGATGGCGTGTAGTACTAAGTAAGCCGCTAGGGGCGCACGAGTCTAATTCAGACGAGTGCGTCGGTATTACCGATAATTCGATGGTAAAAAGCTGATGCTCCCCCATTCCAGTGCATCACCCTGAACCATCGTTACCCCAACACGAACGCACAGGGCCCTACTGTATTATCTTTACCGACGGCCGCTTATCCAACTTTTGCAGGTGCCAACATATCCTGTGAATTTAAACTTATTCCAGGCTAGCATACCCACTGAATTTATTACACGTATATGTGAATATATACACTTTATGAAGTTAAATGAAGTTCTGAGAACCAAGTAAAACAAGAGTCAAACTTTCTAATCTTTTGAAGCATGTCCACCAGACTGTTATGTATTAGTACTCCAACAATTGTGTGTTTTACAATCCACGTCTACTTCTGCAAGTAGCAGGTAGACTGAGTGTCGATGTTCAATGACGCAAGTACTAATATTCCAGGGGGCGAGAATTTACGCACGTTTCCAATCAATGTATCGGTTTATCTTAGCTCTCAGCCAGGATCCTCTGGCCCACATCTACACGCTGTTGCATATGTATAGGTATACATAATGTGTGCAGTGCATATCTGCACCGTTACAGATAATATGCAGACACGTCGTTGGGAGAATGGTAGGGCAACTCATATACCATCTCAAGCCCATTAGACCAACTGGCATTTTATCAGCTGCTAACGGAATGGATATGAATTGCATTGGATAATGACGATTCTTACTTCCCCTGGCAACGAATTCTATCGTAGTTAGGTTCCACATGTGCTTTCAAAACTTTATGACTCAATTTAGGGGTACAGAATCAAAGAGGGATAAGTAAAGTTGTATTGCTATACACTTATTGCTGTCTGCTTTTCACTCCTCAATTATGAAACCTACGCAAATATAGCTTCATTTTGAAATTTATGACAAATTAATGAAAACATATTTGATCTGATGGTTGAAGGGACGATGTTCATAGTAGGATTGGTTTTTATCGGGGGGCAATTAATCTATCCTCTGTAAGGTATATAAAGTGGGCTAATTAGTCGCAAGGGAATAGTATCGAACTGTCGGAGAAATGTATGGTAAAGACATTGCCGGGCACACATGGCATGGCAGATAATTAGATAGCGTGTTTGCTCGGCGTGTCTATACTAATCTATCTACTGAAGCCTGCGATTAGCTCCGGAGCATCCGAATCATGTTGGCCTTCTGGTCTATTGGACCCGCTTGACATCCACGTGTAACATACCGTGTGATTATATGCATACACCCGCTATACAGCTCGTTTTGTCTCCACGATAAACCGTCCGGTTCTCCGCCCTCCCGTCATCGATATCCGACCGGAATTGCCGCATGACTGCCTTGCTTCTTTCAACGGTCTTTCGACTTATCCAAGCCAGTGATGTGAAATTGATTATAAATAATTTATAGAGCTCTCTCTCTCAGGCTCACTCCCCTCATTGATTCTCGATCGATACTTATGTACTATGTCAGTTTCGTGTGCATGTATATGCATCGTTCGATTTCCTCGGAGAACTCGCTACTGGAATGATTAATGAGCGATTCACGTGAATTAATTATCCTTACGAGAGTGGCAATACCCGTGTACTTAATTGCAGTGTAAATAGCAATTGAAATAATTCCAATTTAAGGATTCTTATGGGCATTCGCATATTAGTGTACTTAATAGAATTCCCTACAAAAATGACTGCACAGTATTGAAAAGTAATCTCTAATTTTTTCATTTCACTATGAAATAAGGCCCAGAGGATAAAGGGCGTAGAAAGAAGCAGGAATAAAAATGGGGCTTTGTACTTTTTACCTTGCCTACTTCAGGCATGTTTTATTACAAATTTCAGAGACGAGGCAGCAAGAATGGTAATAAATTCAACGATTTAATTTCCTATGTAGAATGAAGAGACTTCGTTTCGCAGAATACATATCCTGTTGGTGGTCGAGCTTTGATTATTTACAGGGCCACCTTCTTAAACTGGTCGCTCTATCTGTCCTGTAGCGATCGGCCGTTTCCGTTGGAATGCCTGCTTCCTCTGGCACGAGCACAATTCCAATATGCGCTTCCTCGAGCGGAATTGAATGAATCCTCCCCGTCAGAGTAGCGCGTCGCTTTAGCGGAGACACGCCGGACAAGTAAAAGCTCGGCTTCCGGCCACTCTATTTGTAAACCAGGATTAAATTCAGAACAACGAGCGAGCGAGCGTGCGCTGCGTCTGCTAGGCTGGCGATTTATCGTTTTGTTTTTATCGGCGACCTTCGCCTGCTAAGCGGTTTAGTGCCAGCGCGATTAGAGTCCGATTGTGGAATTAGCCTCTGCGCTTTTTTGATGGCAGATTTGTCTAGGAGATTTGCAGCTCTCCGCGCGAAAAATTGAACTGTATCTTCCGTAGAGCTTCTGCATTCTTCTCGGGTAACCGAGGCATCGCATGTATCAAGGGATGAAAAATGTTCGTGGGGGAGAGAGATGACTCGGCTGCTGCTATCTGTAACCAGACACGCCGCTCTGGATACAATATATCCAGCCGAGTTCTTCTGTCTGTCTAGAGGGCCTGAGCCGGAAATGGCCAGGCCCTTGTCGTTTAAATGGAAAGGGTGCTACGTGAAATGCGATTTGAGATTCATGCGCTGAAGGGCCAGTGGAAGAAGCTACGCTGGATCCAACGGTATAGCAATGCCATTCGGCTCGATCTTTGCCCGCGCACGTATGCTGGATTTACCTTACAAAAGCAGTCCGAGAACTCAGGAATAAATGACGTCGTAGGGACGTTCGATAGGCGCATATCAAGCACAACCACTGATGTATGGACTTTTGCGATTGTCGGGATATTCCTGCGTGTTACGGCTGGCGTTCTCGAGGAAAATTGCAAGCATCGCTGCACGGGAAACGCGCCGCCGGCAAAAGTATCCCCTCGCTAGGTAAATCGATGGTAGCTACTTCGCTGATTCTGCTCCCCCTTTCCTGCACGGGAAGGATGAGTCCCGCATTGAAAGCTGAGCACCGCGAGAGATCTTTGTAACTGCGGGCGAAGGGTCTATATTTTCTGGACGGCTGAGATTTGATGGCCCTCCCAAGTAGCGCCGGCTTCGATTGCCGAATAGTCGCTCTTCAGAATCGAAAATACCGAGAAGACTTGGAAACGTGACATTCCGATGACTACGATTTATCACCAAACACTCCATTCTCTATGTTGAGCACTAAGAAAGCTAATTGCTATTAGTAGTAACTCTCTGAATTTTGAGCAATTCCGTAAGCAAGTTATAGTTTCGCTTTTATCACAGATTAAAAGGGTATGGGTCAGCTATGTTGAAACTGCTCTCTGAATGCATAATGGTTTCATATAATTATATCACGTTTGAGTTAGTAGAAGACAAACCATGCTCCCCGAGCGAATCAATTAACAACGACATAGCTGACTCAAATGTATTCGTGTTACTGCAGAAACAGTGAAGTATTATTGTGGAAAATAAGTTGGATTTAGATCGAATTATCATGCATAACATTATGTATATGTCCGTCTATACTACAAATTCATTTGACATTATCAAATTAAGTACACCATTTTAGACTCTAAAAAAACGAATAAGCCAAATACTGCTTCTTTTATCGTGCGAAGTGTTTTCTCCTTGGCACTAAACTAGAACGCGGAACCTTCCGGAAGTACATTTCTCTAGCTGACTCATACGTATCCGGAACGCAGAGAACAGTAAAGTTCGGGCGACTTTTTCGGAGCTTAACGACCCGCAGCTCGTCAAATCGAGGGAGGCAGGCGATGTTATTCCGGGAGCGGAGTTTGCCAAGTAAGGCGAACGCTCAAAGCTTAATCCTATCAGTTCGTCGCGGCGAATATCAATCTCCATGGCAGCCACCTGGTAATCAAGCACAGTAGCGCGCGGTGGCAGATGCGCGCTCCCTCCTTCTGCGCTCAAGACGCTCTGCCAAGGAAACGACAGGGGGAACACGAATTTCATTGTACACCCAGAATGTAACGAGTGACTAATTACCGTCGCGGCGGCTCGTGAATACCTCGTTGCCTCACAGCAAGCATAGCAATTCGATCGACGTGCGACAATTGGTTGCTAAGAAAGCATTGTGTCTTACAAAATGAAGATTACGTGCTAATATAAATGATGCGGCTATATGAATTACAAATAGGGATCTGTTGTAATGTCATCTGTATTGTGATCTGTTCTTTGGAAACGATAAAGTTCGATTTGACTACCAAATCAATTAATGGAAATGGTAATACTGACATAATTAATTCCGCGATGTCCACAACACCCTGTGCAATTTATTCGGTATTAATTTGTTGTTCTCTTGTTCACCGGATTCAGTTGTTTATATGTTTAATTTTTAGAGTATGCATGGCGTATCAATTGGTTAATAAAGATTGAACATTGGCCTTTTGACGTGTGTGCACACTGTACACGTACTTGCGTATGCTGTCAAACGAAGCATTGACCTATACTACTGCTGTCTGGCATCATAGCAACAGCGATTGATTTGAGAATTCTTTATAGCAATTCTAAGGAGTTTAGAATTGTTGTTCAATCCTCTATATACTTCGTATGCCGAACTATTGAGAGCGGTCTAATTTAATATTCTTAGGGGTGAATTTTCGACTTGTCCTTTGCACTTGCGTGAAAGGGTGATTTCGGCGACCCTTCGTTATTGGACTCTTGTGCCATAGAAAGCGCTGATTTCTTTTCGCTCTTTCAGCCATGCTCTCGGATAATTGATCGCACAAACATCATGGTCACGCTGAATTTCCTCCGCGTGGCAAGTGCTACCCCCCTTTATCCTAATACGCTATCGTCCCAGGAGGCTTATTGATTGGCACTCGTGCCGCGGCCAATTGTTAAAATAATCGAATCGCAATTGAATGGCTCGAATTTTCCATCGGTACCCGAATAACGCTGGCGCCGAAAATTGTAAAATACCATTCAGCAAACGGTGGCATTGTTTCTCGTCTGGAACGCTAAATCTCGCTCAAAAATGCGAATTGAGCTCTTCACGGGGACGCGAACTATGCTAATGGTACTCTCCTTCTTTTCCAAATCGTTTTATTGGAAAATAATTATAATTTGCTCCTCGATAGAGCCGCGAACGATACTCAATTCTATGAAAAGATTTCGGTATTTCAATGTCTGTGTCTGGCTGGAAACTTCGTTTTCTACGACTAACCTCATTCTCGGCCCGCCGCAAAAGCTATCCTCGAAAAGCCAGACAAAAACTCTATATTATTAATGGAGAACTACAGATATATGAACAAGGAACCGCCGGGAATGTCTGTTTCTCAGACCTAAGCCTGCGGAAAGGGAACTTTAAATTCTGATATGTCGGTGTCCACAGGATCGTTATCGTTATTTAATTTTCACATCTCTTCACCGGAGGAGTGCGTCACCCCTACCGTGGCTTCGCCCATGGCAGAGTGCGTATCAGCTGGTGCAGGGTGCGTTATATCGCGGCGCTTTCGTTTCCACGGGCATTTACAGGGTTGAGTGCGAGCCAGATTCCGCCGGTTTGCGGCGAGATGCGCGCCATGGGTCCCACGAAAACCGCGAAAGAGCACGCAGCATCCGAGCACGAGGTGTACTCTCCACTCACACATTCATATCCCGTTCGACCCCTGAGAGAAATAGGTACGATAATTCAGTAGGCTGTAATAACGAGCAAGTATAAACGAGCTTAATGAATAATCGGAGGATGGGAATAAAATTGCTGTAGAATCAAGTGCCGGTATGATTCGTCTCGGCTCGAACGTGTGATGCTGTTGGCATTCAGCGTGACAACGTGGAAAATAAACTTGGAGGAGGACGTGGAAAAAATAGATAAACAAATAATGGACTCCTCGCGCTTCATTGGCATGATTGCGCTCGGTGTAGTGGCCTGACACTTCGGATCACGAGTGGCAAACACAATTGTTGTCACGAGTTCGCTGCCGGCCCGCTCTGTTTCCGTACTGGCGGAAGGAATAGCTACTCGTTGTCACTGCGAGTGCGCGCTCGCCCGCGACTAACAATAAGTGGCTCTCTCGAGGCTCCGCTAAGTTCGATGACACGTCGCCTGGTATGCTAGTTTTCACCCTACGCGGGGGAACCCTGCTCCGTAGATTGCAGAAGTTTATGCAAAATAAAGCGTAGTTGTATCCCCCATGATGGGCTACGTGCAGTAGAGAGTGTAGTAAACCCCTGTTATATAATTAGCTAATTTCTGCCTATAACAGGCAAATGAAGTAACATTACATCAAAAACTTACATATGTTTATTATTAAATCGTAAATGATTGCTATCCGTGGTTTTGTATATATGTCTGTAATAGATGACGTTGATAGTTTACTAATTAGTAATATATTCATTGAATTCATATTTCACATCTTTTTGTTGCAATTCGTATTACGAGTGTGACTCGTCCTTATAAGTCAGTGGGTTAACGCAGCTGTCGATAGCAAAACGCGCTGGGATTGCATGCCGCTAGCAATAACAATATTTCACCGTTCTTTAGGGTAATGCAAGCAGTTATTTTCTCTTGCGCAAAGCTAAAGGCTTTGCGACGAATGAGAATTATTCCGTTTTTTTTTCTACTGGTGACTAACGGCTACAGGCAAGTTGCTCTCAGAAATAATAGCGAATCATAGAGGTCGGTTATCTTTAGACGACGCAAAAACCCGCAAGGATTCATTGCATCTTGATACCACTCACCCCCCGTAAAAATCTTCTTTGCGCACAGTGGATTTCCCCGGTGACGTATGCGCCCGGAACGACGTTACCGTCCAGCCATATTCTTTGTAAATGCGCGCCGCTGAAGCCCCCGCGGATTTGCTCGAGGATTTGTATGCAGTCTTAAGCCACATTACTCCGCTCGAAAGTTGCTCCACCTTAATTCAAAGCTAAACCCAGCAAACCACCTAGGAGCAATTAAAAATCACCGAGATCCCAAGTACCGCTAGATAACGGCCTATCCCTCATGGTTTTGTAAGAGAACTCGCTCGCTCGATTGCGTGCCTGCCACATTACCGTATTGGACGTCCTATTACCTTTACGTCATTTTTAAAGCAACTTCCCTGTATGAGGCGATCCTATCTTGAATGCACATTCGCCGGTAATCTCGCTAAATGGAACATCGTTTCTTTTACTGCGCGGATTATTAACGACCGCGTAACAAATTAATGTTAACTAAAATAGGAATGCGCCAAGCGCGCACTTCCCTCGGATTACAGTCTCTCTCGATGATGCTTGCAGCATGTGACTGTGCCGTTAACCCATATATTATTACTACCCTTAAGCACGACCACAAAAAAAAAACAAATTTTTCTATTGCATTAGTTGGCTGAAACGGTGATTTGCTCATTGCTCTGATAAGTTAAAAGATTGGCTGTCATTAATTATCATTGTTTGATTGCCACTGTATTGCTAATATTTTTATTATCAAACACGTACTTTTTATTATTAATCGGAAAACTATGAATAGCCTTTTTATATTATAGGTAGAATAACTTTCCCGTGTCCTCCCGCAATGATGCTCGTGCGAAAGTTTAGGCATATGTACGTGCATCAGCGCCTATTATGGGGGATTGTTCGCCGAGAGTGATGTGTTGGGCCAGCAGGCAGGAGGCTCTAGGAAATTACATGTCAGAAACGGCGTCCTGTCAATGCGCCACTGTAAACGCACGTGGCGCGCATACAAACACTTACAACAGCGTTCCACCACTCACGCATAGATTGGTGGAACAAGCGAGCTCTTTATCGAGTGCACGAGCCAGCCTTTTCAGTCAACCAGGCCGCGATTAACTACTGCAAAAGATACAATATGCGTGCGCGCTCGAGTGATTTATTGACACAGGAAAGCGGAGGAATTGACGGAGAAATTATCCAGTGAAAGTATGCCGCGTGCCGCACCGTTTCAAGGAATTTTAAGTATAGCGCGAGATTTCACACTATATTTTTTGATTCCACTCTTCCTACGCCTATGTGTTTACATGTATAAAAAGAGCAGAAGAAGTCATCCTAGAGATACTGTTATTAATTTTACCATGTAATAATTAAGAACTAAGTGCAAGTAGTAGACTACATTCTTGTACTATAATCGGGTCATGGTAGATCGAGCTGTGAAAATGACAAATTGTAGCTTAGCGTTAAATAAAGATTAACGATTATTACTAATTATATTAACGCTTAAAGTTTCTATAATTACCCTGTGTAATGATAATTAATTTAGAAACCAGCGAAAGTCTGCTGAGAGGTCGGAAAACTATCTTCCTGAAGTTTAAGTAGTACAGGTCAGCCACTGATCAGACGGCCATACCATCGGCGAGGAACACTCTATAGGAGTGATGGCAGAGATAAAAATCTTTTTCCCCAATTAAAGCAGAGCATGTATTAGCCGCTGAATAATAGTATTATCTAGATTCGATTATACGCTCCACCGTGGGAGCATTTTCAGGGAAGTGGTGCAGGTGCGTTGCGGCTATCTGTTAATTAAACCTTGTGTACGCATCTCCCGGTGCTACATGTACCAAGCTTGCCCGCTTCTATCTATATAATGGCTTCTACCTCTTAAAGCCGCTTCTCCATTCCCTCTAACAAGCTGTAACCTGGTTTAGTTCTGTTGTCTTATATATATTTACGGGAGTGCGGAATGATGCATTAAAAGCTTGCCCCCTAGGGTCAACCGCACTTGTAAGGCAAGACTGCCGCAGTGAGAAACTTGCCGCTTCGCGCGCGTCCAATATTTGTCAGGCTAATTGTGATTATTTAAGGCACACGGGATATTTGTTTAATCAACATTACTCCATGGAAGATTTCCAAGCGAAAGCAGACCACGACTATCCTCTTTGGTGTCAGTGACATTTTGTAGTGTTTAAAGATGTCGGGGAAACGAATGGCACGTTGTGTATAATCGTGTACAAAATGTACATCTCTATTTATCATTAATTTGTATTTAAAAGAACAATTCTTGGGATAAGGTAAGTAAATAAGTATTCTACCAAAGGATTTTCCAGTCGGTACATGGCTTGTCAGTTATAACGAGTTATAAATAGAATAAAAATGCAACTCTGGGTTCTTTCGCCTTTAATGCTAGCGACTTGTGCTCATGCGAGTACCGACTTTAGTTAGAAATTTCTTTTCATTAAATGTCTGTGGTTAATTATAATGGAGAAATTCTTTGGATTTTTCACTTGAAACTGTCAAAAGGTTTGAAAGTACTGACAGACTGTTGTATAGAATATGACATTCTTTTAGTAAATTTCCGTTTTTATTCTCTAGAATCATTGGTTTAAGTTAATTACGTGAACGGGAAGTTTTACATCCTGTCTGTATGAGAAGCGCTCGAATATGTAAACGGATGTGCCGGGTTCATAGACAAATTCATCTCGAATCCAAGTATTGAAAATCGGCAATCCCAAAGGATATTGGCAAAAAATGCTATTGCCATTCTGCTTTGCTACTAGGATTCCTTTGTAACTATGCAAATGGACTGTTTTAATCCCAGATTCGTATCGGATTTAATTGAACTCTTTCGAATCGAACGATCGCCTCACTATTTTGAAACGACAAGCATTTTCCCCCTTTCTGTTCGGTACTCCGTTGCTTCGACTAACATTTCTTTTACTTTTATAGGCCCTTTACTTATTATTCCATTGCGGTACTGAGAGTTTATTGTTTCTTCTGCACGGCCCCATGGAGTTTCTACGAACAGTAGAACAGACTGATTACCGAGTCCTTTTTCTTCTGCCATTACCAGAGTTCAGAACTTTAACAGTTTCATTCATGTAAAAAGATGCCTCGTTCTATTTAAATATTTAATTATAGAAACCTTATTTCACCGAGTTTATTTTCAGACACACGCAATCTATTTCCCTCAGTCACGTAGGCACTAATTTTACTCAAGAGCCCGAATGAATTTCTCGTGGTTTCATGTGCGTGCATTTTATCTGGCGCTAGTTGTATTTTCAAGTGAAACGACAGTATATGCTCGCAAACGTTTTCCCACCAATCCGCGCTAAAAATGTGGCAAGCTTGACAATTCGCCAAAAACAATGCAAATATGTATGTTTACATTGTCCCGAAACATAGATCCAGTACGGACGAGAGCACACGTGTGTTACCGGATAAAAAAATCTGCTGGGTGATTCGGCGAGTTGTGTACGTTTATTCAGAGAGAAATTAGGCGAGCGACCGAGCGCGGCGAAGATGCAAACAGGTCTGGGAGTTGGAGTAAAGTGACTGGTACCTTATGGATGGGATTTAATTGAACAAACATTGGTATCCTTGCGGGGTACTTTACTTTCCTCGAAGTACAGCGGCGCCGACGGTTTGTAAGGGGCTTGCAGTCCTACCTCGTGTTTGCGCACCCTTGGCAAACCTACCCCCTCCCCTTCTTTTACCTTGCTTCATCCTCTCTCGCTCCTAGTTTCTAGCATCGACTCTATCTCTGTCTGTCTGTTTCTCCGTCGGAAGCTGCCGCGAGCTGAGACATAAGTGCAACTCGATTTGCATATTTAACTCGATGGACGTGCGGAACCGTCAGCTACCGGCTCGGCGCCCTCTGGCAGCTTCTCTCGCTCACGGTTCACCGTGGACTGGTGGCCTGAGTTTGGCATGGTGTGCTCGTAACCACCGTCCCAACCCTTCTGCCCGCCATTCGATTTACTTGCAATCATGTCCCGGAGTAATTAGTTCCTGCGCGCGTAAGAGCTCAGAGGAACGCACATTTGCCAGGACATCACGCAAGCTCTTATAATAGAGCGCTTGGACAGAACAAAGGCGTTTGGGTATTAAAGTGAACGGATGCGATAAGAAAGAGTTCTTTTAATTTCTTAATTAAATGTCACGCCATTTTTGACACCGCTTGATTAAAGCACACAGCGACTTTTGCGATCGGAATATAATATGTGTGAGAATATATTTTGTGGAACTCTCGAAAGTTTCACACCGACAATTAATGAATAGCATGCGACAGCTTGAGCTTCAGACTCGAGGTGATACGAGCAAGGTATAGGCGGGTGAACTAATGAAATCGAGATGATTCAGCACTTTGTGTTCTTTAAGCCCTCGCCGTTCTCGCGCGTCTGCTAATGTAATTACATTAGATTAGATGTTAGATACGAAACAAAATTGCAACGAGCTCTTGCTTGCACACCTTGCCGAGATGAAATTTGAAAATTGTAAAAAAGAACCTTTATAATCTTACTATTCTTTGCAACAAATTAAAAACCATTGTCTTTATAATGAACTAATTTCCTTCGTAAATATAAACTTCCCCAAGTCTCGAGAATTCTCTGCGCTATCTACAAGGAAGCTACAAAGACGTTCAATTATAACTCGTGTCTTACAACTAGGAGCATCTTACAATTAGTTCTACGAGAAGAACTTTCCTACACGCAATTGCATTCAGTTCGCTTCTTCGACCGAGAAGCTTTGTGCGTTCGCGTCTACCGCAGCACTCGCTTTGCGTGCAAAAGCGCTCTGATGTATATGTATGTATGGAAACCCGTGGTCTGTCGGGTGAATGTGGGATGGCGAAGGATCGTGGCAAAAATTTCCATGCTCATTATGGAATTTTCGGGGAAAAGCACGCGGCTATCTCGCGCGGGATGCGAGCTGCCCTGCTGGTCATGCGTGCGGGCGAGAAAAAGGGGCGGTTGATGGGAGACGTGAAGCGTCCGGTGTACGGAAATATTGGGGCCAGTTTCACCGTGTGTGCGTTACGTACTTCGCAAACAAGCCTTTGAATTTTGATAAACTGTTCGACGTTGGAGAGTGCTGCTACTCTCCGTTTTCCTCTTGCCCCTTTTCCTATTCGCTCGCTCGAACGCTCGAAAACCCGCGCCGACGTACAAGCAAGTTTGGCATGCACATCAAGGAGAATGGACGATGAGAGCGACGCACGCTCGATTGCTAGCACACCTTTATTTACCTTCTCTTTCGTCGGTGTGTTTGCAAATCTCTCGCATAAATACAAACTTCATCCGCTGCTCGTAGTTACGCTTGACGAAAATCTTGAAAATTTAGTGGCTCTAAAGAATTCACATCTCATTCGATGCTCAGCTCTTTTCATCTTGTCGTAATCGACAAGCCGTTCAGTGTAATTGATTAATGTATCTGAGTATCCGATGTTGTGCTAATGAAAGAGAAACACTTCTAGAAAATGTATCTGTTAGTTCTGTGATCACTTGTTGTCGCACCAGCTGTATCCGATCCATTGAAGGATGTCGGAAAAATTGAGAGACTGCCAGCATTACGCTGGCGTTTACTCAGTACATACTTTCGAGGAAAGCAGATGCAACCGCCGGATAAAGGACTGCACGTATACTACAATGCAGAGGCACGAGTGCTCGCAATAGAAAAGAAGGGATTTACTTTGCAAGGAATTCTCATCCATTGGGTCCTTACGCGCGTCTTACACTTTGATGGAAATGCACTTCCATCCTACTTCCAGTTGAATTCTTACGAACGCACAAGTACAATGAGAACTTGTGCTCTTACACCCTTACTTTTACTACTTAATCCTTTCTGTAATTCCTTGATAATTCGATGATTATTCTATTCTAACAACTGATCTATCTATGAAAAAAGCTTGGAAAAGTATTGCGAAGTGCTTTCCATTAAATCTGGATATAGGCCGAATGTTTGTCCAAGGATTAAGAAGGTCTAAAAAATAGTATACGAAAAAGTTAGTGTGCACAAAAGGAATGAGGTCGAGAGAATCGAAGAAATCGATAGTCTATCGAACGATACGAACTGAAGTAAGAGGAAGGGCGAGAGAGGGAAGGACTAAATTTACCGCTCGCATAGGGAAAGCCAACCTTATCGATTAGGTACTGGAGTACCGCTTAAACATTATCGTATCAGCTTGCCTGCCGGATGGATTGACTTAAGTAAGATCAAAAGGGCAGTTATAGAGAGTCGATAGCTGGCCTCACACCAATCACAGATAATTACTACCGGCTAATCCGCGAGTATCAAGTATTCGTACTAGGCTGGCTTCGTTATAATATAGCTCAACGAACTTATCGAGAACCGGGGCAAGATGAATTCAAGGAAGAACGAGTCAAGTACTCTTGCAGTCCGTTCAAAGGTCTACCCCGATGGAATAGCTACGCGGAAGACTTCGCTTCGGTCTTCGAGAAGTTTTATTAATCAAGCGGGACATCGAAAGAATATCGACAGTCCGAACGCATTTCCCCACTGGCTGAGTACGCGTCTTTTACGCGAAACTTTGCAAAGCTTTTCAATCGGTCAGGACGGAATCTCAAAGATTCGAAGTCAAGCGTTCTTTTCTTCTTACATTCCGCTTTCAACCATTTAATATTCATGCCATTGTATCGCGACATTTGAAAGTTTCTAGTGAAGGAAGGATAATTCATTGGAAGGAGCGGCCTATTTACATATATTACGATCGTTGAAATCTAATTAAGTCGTGCTTGCCGTTCGCTACGCGGAACTACGAATTACGAGGCTGGCTGGCAGGGTTCGTTACAAAGAACAGGCGAGAGGAAAGTGCTCGAGGAAAGTTATGTCGCGTACATAGGCCGGTGTGACAAAACGTGCGCGTGGGACGCATGATTTTCTTTGACAGGCAGCGAGACCTCTCGTCGCTACTTCGTTAATGACACGGAGCACCGGCTAATGAGCCTAATGAGGAATCCGAGCTGAAAGGTTTACTTACTACCACTCCGCACTCTCTTCCTTCCATTTGTGATCGCGCGAGTATACCTGTGCATGCGAAATAGGGACGCACTGATAGCAAAGAAACAGGTATGCTGCTGTCAAAATTCATTCAAGCCCGGCCTATTCGCGTAATGAACATGTCATTCATACCAAAGCCTCTTAGCGATTATCCCAGGAAACCAATCCGAAATATTTTCAATGTAAAATCTCTTTTTGTATCATTTTTGTGATTATAGAATTATGCTTTTTTGAAGGTATATTAGTAAACAATTAGTCGCAATTTTATAAAAATCGATGTTTCCGTCCATTCATTAGTAGCCTTTTTTATTTCCGAATTATAACGATGAATTTAAGATTAATACGCATAGGATGAATATAGAGTGCACAATGCGTAGGGTAACTTGCCGTCAGCAAACTATGGCAAAATTGCTTCTATCACTCCTTGTATGTATCTTTCTCGTCCTTTCAGGAGGATGAGGCGAAGTTGCAAAAGAAACAGAGTTCTGTCAAGAGGTAGTGATGAAAAGTTTCGATCGGTACTTCCGTGGAAGTATAGCTGGTAGAAGACGAGATTCAAGGAGGTCGGTGGTTTCGGGCCCTGATACAAAACTGCTAAATTCTCGTTGCGAAGACGAAGTCGACGAGAGGAATCGTTCATCCTCGAGTGGCTGTCAGGGCACCTCCGGAGCCGGGACGCACCTGGAAGCCTGGAAGTACTCCTCTGCGATAGCTGGCACGTTCGCCGACACCGTACAATGCATACACGTACGTGAATTTATGTGCGATCATGCGCCCATTAATAGAGCCCGGTTCGTTCCCAGTGATAAAGTATTCGCTTATAGGAATCCATCTAAAACTGTACACCGCATACGCTCGCGTGACTAATGGTTTGCGCGGACAAAATGCGAAGGAACAAATAAGGCTTCGCTCTTACTTCGCCACCAATCTAAAGCTCGGTTCCCATTATGGTTTAAGGAGAGAAAACAAATCAATTGCATTGCTTTAAATTCAACAGCACAAATTAGAGTGATTAACTAATAGTTAATATAGTAGATAATAAACCTCGCGTTTAACTAATAGAGCGCACATGAGTACAAATGGGAGAAAACGAAGAATTGGAGTATCCGAACCCGCTCTATTTCACAAATGTATTAAATGAAGGTTGGAAGCCCGTCGAACTTTCGCAAATTAAAGCTCGCACTAATTAGATAAATAGCCAGAGAGAAAGAGATTGGCAGTTCTCAAAGAGAATTCAAGAATGAATGTTCTCTTTGAAGTCTACTTATGAGTTGATTCAGTGCTAGTCATGGTTAGTAACTACTTATTTTCTGCAGGATCAAAATTTAATTAACTCCTCTCTTTCGTTTACTCTACCACTCTCGGACGCAAAAAGGCGACGCATTATTTTAAGTAAGACTTGCTGCTGGTTCCGGTAATAAAAAGACTAGGTGTCATAAGTTTCACGACTCCTAGTGAAGTTTACTACCTTATTTTTATATAATCACTCAGTCTTATGTTTTATGAGTGATTAAACCGTGTCTACAATAAGTGGAGATGACAGAGCAGGTGAGAATGCTCAGGATAGATGTGTACACACGATAGAAATATAAAGGGATCTGTCCGAGAGAAAGTATCTCATCATATTCGGTGGACAGACCATGGTGTCACGTGGGATGTATAGCGAATGCAATTATTCAATGGGATAGCAGCGGTATACCACGCAATGAGCCACCCGTTCCTGAAGTGGACTTCATTAGAGAACTACAAGTTGGTCCGGATGAATTCGATTTACCTTAAAGAACAGATGAATAAATGCTCTCGTCTAAACGAATCTCCCACTGCATTCTAATGGTTCTTCAAGTGTATGTATATTTAAATAATATAATTAACCTTTACGCCACAACATTTGGCAGTAGTCGAATTTCTCACCCGTGAATAATTTCACAAGAGTGGAAATAAACTAATGCAATATTCATAAATATGGAATTGTCTGCTACGATATGTATATGATAATAAAATAAATATTCAGGATAGAATAATGTTTGTTTTTTCTGCGTTAACACTTTTGAAGAATAATTACGAGGGAAATAATTACACAGCGGAAGGTTTGAAAGTAGTATGATGAAATATTCAACGAACGCCATTCGTGCTCCACAATATTGGGAGATACCTTTTTTACGATATCACTCACGAAAGGATATTGTGAAGCATTGCAGTGTGTCTGCCCTTTATGTTATCCTTTGCACAGGTGGAAGAAAGACTCTTTCAGAAGGTTCATCTCGTTTCGTCATACCACGGACGGTAGATCTATTTGCATACGCGCACGAATGCCATGCAATTTCGAAGTATCGGCTTATACCCTGGCCGGGAGATCGATCGCGGCATAAAATTGATTTATTCTGAAGGCCGCTACGTGTATGTCTTATTCCCGAAGCGGCCGCCGCTACTGCACATGGCAGAATGAAAGATGAAAGAATGGTGCTGCGAATTACACTCCGCATGGAGCTATCGATACCTCGAATGAATTGCTTATGCAAATCTGAATAACTGCTCGCCACTTTTCGACCATTTCGAGTGGTCGGAAGCTTTGAGTGGTCCGCAGAGATTCAGAGTCGCAGACCGTGTTACTGATCTATGATATTAATCAATTCACTTCACAAAAATGAAAAAAACTATGTCTGTCCGAATTGTTGCAATGTGTTAATGTTTCACGGTGGAAAGTTCCCAGTGAACAAGTCTAACTCATAAATTGTCCAACATGGAGGAGAGTTTTATAAAAACCCCATCCATTAGCCGCTAAGTAGTTCTCTAACCGAATGCCGAATCCATAGTGCGCGTTTTCTAGGTGATCCCATGGAAGGATGTGGCCACATTTCGAAGATGGATTCCCGTCTGCTCGCCGCGGCAGCGGAACTTCGGAAAGGATGAGGATTAAGGTCGAAGCCTGTAGGAGATTAGAAAGGTGCCAGGAGCAACCTTCGGCCATTTGTCAAACCTTGCAGGTTGTTCCCATTGATCGACGTACCTACGTACAATCCAGAAGCTTTCAATCAGCCCCGCTTTCCCTCACCCCTTTTGTGATGCATCCACCATTAACCCTTCTACTCCTAGTTCTTATTCTCCCAATCCACCCTGCTGATTACAGTCTCCCGAAGAAATTCAATTCGCTCATGCCCTGTTTGTTTTTTGTCGATCGCGCAGAATTAAAAATTTCTCCGGCTTCGTCCCGGTGACAGTCGAGCACATATTACATCCATATTTATGACCGCGTCTGCCGAGCGCATATGCTAATGACCATAGTTTTAATGCACAAAGATCGCTGTAATTAAAGTCCAGCATACCGTCATTAAAAGCGCCCCACAAATGGCGAGACCGCCGGTAAAACTTTCGAACGGTGAAATTTCGTACGTAATCCCCTTTGTTCCCATATCTTTTTCTCTCACTCTCATGCTTTTTTCGCAGTGGCGCAATTGTAAAATTACATGTAACAAAGCGACTTTTAATAAAGGCAGAGTGGCCGCTGCTTTTATACTGGCAGTATAACCTTTGTATGAGAAGGGTGTGCTTTATGAGATTTGCGTCAACCCACACACGGTTATAGGCCAGCTTTCACTCCCCCCCTTTTAATATCCTGATCCGAAATGATTTCAATAAGCCGTTTGCCTCGCTGCGACTAGACTCTGATGAAATTGAAGGAGGCTTCCATGTATGAGGCGCGAAATAACTCGGGCTTGACTTTAATTCGATTTGACGTCGCGACGATATTGAGCGATTGCTTTGGTCCTCCGTCGACATCTAACGCGGTTTACGGCGTCATTAACCCGAAAGCTGATATTCACCAATTTAGAATTAAACTTTCATAGACCGAAGCTGATACGTCAACTGTCTTTTTCTCTGATAGCTTCGTGAGAAGTAGCTCCAGCAAACCTATTTAATTCCTAACACGTCCACATATAGAATAGATTATTACTATTTATTACTGATAGTTCATCCTTGCAGACGTATGCTTTACTTTGCACACATTGCCATAGTCTGCTGATAAGAAAGCTCCAAAAATGAGAGTAAAAAATATTCGGCGGAACGTTGGGTTGCAGATTAGAATCGAGTGCTCTCTAATTCGGTCAATAAATAGAGGTCAGCGGAGCAGTGTCGCGCGAATGCAAATTCGAGGGGGGAAAGGTCAATAGTATTTGAGTTGGGAGCCCACGCGGAAAGATCAGCCTAGGTTGGGTTGGTTGGGCGCTGCAGCCGTATGCATTAAGGGGCTTTAAACAGAACTTGCATAGTAATATCTGCTTGTGCACTTGTTAAATATGGGTTATCTGTTGATCCCGGACTAGGCTGGGATCGAGTAGCATGTAGTTTCACCTTCGCCTAATCTCGGTCGAACGTACAGGAACGGCCACATATGCTTCCGAGTGTTATGCGCAAAGCTGCCGTTTATATTTCACCGATGCTTCCCTTCCACAAGTTTGCCATCGCACACTAGCTAGGATTTTCTCGATACTGGGCATATCGCGTGTCTGGTTCACTTCCTGTATCGGAAGTCCTATCGGTCATACATACTTGATTGACTTGTGTCCAATCTTCCATGCAGATTCAACTCGCTGGGATGATATACAATAATTAGTACTATAATAATTGACTAATTTAATCAATGGGACGCGAATACTCCTGGAAGTAAAATGTATTTAAGAGATTATGAGGAATCCGTTGTCTATTTTAAATCCGTTAACAATGACAGGCAAATCAGTTAGAAGATCATAATACAACTGGATTCATCAAGGATACCACAGATGCATTCTATGTTTTATTGACGAGGGAACTAAAAATAGTTTTGTGGAATTGAAACTCTACACTGGTATGAGTCTACATAGTCTAATCCCACATATCTTAATTAAGTTTTCCGTACCGAAAATCTGATTAACGGATCAACTACTGAGAGTGGGAAATCTTCCAGGCTCTAATGGGAAATACTGTCAGTGTGTCTGGAGCCTAAGAGTAGATGGTTTGGGAATCCTTGGGAGGTTTCTTCTGGCAAGACGTTCCAGGTTCGCGTGAGAACCAGACGGACTGTGAAGCCCGGGAGATAGCTGGGTGTGCGTGTGCGAGATTGCAGCTCGGGAATTTCCGCCCCTGCATTATACACGTCGTCGCGCCTTTCACCCCGAGAGACTTGGAATGCCGAAAGCCTCCGACACCCTCCCCACGTGTCCACATGTGTAAATAATTTTAAACTGTCAAACTCACGTGTGTCTGGCGCGTCTCTACGTCTGACACACTGCTTACTGTTAAACACGCACCATGCGTAACTCTGATTCCAAGGAATACGAGAAAATAGGTTGGCTTTGGTAGTTCCCTTTTTACGATTATTTGTTACGTGCTTTATGGATCAGCTATTACAAATTGTACGTCGCGATTTTAAATGATTTGAGAGAAATGACGAAGTTGTTAATCAAACTACAATGTAATAAATCATGTTTTCGATAGAAAGTCATTGTCGTTCAATTTTAATTTAGAGACACAAATTTTCCTGACAATATTTAACTCTCGTTGATATCAGAAGGATAGTACACTCTGGAATATATCTGTCATTTCATTTTTATTCATTCTGATTTAAATTTCATCCTGACGTGCAATTCCCATTCGAAAGAAATTGCTCACACGTGTCGCTGTGAATCTAAAGGCCGCCACCGATTTCAATATTTGGAATTGGAAAGCTATAATGTGTCCATTCATTTGAAGGCGTAGGAAAATTTCCCATTAAAATACGGAAACCGCACAACGCATAAAGTAATCGTGAAACTAATCCGAATTTCCGTGCGTATTTGGAGAATGCTCGCACCACCCTGCAAATAAACGCCATTCACTTTCTCCACGAGGCGTGGAAATCGATACAGCCAGCTGGCAATTTGCCGATTGGCCTTTTTTACAAAGTCTTCGAAATTCGTGGCGGTGGAATTACCAATAAGTTTCTATCGACCACCTTCGGCAATGCCACGTTCCAACGGCGAGAAATGTGATTTTGATTATTCATATGAACGGAAATTAAAGCTCCGCCGTTCCGGTGGTGTTTTTAGCCGAGGGGTATTCGAGCGCGAGACGATTATAGTTCATGGCTTTTGGCATCGGTTGACATCATTGAGCACGTCGGCATTGCTTTTCCAATAATGTATTTTTAATAGTAGCCTATCGCTCGGGGACATCTGTCACAAGCAAATGATCGCGGACATAGGCCCCGATGAGAAATACTCTACTTCATCATTTCCAAACATGATTTGCGCTCAGCTTTTCTCTTATTATCAGATTACTTATTGAGTGATGTACAGTTAGTCTCAAAATGAAGAGAGTAAATATAAAGCGATTGATGTGAAATAAAACTGGTGAAAATAACCAATACCGACCGAATCTTTTTGGGACCAAGAGTAATTCTACTTCTTATCATATATTAAGAAACATGTAAACTGGACTTTCTTCCGTACAGTTAAAACAGCGTTTCCAGTAATATGAAAATTATAACAGTGACGGACTCTGTATGCTCTGAATTTTTCTTATTTGCAGCATGCTCCTTTATTCTTATCCCTGTGCCTGGTAACACAGGGGAAAGCTCTCGCAAACTTCACGATTATTGTATTCTCCTGGATAAAGTCGTGCAAGAGTTCTCAACCCACCCGCCCCCTTTTCTGTCCCAGCGTGGAACTTTAATAATATTGCTCGCGTTGCATAATCTTTCTATTATAGAGCGCGCGGGCGCGCTCGTAGAACGAGAACTCCGTCGCAACGACGACGAAGTAACCGGCGGAAAAATTAATCTCCATCACCAAACGCTAAGCGAGGCAATGTGTTAATCGAAAAATATGCGAGGCTGATCCTTCTCGAGTGCGAAAACCAGTCGATGCAAATGAATATTTATTCGTAGAGTTAATTGTGAGAAGCAAACGGTGGAATACATTTATTAATTCCTTTCAAGACTGAGAATGGATTAAGATGAATGGATGCGCTCCTCTCGTCTTTTCCTCCCGAATAATAATCTCGTTTCCAGGCCGACGACTCTCCAACTGCTTATTGTGTGCTTAACTCTTTTAAAGGCCTTTGATACTTATTTCCAATTAATATGTATGCTTTATGACGAGGCTAATAATGCAAACGGCATGTTCACAGTTTCTACCTCCGAGAAAAATCTTCCAATTGATACCTCTACTGGTGTACGTTAAACGTTACTTTCTTATGAATAATAAATCTAACTGAATATTAATGCGAAGCATTCTCGCTTGTGGCAGAATTTCGCCACTCCAAATTCACCTCGATCTTGAGAGCATTCTTAGATCTCTTTCTTAAAATGCAGACACCGCCGCCACTCCCATTTCCTTCCTTTGCACGAGAGTATTACAGTTTTCCGGTCAAGTGCAGCGGCGAGAGTTTTTTAAGTGGTTTGCTCGCTTTTCAGCAGTGGCTCGTGCTTTCTTGGGTTTCGCTCTCGCATTCTATCTCGGTCTTTGTGGTCTGTTTTTCCCACACTAAGCTATTGGCTAGCGGTTTCTATCATTGCCGGAAGATATTGGCGCCGGGGGAAGATTTATTGCGCGATACTCGCGGGATCGTTCGGTTAGCCGATTAACACTTGATCACTGCGATATCTCTTTTCGAGAGATCGACTGGTAGAAGCGCGCGTCTGCACTCTCTGAATACATAGAAAATTGCCGATAACTTGGCCGGCAAGTGCTCGGGCGAAAGTTTTATTGAAGTACGCCGGGTGTGCGCGCGTATCTTGATGCATGGAAATGCATGCAAATTATTCATAACTTTAAAGTTTTTCTTCCACGACTTCGCCGGGCAAAAACATCGGTAAGTACATACATATTCCGAGGCTAAAGTATCCGGAGATTCTTATTCCTGCGAAACTAGCCGAGTCCCGCCCATCCTCCCCTTTCCAACCCCTCAGCCCCTCCCGCTCCCGCTCCCGCTCCCGCTCGCTCGTTTTCTCTTCGCTGCTGTGATTCACACCCGACAGAATGCCTGTCCTCGTTTTCGAAATACCACTCTCTCCTTCTGCCATTTGGCACTTGCTCGACTCTTTCTCAAGATATACATATACATGCCTTCCATGAAAAGGGTTCTCCTGCCACAGCGCGATCGCAATGGACACAGGGCTATTTGTGCAACGTTTACTGAATACGGTACACAGTTCCCAGGAAAATTCTCAATCCCCTTGCGCCCTTGCCCCTCTCCTGTCGACGGGGCTGAATTCTCCGCGAGTTACAGAAAGTGATATACCGTTGCACAGAGAGGCGAGCGTAACATTGCAATGGAGAAAAGGCAGCGAGGAATTCATTATGACTTTGCCCCGAGAAATTAGATGGAGTACTGCACTATTGACTGCCGCTGGGAAATCGTACTAATTAAAGTTTCTACCGAAACGGACACTAGGAGATCGAAATTATATCTGTCTCGGATTTGCCAGTTTCAAACGGCAGTGTTGTATTAAATTTATTATGTAAACGCGATAACGTCTGATATATGACGAACTATAAAGATATGGGATTATTTCGTGCGCCGCCAATGCGATTTGCATAACGAGCGAGGGCGAGCGGCATCGATTCCAATGCAAATCCGCTTCTAATTCGATTATTTTTTCTCTCCCTCTCCCACGCTTATTCGATTTCTATAATCGCTAAACGCGAGAGGAAAATCTTTTAATGAAAAGCGATCCTATGGATATTGAGGGCGTTTGATGCGAAAGTTGGAATAATGTCAGATATGCGAAAATGCGAGTATTTGAGAAAGAAGGTAAGTCTAGTAGCCAGCTTCGAAATTCTCCGATCGCCTTTCACACCTGTGTTTCTTTAGCCAGGGCATCATCCGCTACTCTTTTCCTGTTTCTTCCTTTACTCCACTTTCTCGGTAACTCTTTTCTCCCTGATTCTTACGGCCCAATGCCGGCGGCACGTTCGGGCGCGTTTCCTCGGGCTTGCTTCGGACCGACGGCGTGGCCGAGGGTTGCCGGCGTCGACGAGGCAGTTAGACGTGCAGTTTTAATTAAATAATGCAAGTCAGCAACGTGTCTGAAATACCGGCGATTCGTCTTCTCGTGTTGCCACGTGTTCCAGGGAGCCACTGGCCGCCGCCTCCTGTTACTCCCTCTACACACGAGCTTCAACCTTCCTGTAGAAGAGTGGCTCCACTCCATTGTCTCGCAATTTACGACTCACGCTGTCCCACACTTCTTTCCGCTCTTTTCTCCTATTAACTATCGTCGCCAGACGACTCTCACTTATCTCGTTCTCCTCTTTCGCCAATCCCACATCGGCTAATTTGTCGAACGCAAGCTCTAGCTGAAGCTCTCGCAGTCTGGCTTCACTTCATAAGGACTTACCGAACAGAGGGAACTCCCTTGGGCAACAAAAGTTCCCCGGAAACTGATGCTACAACTAATACAGTGGCACGTGGATTAAACGCTATTGTGTGAAAACTGGAAGGATATAACTAGAAAGAGAAATGAATTGGAAAGATTGAATTACAAAAAATATGAACGCTATGCCCTTAAGTTTCATAGCTGGCGTTTGCTCGGAAGGATTAAATTGTCAGGAAATTTTCAATGCACATCAAAACTCGTTCACGTGTCCCTTAATATCGCAAGCTGCAGTGCAGGAAGGAACGCTTGTTTCTCATTTGCGCACGATAGCACGGAGCGAGATAACAAATCGCATTTGTCTGGCTCATTCTAGGAAGACTGAGTGCGCTCCGCCTTTAGCTGCAGCTCCGCGTTTCGTTCCTTCGGCCGCGGAGGACTTCATTCTCTAAGAGACTTAATTTAATTGTCTATTTAGAATTCGCCGAGCAAGCAATACGGAGACGCGCAACGCTGCACCCGTGAAAATCAATTTTGCTTTCTGCTTAAGTATCTCGTGACTCTCGCTCCCGGCAAGCTGTGGAATGCCAATGACTATATAGTGACGAGTTTTCTCTCTGAGAACTGTATTGACGTAGCGAATAAAGGTGAAAGGTCTGCCGATAAGGTACTTTGCAGATGATTAGTGTCAGTGAAAATCTATGGAATTTTATGGTCTATGGGGAAAAAATTTCGAACGTCATCCTACTGTTATTCTACTGAACGTACAAGGTCACGCAATCAGTAGAACTTAAAGTATATCTAAGCATAATCCAAAATTATTTCACTACTTTGAAACCTGATCTCGAAAATGAGGAATGCTTCTCCTTTAAAGAGAATCTCTTGACTCAAGATATCGCTAGGAAGGATGCGCGGTAAATCAAGACGAATTGGAGCGTCGTCGTGAAATGCAAATTGGCAACACTTCATTCATCGCGAGTGCGACTACATTTTAGGTCGCTGCGCAAATTCCCTCATTCAACGTAGTCCATTTCTGAGAAATAGACAGGCACGAAGATCAGTTACTTTATTAGACACGTCTTAAGTTCCTGTAAGAAAACGATAGGTAATAGAATATCCGTGAAATTGGAGTTTCAACCAAACAGGTGCATTTTAATTAACATGATTTTCGTCGCTGTTTATAAACTATTTGCATGAAAAATTCAACATACATATAAGTGTTACTAATAAGCGTGCCGAACTTTAAATAAGCAATTTCGCTATCGATCCGATATTTTCTCTTGTTGCCCTGGTTGTCTAATTGGACTCACTCTTCCGTATCTAATTGCCCGTTACCTACTTTCTTTTTGGCCAATTACATGTTTTGCTATTACGTGCACGAACCTGCTCCCATGTCTATTTCTCCGTTTCCTCGTGTCAGAACTTAAGAGATGCCCTATTCTAAATAAGTATGTTGCTTTTACTGATTGACGAAGAAACAGAAAAGAAACATGGTATTAATGCATTCTCGACAACATTATATTTGGACTTGCAATTCTTGATATTAAAGACAATAAATTCCTTGATAATGACTAAGAGCACTTGAAACTCGACGTAACTAAAATTCCAGACGTAACATTGGAAAGCCCTTTTCCAATTAAAATTTGATTGGAAAGATAACTAAGAGAATAAAAGCAAACGTAAGGGAAGTGCTCGGAATTTTATTTGAGAAAGTAAGATTAACTAAGAGTTGTGTATAAAAAATAATGGGAGTGAAGTTCTACTTTAATATCAGGTGGAATGGTCGCGCAGAATTGTTTATAGTGTATTTCGCGAAGCGTTCAAGTACATACTCAATATTGCAGAGAGAGAGGCGGTGTTGCTCGTTGACGTCGAAAACGGAGCACTGCAACCTCTTGATTGAATGAAACTTTCGACGCCGAGAGCCTAACTTCGAGGGAAAATGTGCTCCCCGGGTTAAACAGGATCTCTCCTATTGCCTCATCATTCTCTTTCTCCGGCTCTCTTTCTTCCCTCCTGTAAACAGTTTACCCTTCCATTCCCCTATCCTTTTGCCTTATTCGCGACCCCCGAGTAGACTACCTTCCGGCAACAAACAGAAAACTAGTCCCTTCCTTAGAAATTTCTTCTTCGCAATCCAAACACACATGATTGACATCATGCGCAAGTTCATTTTGAACATCGGACTAATTTTTCCAGAGAATGTTTCACAATTTTCTATTTTTTTAAACACTTCCTTCAAAGAATTAAAAAAAATTAAAGCTGAGCATCGGTAATTGAATGGCAGAGAGGAAAATGTGCCTGTGAAAAAAGGAATGGTAGGGAAAAATTTGCAAAGCGAAATACGCTGGGGAAAATTGTGATATAGGATTTTGGATGGATATCATTCGAGAAAAATAGAATGGCCGGCCGTGCATACGCGAGCGGAATTGACATAAAAATTGGCATGCCAACCCAGAGCCAAGCTAGCAGCAATAGTAATTACTACAACAAAAGCGTAGAAAATAGGGCTAATAGGAGCCGTGATAATAGTTGAGTAATTACACTGAAACTATGAAAATAAAAATGGCCCTTCGTAGCGTTGGTACAGAATGATGGGGTCAGACTTGCGAGCTAATGTAAAACTAATGGACTCTAATGACCCTAGCTATGTACTTCTCATCCCAGACCCTATTTCTAAGACTATTTATCCCCAAAAAGGCTGCGGTCTCCCTTTCTTTTATCAAACGATAGTCGTATTTCAAAGAGACTGTGAATAGTTCTGCTTGTTAAATTACTTACAATTATACGGTACTCAGACTGCTGTTAATCGCGATTCTAATTGTCCGGCTTTCTTACTTAGTCCCTGAATATAAAAGAAGGTAGAAAGTCATGCACGTGCGGAATACGTGCACGCGAAGACCTTGCTAGCATTTGAGAAAATCTACAGAAAAGAACTGGGATAAAAATGGAGAAAAACGAGCTAAATCAAAATCAAGGTACCCACGGATTTCGAGCAACCATCAGCACTAACTATTACACGTAGAACTCCAATTGTAAAATGCAGTGCAAAAATAGACCAATTAACTGATTGGTGGAGATATCAGACATATTCCCTCGAAGCATTGTACACGAATATGTAGTAAATGAATCAAGATATAAATTAAATCATATTACTCACTGATAAATGAATGAATGAATCCTTAAGTTAAGATTTTTCGCTCGTGCTTCAACGAACAGGCCACATTAAACCAACTGTTCATTTAGAGAAGGAGACTGCGCAAATGGCGATAATAGGTCGGGAAATAGATGGTAGATCGTGTGCGCAAACGGTGCGGATACGAGCGGGTCCGCAGTGTTTGCATAAGGAAAATAATTCGGCTTCGTTGATATCGCGGCATTTCCTACGTACACCGGGCGACCCAATTACTCATGTTTGCTCAATTTATTTCTCGCCGTATATCGTGCGACGATGAGCGTATTTAAGTTTCATCCCGGTGATTACTGCGACCCAAGAACAAACACGAACTAGTCTAGGGCGCACGCGCTTCTCTCAACAAACTGTTCCTTGGGATGGAGGCTGGAAATCCCTTCGATCCGCACTCATACTTTTCGCAGGATGAAACTGAAACTTTAATCATTCGAGCGTCGAACGAACGGCTAATGGAAAAGCCCGGTTTTACCACTGGCGGGCGAAGTAATTTACATTTTTTCCCAGGGATATGCTTGTCCTCCGTACGCACGTTTTCTGCCGCGCGCGCGTTGACGTAAAATCGATGCTTCGCGAATGATAAACGACGCGAGGCAGTACTGTCAGGTCTCAAGGTGGTACGAGCGAAGAATAATTTTTGAAACCCGTGTACCTTTTTCGACGAACTACCCCTGCGGTCCGAATCATATTCGAAGCTTTAATCCACCCGTTATTAAACTCCACTCACCGGCGTGTCGCTACTGATTTATACGACCGAAAATAATTGCGTTAACCATCGTTTGCTCATTTGTCCATCATCTGCGAAACGAATGGGAGAATATCTCGTTGCTCCGAATGGCTCGCTTCCATTTTTTCCCGATTTAGTTTAGTCATGATGAAACATACCAATTCAAAAGTCTCGTATACCAAAGACTTCTTTCATGACCGACAGTTTTTTCCTTGATGGTATAAATAACATTCGCTCATACGGTATTCCGCAGACCCGCTTTCCTAAATTCGTTCCGTGAACGTGGAATTTATACGTTGACCACAAACAGGTCTTCGCTTGGCTGTATCCGCGTGAAAGACTGGACGCAACGTTGCGGGCAGGTGTTCGCATAAGTGAAATCATTTGTTAGACGCAAATCTTCCCGTGAAATTGGACTGCTTTTACTCCCGGGCATTGGCCAGTCTCCGAGAATTCGGTGGTCACTTTACATTTACCAGCCGTTCTTCGAATTTCCTCTCTTCCCTCAGAACGAACCTCTATTTCCCGCTCGTATTCACCTTTGTCTCAAGCCGCAATTCGGGGGCGAGAGGCTCGAGAGCAAAGGCAGAAGCAGGTGCACGTGCACCTTCTCTCGGTCTATGTACACACACACACACACACACACACACACACACACATGCAGGCATACCACGCGAAGGAGGATCCACGGCATGCGGGCCGAGTTTACGATGGCAGTAAAAGCGAGATTTACAGGAGTTGTAAATGCACAAGCAGGGTAGCACAGTGCCTGGAGAGGAGTCGAGATTCGTCGGGTTCATCTGTGAAAGGTAGGAACTGGTAGATACTAGTGTAGTTCAGTGTAGTTCTCCTATACACCTGACTTCCGGTCTCGAGTGGTTACCAGGAAGAATAGATCCCTGTGCGGGGCTTTAGTTCGCCCTGATCAAAGGCAGATCACCTCAGACCTTGCACTACACTCTCAATCATTGCACATTGAACTGGTCAATGATCCTTCTAAACGTTAAAGTTTTATCATACAAACTAATGATATTCGCACAAGCGAGAGAGAAGGGTGGGAAGCGGAACAGCTCTAAATAGGATAATTCGATTGCGGTAGTTTATGCGAGATAAACAATATTCATGATATTAACCGTATGTAGTTCACATGAATGTAATAGTCCATATTATTCTCTATCCATAGCTGCAAATACGGCACTAAATGTATATGCTCTGTGAATAAATTTGTAATAGATAAATGAAAATTTATATTATCGTAAACATACGCAGTTCGATGCTAATGGTAATATGCAAATTACCATTTATTTGATGTTGCATATAAAGTTAGATTTTTTCGAGCGTTCATTACCAATGGTTCGATGCAGATTAGTATAACCAGGCCGAACTAATCACGGCTGATACGCTAATGTACTCCAGCAGTACTGTTTGAGCGAATGCATACGATAGAAACAATATGCTAATATCGTTCACGGTTGCGCGCGGCCAGGCAATTATATAAATGAAGCAGAAGTATCGGTCAATAATTATTTCCCATCAGTGGGCAGTGAAAAATGGCAATTTTTCCTCGGGAGGATTTAAATATTTCCGGATTTAATGCTTCTCCCGGCGGGAGTGCCCTCCGGCAGATTTAATGTTACGAAAAAGTGAGCTGCAACAACCAGCCAGCCGCGAGGCTACATCATCAGTGCGATGATAAAGGTTAATTTATAAGCCAACGCCGGCTTTAATTTCACGATCCCTGCTTTCGCCAGCATTAATGTTAAATCGCGAGGATCAGTGTACAGCCGCCGTTTATTTGCAGAAAATCATTGGCGGTGCGTGCGTGCTCGTTCGAGAGAGTGCCGGTATTAATTTTCAAGCCCGCTGGAACAACGACTCGGAACGACTAGTAATTCTATTTGCGCGTGCATTTGTTGCCCTACACTAATGATAATGATTCCGCGGCCCGAATATTTGCCTGTAATTAACGACAGATCTACCCTGGTCCGACTGCGTTTCCCACGAAACTCGTGAGCGGCTTTAATTGCATTGGCCGTGGATTTACAATACTTTAACACCTTCTGCTTCGAGTAACCAAGCGGTGAAAACATTTACCTAATGATAATGGCATCGCCTTATGAATTGCAAAAGTATTCTGGCACGCGCCATATTACTGCGAATGGATTCGCAAAAAGCAGTCGCCAATTCGCATTTATTTCAGTAGCTGGTCCGCCAGAGGGTCGCGATATCAAAGTACATTAATAAATAATAATTATAGGATTTCCACAAATTATTATTGAAACACCGAAATCAAATGGATTAAGTTTCGCGTTCCTACGAACCTTAAGAGCACTCGAAATTAGGTCCATCGATCTCTTAGCCGCAGCATCTATTTCAATTTATTCCAAGTTCCAGTGGTCGACGAGGAAAAATGAAATTCGAATTGGAATTCAGCCAATCCAGCGTGGGATCGAGCGCTTTCCCAGTATCAATTGGGAACATTTCAGCGCATAGAGTTGCTCGCCGTGTTAGCACTCGCAACTTTATTCCAAGTTCTCGCTATGATTATGACAATACCCTGGGTGAGGAGATCGAGAGAGAAGTTGGCATCAAGTAACGCAGTGAATACAGGTACCCCCACGTCATCGGGTCGGCGATAACAATTAACAGGGTTCCCAGTCTATTCTCGCTCATTAACGATCTTCCCCATTCCGTGTGCAAGCTTCACACAGAGCTTTGTTCCAAGTTCTCTCTCTCTCCGCGGGACCCCTGATATTTTCTTGTCGCTAAAAGCCCCGGCGAAGATCTAATGCCATAAATACCACGCAGTCCTCACTATTCCAGTACTGCACTCCTGGTCCCTTGCGATTTGTTGTAATCGCTCCTATTCTGGCAGAGCAGAGGTTACCTCTGCCCAGTTACTAATTAAGATCCGCTAACAGGAACGACTGTCCAGTTGAAGTACGCGGAACTTGTCGAGGCAATGATTACAAACGCAAGAAAAGCCTTGTCATTTCCCTAGTAACATTGTTGTACTAATAAGTAGTCTGCGTAGTAGAGTGGGTATGTTTAATTTTTCATACGTCGACGATGAGTGGAATGCATTATGAATGAACATTGTCGTGGATACGCGTGTACTTTATTTTACATTTACTTCCACAATTTAGTTACAAGTGAGAAGGGATGTCATGGAAATGAGACATGTCACTCATAGTCTATAAACTAAAATGGTCATAGAGTACACTGTTATGTCGCATAAAAAATATAAAAGCTATTTCTCATCTTAAAACACAATCAGGCATTGTCCATTTTCATCAGAGAATTTATCAATTCTTTAACGCACATTTTCCCAAACCGCACGATTCCTATATGTACCGACACATTTCAAACAGTAAATTCACCGAATATGACAATTAATCGTGGCCCAAAAAAGTTAATATCGGCGGTCAAATAAATCAGCAATAAATACTCCCGCCCGAGGAACAATAATCTCAATTAAATCGCGAATACCGACATATAACTATGTATTTTTATTGCCTCGACGAGTGCCCAACTTTTCAACGGTTCATTAGCTCCTGAAAATACTATGGATGCGAGGGCGTTCACCAAGCCGATAATTAGCAATTCCAACTAATTACAGCGAGCCTTGTTAACTACACGGCAAGACCCAATCACGATCAAAACCTGTCTATAGTTTACCGAGTTGTTCCATTACTCTAGAACTAATTGCTAACTAATCGCCGGAAGGCAATAATTTTACTTAATCATTTCGAGCAATGCATCAATGTACATATTGCACATACATCACTCGTACGATAACATACCAGAGAGATGGAGAGTGGCACGATACATGTGAAATCTATACAGACAGTTCCAAAAATGAGCGTTATCTAAGTGGCAGTAGCCAGCTCTATCTCTCTCGGTGTCGGTCCATCCGAGCCATTAATTTCGCATAATCCTGGCCGTATCCTTCTGTAGCTATCAATTAATGCCACGTCACGCTCTATCTGCGCTATCAGAGCGGATCTATCAGCACCCCGCAACTCGGAATCCCATGGAGATAGAGGTGCATTTCGACTTTCATCAACGACAATCGAAGCAGTTCACGCGTAGCGCGCTGGAGCGAACGCTTCGCTCTCTCAACACTTATGGAAAGAAGAGAAAAAGGGCTGCTGGCGACGGCCTTGCCTCGGCAAGCATTCCGATCTCGAATTCCGAACACATAAAGTGCGCTGGCTCGTTAGGGGCGGGAGAGTAAATGGCGAAAGTGAGGAAGTGCCGGCGGAGAGAGCAGAGAGAGCAGAGAGAGCGAGAGAGAGAGAGAGAGAGAGAGAGAGAGAGAGAGAGAGAGAGAGAGAGAGAGAGAGCAGAGAGAGGGGGGGGGAGGGAGAGAGAACGTAGAGAGAGGGTAGAAGAGAGGATGGTCGAGTGCAGGGGTTGTCGGCGGTGACTTGCGCAACGGGCGCGCGCGCCCATAAAGCCTTGCTATCAGTCGATCCCGCGGCAGTAAGCGTCGCGACGTCCGCCGAGCATGCGGCTCTCGACGATAACACGCAGGATCTCCCTTAACACGTGGATCCTTGGTTCACCAGTATCCGGTGTAGGAGTCTGCAGTCTTCCGATCTAATTTACATCCGCTTGTCTGAGACTCTCGAGATGTGGCGATAGATCTTCCAAGATTGCCTGGTCGAAAGAAGAGATTTCTTTACCGTGCTTTCTGGAAGCTGTGCGAGGAAGGAATTCATCCCATCACGTAGGAGGAACTTGCCTCCTGAATCCGACCTAAATTTCGCCACGCTCGACGCCCAGGGCTTTCGACTCCAACTCGAAAGCTACCGGCGCACGTCGCGTCGTGGATTCTCCAGCCGGCACTTGGCAACTTCTCCTACCTTTGGCGTAAAGGGAGTGTTCACGGGGAAGCTTAGAACGGAGCGGGTGTGTTGACTCTCACAGAAGAGGACCAAAAGCAGGAGGACTCCAATTGCAGGGTGTCACGAGGACATTGAAGATACGCGGCGGAGATGCTCGCCGTCGTCGCCGATGGAAACGTGATTATTACAGGTGACTGACAACCAAGGCCACGACTAGCCTACTTTCCTATGGTAAAGAACGTCGCGCGTGGAATCTCACGAGCGTCTCCGTCGATCCGTGCGGAATACGATTCTTCAGAGGGGACGAGAGAAAAGCTCAAAAGCAGGAAGCTCAAAGAAGCAGAGACTGAACGCTCGCTCGTAATATGCCGGCTTTAGAAATCTCTTGAATGCTCCAACATCCACACAGCCAGTTTTACGAGCGTCTCTACCGGTATTCGCTTCACTGTCCGATCTAATAATCGAATGCCACTGTCCTCATTCCAGTTCTACGCAGCGTTCAAATGGTGCATGCGGAGACTGGTTATTTTCACTACCAACTTTCATCCCGATCCTTTAGAACATTTCTGTGATCCAGTGGCACATGGTGCATAGAGTTTTTAACCTTTGCTCCCAAAGCGTCCATTCTCACAGCCTTGTTCCAAACTACCCTTGCGATTATCACGAGGAGCATTCAGTGCTGGCGGTGGTCCTTTAGCAAATTAGCTCGGCCGTGTTTGCGGAATCATTCCGCTCTTGTGGATTCTTTCTCGCCCTGGCCCGAGTGGCAAGTAGAAGCGCGCGAGCGCGCGCGCGCCCCCGCGAGTATTATTACCCTCTCTGCATTATGGGGCGGTCGCGGCCACAGCAGCCAGCTAGCACAATTAAGAATGAAGTTGGATGAACGCTCAAGAAGGGAGGCACTGCGCTGCTATGCCAGCACGTAAAAGGGGTTCCATGTAAGCGCGAACTGTAATCGTCAGAGGAATGATCCCTGCGCCTGCTTGCCTGCTTGCCTGCTTGCCTGCTTGCCTGTTACTCAGCGCAGCCGTGCTCGCATCTAACGCAAAAACCTCGGCTGCCAGGTCATCCTGATTAGGCTGTAATGCCGTGCCGCATAGCCCGTCAGACTTACCCTGGAATTTATATGCAGCTGCTATGCTTCGCTGCTTCGTAGTAGGATGATCGTAGGATACGTAATGATGCAAAGAACCTTTGACGCCACGTAGACACGTGCCAGTCCAGCTTGATGGAATTGACGCGAACACGATTCTTAACTTAATGTTTGAACTTCTAATGATTAACTAATGCAATAGGTTATTTGTTTTCTTTGTTTAGTTTCTGGTTGGGGATTTCTGTTTTATGTTTTGATTTCTATTTCTATTTGTTTTGAAATGTAACTTGATGTTCTGATGTTTTAACAGAAAAAGACTAACGATGTGAAAGGAGATGCGAAAGACGAATAGTCCTATAATAATTTTTCCGATTACAGGGCTGTGATATTCTTTGTTCTCGATTTTCTTTTTTGTTTAAAAATCCTATACTGTAGGGAGTAATCTTAGATAATTAAACGCAAGTTCGGTTTAATTGTAACTCTCCTAGCCGTGGAGCATGCATACGAAAGGAGTTGTCTGTAAATCTACGATATATTCGTCGGAAGATCCAAGCAAAACTCAAGCCATCCCGTTGCAGAGCGTATAAGTTTTGCCCGGGCAAGCATGATGTATCGCGCGAATTTATATTCCATGCTCGAGGTAGCTCCTGTGTGTCATTAGATATTTGGAAAACTGATGAGAATAGAGCGACCTCCATCTGACGCGAACGGTTTATCCTTTTATCGTGGAACTGCCGTGATGTATCGTACATGTGCTCTAAGCTTTCAGAATACACATATCAATAACAATGAACTCTATTCACTCGTATAATTATATAATTAAAGCCATTTAATTTGATTATAAAAAATATCCCACGAATTGAAAATCTGTCACGTTAAATATGACATATCAAACACATTGAATACTATAATTATAACGAAGCAAAAAATGTTGCACTTTATGTATCACAAAATTCAGTTCAATCACTTACCAGTAAGAGAAAATTGTGGAACGATAATTCAATCACGATTCAATTACGTTACGAGTGAAAATTTTCAAATTCTATGGGGTGCAAAAGGAGTAGCAAAGTGTCGAGTACTTCTAATAAATTCCACATTAGCAGGTACCACTTCCGTTTGGTATTTCATTTCGAGCCTGGCGGAGCTGAGGTTTCCACGGGCCGCCAGTATAACACGCAATTAATTTTGCATACAACAGCTAGCAGACGTGCCACGTATATGCGTTCAATATCACAGGTAGTTCCTCGTGGGTAGAAGCCGGACTTACTAGCAATCGACACGCAACTAATCAGGTAGAAGGGGCTGATATGAGGCATCCACACGTCAAAACGGTAGTGAATCTCGAGCAATCTCAGCGCATGTGTCTCATACAGACTCCACCTATCCACGTATTTCCTGGAATATCATCGACTCGACGCTGAGATACTCCGATAATCCTGATAAGTTTGCTCTTGACACAAGAGCCCGAGGGATTTCGGATGGCCGAAGATCAGGAGAGGAAAGGCCTGGACCACTGCTGATTGTCTCGCTTAAGCACGCGCGATGTATAAGCGATTAACTGGCTCGATCTATCCGTAGAACTCCGATAGCTGAGTTAGATAGGAGCCTGAATCAGATATGTCTTATTTGTAGTACAAGTTCCGGGCTCGTGTGTGCAGTCTGGCCGGTGCAATTCGAGCGTGCCACATCGCGATAACTCGGCTATCCCTTCCAGGGTGCCTGCCTGCCTGCTTGCTTGCTTGCTTGCCTGCCTGCCTGCCTGCCTGCCTGCCTGCCTGCCTGCCTGTTCGCTTGCTAGCCTGCGCTTGCCCTCTCGCATGTAAACAGTCCCGAGAACAACTAATATTACGAACCAGCTGCTCTCCCTCCTACTTGCCCCTTTCGTCGTCACTCCAAGCGTCTTCACGTGAAATTCAAAACCAGCCGAGGGCGCACCTGCCCGGACAAGAATGGGGATCTCGTTCGCAAAAGAAATGCGAAACTGGGTCACTTCGAGACTGCTCCCCGAGCGAAATAAACAAGCCACGCGCTCCCTCGCGAGGGGTTTCAGTCTCAAACTTATTTCTCACTCGTAGATCGTTCTTGCTTCCGAATGGCGTAATTAGGTGAGAGTAATGCGAATGATCGTAATGAGTAAATCGCGGGTATAATATTTATATTGGAGTGTAAAAAAAAATTGTACTGATATCCAGCAAAAGAAGTTGATTATTTTATAGATTGTATTATAGATCGAGAGTTGTTACGAGTAATTCTTATTTAAGTCTTTACTGGGTATTATACCTTCATTAAAATTCGAATCATGGTGTACGTTGGAGTCCGGGAACTAGACCTACGAATTCGATTCGAATCCGATCTAATGCCGGCTCAAATCTCGACGGTGAATCCGATTTGCGATCGAACTGCGAGTATCGGGAGACATCGTAAGGGATTGTTGGTGTAATAGGACCGCATGGGTTTCAATGAAGTTGGCGAGATCGTTAGAGGATATTAGCAAGAGAGAGTGTGAGAAGGAGAGACTCTCACGCGGGAAGGAGAAGTTGTGATTAGAATTGAGAGAAAATTGAAGCTTTAGGGGATCAAGTGGTCTGGTATGCTATCGGGTGTGCGTGTTACTGAATAGCGGATAAGACTGGCTTATTATTTCTACGTCTCCCAGGGGAATTCCTGTCCCCTTCTCTTCGCGGAGGCTGCCGGGGTTTCTTGTCTCAAAGCAACGCTCCTCTATTATGCCATCTTGGAAACCAGAACTTTGAATGCCATTGTTGAATAACACCCTAGGGTGGAGGTGTCTGTAAACCGACGCGGGAGGGTGGAGGTGGCCGGCATGTCGGTGCCGGTCGCAAAGCTCCTATTGTGCCAGGCATAAATAGAATTTAAGCTCGCAGTCGCTCCGCCCAGGAAAGGAGATAAAAAAAAGCTCTTGCGAGACTTCAAAGTGTATTTAGCCTTTATTTCAATTACCCGTTTAGCGCCAGGGCCGCTGGACTCTTCCCCTTGGGTTCGACCTACGGCTGAGAGCAACTCTCTCATTTCATATCGTACTCTGCCTCTTTTCTGGTTCCGTTTACGATCGCCGCCGTTTATGCTGCACTCTCAGACTAGTTAGATTTATTACCCCCTGACTTTCAGCCGGTAGCCTTTCTGGCCTCTGCGCTGGATGGAAGCGCGTTTTGGGCTGTTTAATTGCAAAGGTTTCGTGATATTGCTGTTTGAGCGGCGCCGCAAGCGACTCTGAAGAGTTCTTTTCGGGGTAAAGCTAGTTAAATACATCGAGGCACAGTCAATCTCGGCAGCTCTTTCCAATTTCGTATTAAAGTCACGTAGTTCCGACCCTTCGGAGACCTTACGAATACATGCTCGAAGAGATACGAGGAACTAATAAAGTTCCTTTTTCGTTCCCAATAAGTTGAAGTACCAAACGTACACCGTATTGTTTTTTACTGCTCAGGTTTCTTTCCTTTTTCCGTGGAAGTAGGCAACATTCACTGATTCACTGAATCAAAAGTTCCATTAACAGCGGCAAACTACAAGTTGGCCATACACTCTGCACTCGGCCGCTTGATGAAATTTGTTGTTGCGCCGCGCTTCCGTCATGGCGAAATTAATTTCGCCGTGCCGTAATCACATTATTCGCGCGTCCAGGGGGAAAAAGTGCGGGGCAAAATTAGCCGTCGACTCGAATCCATTAGATGCAGGAAAGTACCGGACATATACACGCTCGTTTTGCAGCAACTATGCCCGGCGAATTTGCAAACAGCGTGGGAGGAGCTATTGCACCATGCAAGCTGAATCATGTTATAGCAATTACGAAAATGTAAAACAATGTTGTTGACAATCATATAAAAGCACTTGGCTTTTTAATCCGGATATCTGTGACGCTGATTGTAAAAATGATGTAATTATCAGTGACAAATTTAAAAAATTGAATTTCCTACGTATTTTGTTTTGTCGAATCCTGTTAATGAATATCTAATTGTCTCGCAATCATACAAATGCAGGACTTTAGTCCACTTTTATTATTATCGTGTATTGAGAGTACTTGATACTTTGTCGATTTGAAAAATTCGTATAATTGGCCATTCAAGTGCAGTATCTACTACAATATTCATCGATGCACTAGCCCAGTAAGACGACTATCTTCTCGAAACTATCACTGCTAATAGACTCCTGGTAATCCCTCGACAAATTGGCCCCCCGTGAATCAGTAGTAGTGTGCTTATACGATCGAACAAGATAGACTTTATAGGCAGAGCGGTTTATAGCAAACCAGGTCGACCTATGCAAGGCGAAAGTCGGCGGGGTTATGTGACACATAGCCAAAATAAATCTGTATTAGTCTATCAGGGGACGACGGGTGTCTGGAATATTTGTATATGGGAGAGAAGCGAGGCGCAAAAACACGACACAGCTGAGCCTCCTAGCAAATCCCTGTTTCGGCGAGTGACACTGCCGCTTGCGCGGAGGCAATTTAAAGTTCTCGTTCGCGGGCGAAGGAAAATGCGGCGAATATAATGCGTGGGTCAAAACGCGTGTAGGTGAAGAGCCGCGACAAGGTAATCCCACGGTAGCGAACCGAAAGCGAAACTTAATTCGTCCTCTTTCGAGATTCGGTGTCGCAAAAGTTTTTCCTTCAACTCCCTTTCGGGGAGCCGGCGACGGCCCTCGTCGCCGAGCCTTCTTCGCGGAGATTATACTGAATTATTCATAAAGTTGGGCCAATTACAATATCCTTCGGCCACAATGTGCACCGGCCGCCCTCTGCACTGGCCAGAATTAAGGCGGCAGCTTCTGTTCGAATTTCGCCTTGCAAAAGGAAGCACGAACTACCAGAACGACTGTGCTAGTAGTTGAGAGAAAGGATTGGCTTTATGGTTTGTTACAACCGCATGTGAATCAACTATGTCAATATTACCTTTCGCATATGCAATTGCTGTGATTTCGGAATTGCGATAGATTCCAAATATGCCGAGAGTTTATTTTTCGAAGGGTAATATCACTCAGCACAAATTGTTCCCTGTCACTCCACTGATTCGTGAAAAAATAAAACACATGTTATGCCAAATTGAAGCTATACCTGTACCAGGTCCGAAAGAGACGGTTGCAGTATTAGCAGTTATGTTCCACTCAACACGCTGTGCGCGTCTCGGTGAAAACATAAAAAAGGATTCGCGAGCTATAGGTCTGGTAAAATATGGCTATCATCGTAGTTGCGCATTAAATTCCACTAAACCCAGGTATAATAAGGTAGAAGCCGGCTCGAAACGGTACAGAGGCTAGTGCCATTCATGTAACATACTTTCCGCCACTATTATTTGCCTCCAGTAGTCTGACATCGCTCGGCCAAAACGGTGCTGGCAGGGGCCGAACTTTTTACCAGGAATGAAATTCTGCAGCTTTTCACAGGTGTATTAAAAATTTGCAATTAAAAGTGCGCTGCTGCGAGGACGACCGCGCGATGAAAGAAAACTTTCTAGCGCGCAAAATCGCCCGGTAACGTCATCGGTGACATAATCTGTTCGCCTGTCCTCGGAATTTATGTCGAAATTCTCACTATCAAGAATTCTAACGACCACGGATCGCATTAGGGGCAGAGACGATTAAACTCGCGGGACTTTCAACGTCCGCGGTCTATGATTGCCCAGCGAACTAAAGCAGATGACAAGGAACGGATATAACGAAAGCGGGAGGGTCAGGAAGAGTGTTGAAGGGTTCGCAGAAAAATCATTGTGCGGAAAACCCATTCTGCGAGTTTTCGCTGTGCGCTCATACACTGGATTACCGTGTAGGGCAGCGAGCGTAACACGGGTCGAAAAAAGGAGCTATGTAAAAGCAGACTAACAACAGACAACAGGGACAACAACAAAAATCCATGTCGCCAGGCGTGCGACAGAATAATACCGATCTCGTTAGACTAGAAGCAAAGCTAAATAACGTACTGCCAAGCTGACAGGGGCCTAGCGCATTCGTAGTTGAAAAAAACAAGGCAATGAAACTGGGCCGGGCAATAAAAAGCGGACCATACAGTCGTTTACATCAATTTAAATTGAAGTTTAAGCGCGACTGCATGCTTTGAGTACCGATTGCGTAGGTTCGCCTGCACTAGCGATGCCGAAAAGTTCCCTTTGTATGTGTTAACGCTGCAAGCCTTTTAGGGGCTTTCATGCGGCCAGACAATCGGCACTGAAACTGCTGAAAGCACTTAACTATGTTTGAATTTGATTTCAGACTGTTTAAAGTGTGCTTAATCTCCTCTGACAAAGGGCATACATACTGTCTGTCCAACAGTTCAGTGAGAATACTGATTACACGGGTTGCAGCGAGGACTGCGGACACCTTGGCGAATATCGGTCGACGGGCGCCGATGCGTACTAAATAAAACTCCATTCTGAAAATTAATATCTTCATTTCCCGTGCGGCGACAAATAAGGATTTACGGGCTTTAGCGGCACCCCTCTCGGGAATGCGAATAAATTACGATTAAGCAGAGCGAACTCCACTGCTCTTCCCCCTCTTTGCGCTCCCGGTGCTGGCTCGCTCGCGCGGCGATAATTTTGAATAACAATTTAGTTTGGCCGGGGGCAGGGCGTATTTTCTGCCGGCTCGTAACTAAATACGACGGATACGCGGCCACCTAATTGTTATTTGCAATTCTAGTACTGTCGGCACATGGTGAAAGAACGAGGCAAAAGGGATAATGCTAGCAAGAGAGAGGGAAGGAAGGGAGCATATCTGGTGGTGTGTTGGCAACTTCGTCCGCCGTCTCACCGACCCCCTATGTAATCTTTGTTTCGTTTTAACGACGTTAATTTCACCAGTATATTGCGCGCCATTGCTAATTGAGATGTAGACGCTTCCTGCCGATTCACACCGCCAATCTACGCTCACCGTTCTACGGTGTCTGCTGACCGCTGTAAAATATGAATAATGCAATCATTAACTGACCGGTGGAAATAACGAGTGCCAGGAAGCCCGACGTCTCGGCATTTTATGCTCTCGGGTTCGAACAAATTATCGAGCTTTCGAAAAAGGATTCGATTTGTCCGGGGTGAAATGTAATGACCGTAAATGCGGCAGTGAACTCATATGATGGACTGCGTGCGGCAAATGTATCGCAAAGTGAATTCAGCGGCGCGGCCGGGTTTAAAGCCAACAATTAATTTCGTGCGATTTAATTCGATCAATTAATCCCTTTGCGCGGCGACCGCGACGATGCTTTTAAGCGGTCGATATTTTCGAAACTTAATAACACGCCGGTGCTGGCGATGTGTGGTCTTGAAAAATCATATTAAAAGGGTGCTGCAATTTCTCATATCTTACAATCGAAGCTAAAGCGGTATTATCGAATTAGCAATTGACTGACTATTAATTAAGGAGATCTGGTAGAGCCGACAGATGTATTTGGGAAGCTTCGCATTTCCTATTCTTTCATTGAATGAGCCTGCTAGCTGCAGGAGCTAGTGTAGCTCGATCGTTTCGTTCGCTCCCTACAATTTGCGCGAATGACCGTGTAAAAGCTGCCTATAATTAGCCAGCCGAATTAAGCCACGGGATTACGCCTGGTCGCCGAGAGAACGAGAGGTGCGGATCAAAGAAAGGTCAGCCGGATGGGGCGCAATGTAATCCCGAGAAAATCGATTGCCATGAGTAATACAGGAGGAAACCTGCTCGCCCGCGTAATGCGCCAATCCATAAATTATTCGAATAAATCTATCATTGAAACGTAAATCGTGCGGGACTAAGCCCAGCCTGATTAAAGGGACTCTCGCACCCAATTGCTACACCAAAATCTCGAGTTGATTAGGTCCGCGCAGCCTCCATGAATTCGACATTGCCGGGACCCTCTCTTATGTCGGGATAGATAGGATCTCGTGCACCTGTCCCATTCGCTCGACCACATATTAACTCGGATCTAGGCTGTTGCCAATGCTCGTAAGCTCGTAAGCTCACGGCTGGGGGGGAGGAAAACACGATGATGAAAACAAATTTTCCACATGGAAAATATCCGCGGGCTCAAGAGACGCATATGATATCCGGAGCGCTGCGAAACCAGCAGCAAATTTACTATTAATTTCCTAATGACAACGTACGAGAACAATCATGCAATACGTGTTCGCTAAAATAGAGGAAACTTCAATTAACGTGGCACAATGGCACCCCGGGCCAAATGTGTTATCGAAAATTACCCACGACAAATGTAAATCGTGACATAATTAAGTGAAACCCGACATGAAACCCGAGCTGGTTCGTTCCCGCACGTATTAATTTTCCAACAACAATTCCTTTCACGTTGACAGCAAGACAATACACCCCGAGTTATCGGTACTATATATACATATATATATATGAATCCGTGTATGAAAAATCCCGAAAATTCATGAATCGTTGATTAAACAAAGACGATAAAGTCTCGCGCGTATCAAACGCCGGTAAACATAAAGAGTGTGCGCTCCCGGAAGACAATACGCTTTTCATGGAGCGTGAACATTCATCCGGCATTTCTTTCGACTGCCGAATTACATCCGCGCTCTGTTCCACTGGACGTGCTCCACTTTCGTTTCGGCAATTCCAATCCGCAGCCGGTGAACTTTTGATAAGCCGTTCTTTTATCTCCCGGCCGGCGCCACGCGTACTGGGACACTGAAAGAGAGGACAGAGAGAAAGCCTGAATGCTGACATCCTCAACAAGTGTCCTCCCTTCAGTCGCAGCGAGCTAATATTCAGCCGCGTTCGTTTCGGCAAATTGCTCGGCTTTCGAGAACGACAACGGGTCCATTGCATTCGACGCGCAAAGGTGTATCCGCACCGTTAACCAGAGCGAGCTGTGAATAATACCAATTCTAACAGGAACGGGCGGCGCGCCACATAAATTACACCAGCGTTCTCCTGTTCGCAGAGCAGCGAGGGAACTCTGGAGGACGTCCGGCGGAACGAGTCAACGGCGCTTCGATGGCGTGGAAGTAATCTGCCAAGAGTAGCGAAGAAGACTGCTTAATCCCTTAGCAGAAGCAGGAGGAGTAGAAAAGGAAGAAGGAGGAAAGCGTGAATAGTTTCACGCGCAATAAGAGGACGAAGGGGTGCTAGTCTCCGCGCTCTTAATACTCTCTTACGAGGCCACTTCACCGAGATAGAAAGAGAGACAGAGAGCAAGACAGAGAGTGAGAGAGAGACTACGATGATAACGTGAACACGTGACGCACTTTGACGAGACACTCCTGAGAAGCGCCAAGGGAGGAAAGAGGCAAAGAGAAAGAGAGTGAGAGAAACGCGGGTAGAGCACTTGCCAAGAAGACTGGCGCTTCAAGATGTCCTGTGAGAAGGCGTCGCGACGCCTACGATCTCTAATCGCCAAGGCGAACCGCTTGGGTCTGAGCACCGAGGAGGTCACCGAACTACCGGCTGTCAAGAAACTTCTACCGGGACGCGTATCCTCCACCTCGACTGCTTGGAGGACGCTAGCCACGGTCGTCCTCATCCTCATCGGTGGTGTCGTCCTCACCTTCCTCTGTGCACCCTGCACCGCCAAGAGAAGAACGTGAGGGCGGTCCCCCCTTTTCCAAAGTGGCTCTTTATCAGGTAACTACTCCGCCACTCTTCTTCGCTCTCGCAATTACGTAATTTAAATTACCTCGAGCTATCGCAATTTCTTGCCATCATCCTAATTGCCATTTATAATTATAAGTATCGAATTGCTATTATTTTATACCTTTCAAAGAAGTAATAATAACGGATCAGGTAATCAAAGTATTACAAGTATCACTTTTCGTTTTCCATTTGCAATAACAATTATTTAATTAAAACTCTGCGAAAATATACAGTACACAATTGCAAGAGTGTAAATGCAAAATAGTTTTATCTCAAAATGAGAGAATTTGCAATATTCAAATGAAGAAATGATCTGTGAGCGTAGCGAAACGGCTCTGCCCGACCATCGGTTGACCCATACTACTTGCGGGCTAGCCACTTTAACGAAGAGCAATAATTGCTCGCTACAGACGGTTCGATATTGTTTTAAATCTATGTATGACCCTTTCAACATCATTAGTGAGCCGCATATGAATTTGAGTGCGCCTCGACCGCATTAATCGTAACAATTACGATATTTATAATAACAACGACGTTACTGGGGGGGGGGGGGGGGGGGGACAGCAGCCGCAGCGGCAATATTAGCGGCGATAAATTGGGCCGCGGTGAGAGGGCGGAATGTAATAATGCGCACCGCGCGGCGCGGTATTAGAAATCCGAATCATTATATTGTGCGCGGTGTAATCGTGTACTTTTTATCGGCATGTTAGCCACTAATGCAACCTGTGCACAATACGTGTGTAACATGAACACGCGCCCCATCGCTCTTGCCTCGGCATGGAGGAGAAACCTGTGAGTTAGGTAAGCACCAACGGCATAAAGTTACTTTGCAGTCTATCTTGATGGCATGCCAGTGAACGTTAACCCCGTTCGTGCGTGCCCTTACATGATTGCTCCATTTTCATTTTTGGATGGGATTATCATTGTTCCTTTTCTGGAATCAACCGCACTCGGCAGTCTCTAATTAGGAAATGTACACGTCTGTAACCCAAGTTAATGAAGTAGCGTTACGTTGAGTTACGACTGTAATGCTTGCAAGTGAATTAGGGTGTATTACGACGCCCTTTCTACCTGTCGTTCTTCACGAGCTTCTAACTAGCGGTACTTCATTTTCTACGCTAGGAATGCAATTTTGCATTGCAATGGTTGTTATATAATTATTACGATTTTTTATTACATAAAAACATGAAACTAGATTAAATGGAGAGAATTTCGATTTATATGTTACAAAAATATGAATTCCATTGTTTTATTAAATATCTGTTATTCTTTCGAGAGACCGCACGGTTGCCCTTAATTGAAAGTCAATCGATCTGTCTGCACCAATTACCAGGCTCGATATTCAGCCGCCGGTACACTTTATACCGTTGAATGTTTCAAGTATTTCGAGAGATTAGTTGGCTGGCAAGACTTTTAAAGCGCGGGGCCGAGATAAGACTTGAAAGGGGTCAGTTGAAGGAAATCCCATTGGATTGTTCGCCCAGCCGGTATACAGATTATCCGTACCATTGGCCTCGTAAATTTCTAATTCAAACCCATGGGGATTTAACAGTGTACGCCGAAAGTACGAGGACCGCAGGGTGCGCGGGGGGTGAAAAGGGGTTAGCTGCATAGCTGCGATGCCTTGTTCCGGCAGTGCCCCCACAGTGAGTTATACAGGCGTTTCAATTATTTTACGCGCGGACGAATTTACATAACGGAATAGCTGTCGGCCGAGAGTTCATTATTTTATCAGTGCCTACTCTGATTAACCAGATTACTTCGCTAGCGCTGCTTTATTGCTCGTGTCCTCACAATGACTTTTTCCAAGCGGACTTATCCGTCAGATCTGAGAAGAGTGACGAGATCGGCTTGGAAGATTACTCTGACTTTCGGGCGAGGTCAGAGAACAGCAATTTTAGGGAGCGCCTTTTTATTCCACTGGATGTACCCGACCGATTTACTATAATTCAGTTGTAAAATCCAAAAGTTTTTTGTCCACATTTACATATTGATGGATGCTGTTAGTCCTGAAAAGCTTTAGTTCCAGTAATATGACTTTTAATGATGCATCATCCTGTAGAGTATTACTGGTTCTACAAATGACATAAAATGGAACCAGCCTAGGCACAATTAGTGCGTCTAGATGAAGTTGCAATGCAATTAGGGCCTGAAATCCTCAAGGAATTTCTCGACTTTGTGAGCTGCGGCCACATTAGAGGCAAAAGGAGATTACTCAGTGCACTAATCAAAGGCACTAATCAGGGTACTCTTAATCCGATAATTAAAATTGGTATTCGTTCGTGGCGATCGTCGTTCCGAATATACTCCCAGTCGTATTTTCATTCTCCCAGCTCGTAGACGTAACTCAACGTCCATGACAGCTGTACGCTTTGGGGAAGGAAAGGGCGAGGAAGGGCGCGTATCCCTTATCACGTTGGATTTCGCAGTATTTCCCTGCGAATGCACTAAAAGAGCTCAGTATCGCGGAGCTGTGAAAAGCCGTTGAAAAATAAGGAAAGCCCAGCTTTCCCTATTTACATGGGCGCGCGCTTCCGCGCGGCGCTCTCTGCTGCGAAGGGTGGTTGGCTGCCGGTCCAGGTGGTGCTGCGAGGATAGCAGCGAGCAGCATGACTGTCCGAAAAAAGGCAGATAAAGTAGTGAGAACAAAACGGCAAGATCCCGGAGCCTGAAAGCCGGCCATGGTCAAAGCGATTACTCGCGCCTAACAGCCCAGCAAAGAAACTCCCTGGCGAAGGAAGAAAGGAGAGCGGCCTCCTTTTCACCTCGAGTTTACATTCAACCGCTCTTGCTCTAGGAAATTCGGCATCAATGTGCCACAACTCTCTGCACCGGCAGCAGGTCATAATTTCCCACTAACTCTCGGCAACTCATCGTTGCCAAGGTACGCCGTGTCGAGTGGGAATTTGGATTGGAAATGCAATCCGAAGATTCATATAACTTTGCCTCTTTCATAGCCGACCGCGATGCAAGTCCAACTAGCATCGATTTCGTCGCCCACAATGCCAAGTGTTAACTGTACGGCGTATAAACGAACGAATGAAAGATCCGCGCTGTTTTATCCGTATCGTATTAACGTCTGCTCGGCTACTTCCGATGTTTGCTTTAAGGACCACTCCATGCTGCCAGTAGTCTTTTAAAAGGTCTTTTCTTCTTTTTTTCTTGGTGAAAGTACTGCTCTTACGGTTGGTTCACTGAAGTCTTCAACTAGCCTGGTGATAGTCAGAGGAAAGTAAGGTCGGCGATTCCCGTGATTTGCAGATTGCGTGGAAGGAGAGGAGCGCCAATGGGGCTGCGGAGGAAGAGACGACGGTAGCCGGGCAGGTTTATTTCTTCGTAACTCATCGTATTATCCGTGTGCGCTCCGCTTTTATTTTTCGCCAAGCCGAAACCATATATATCCGCTACGAGTCAAAGTTCAAGAAGCGCAGGAAGGAGCGGCAGCCAGCTTCCTCTGTAACGCCGCACGCAGCCATGTCGCCTTTGTGCTAATGCATTTGAAAGCTCGCTCGTGAGAGCCCCCAGCTAATGCTGTTCCGTAAACTTTTCGATCTCTTCCGCCCAGGCTAACCCGCAACGCGGATCTATCTGTCAAGCTCTCTCTCCGCGGCGAGATTTAAATCCGTGTCTCCCCGACGGTCTCCATGTCGCGGCCAAACAAGTCTCGAATCGTCTCCACTGTCTATCGAAGTTCATCCACCGTAAGTAACGATTTCTAAATCTACTAGGCACGATTAAAAACTCTTGAGTTCCCTGGCTTTAGGAGGGAAATTAATTCCCCAGGAAAATTGATGAGAGGTGCTCGACTGAATTTAATCTCGGAAAGAATCAAGAGGGATCAATTTTATAAACGGAGTTACCAGAGTTCTAATTAACACTTTGTGCGGCCAATCAAGCTGACGGAAAATCTACGCACGTTCCGCTTTTTATAGGTACTCTATTCTACTTCAGAGTGTAGACTTAGAGCTTTAGCAGTTTACTTAGCAATTTCACCGCGTCTCATTAAAAATGTATGTTGTAGCACTCAAAGTGTTAATCAGTCATAGCAGCGTCATACATCAAAGTAACACGCGCTTCCTGGGCTTTTACAAAGAGTTTGAGTATGTTAGAGTGCGCGCAATGCATTCGCACCTTAATCATGACAAGTCGCAGGGCTGCGTGGCTGCATGGTTCATATTTGTTTCCGTCTGCAGTGCTCGTAATACGCTTATAAACTATGGTCCTCGGGATAATATCTTCTCGGGCGACGCCCTCGCCAGTTTGCCAACTTAGCCGGCGCACGTCGCGCTCTGCAGGCATGCACGTGTCACACATGTGAATGCGTAAATGAAAACTCGCGTAATCGCATTTCCTGGCACCGAGTTCGGTGCACATATGGGTCCAGGCGCACCGGCTGCCTTCCGATTCAATTCCACTCGAACGCGATTTTTACCATAGCTAAAATAACCATACAATCGTATGTAAAAATAACACCGCAATTCTGAATTTTCTTTCTCCTTGAATATCTTGTGCCACATTTCACTGGCGTTTGCTCTATTTTAAATGAATTTTCGTTTTCCTTGATTAGCAGCTTGGACGTTTAATTGCGAAAGAAGTGGTTTCTTTTCTAAAACCGGAAATCTAAATGGTCCGATTATTCGGTATTATTCTGAGAGAAATGAGCCTCTATTTATAATGAAGGAGAAATAGAACCTTATACACGAAGCTCTCGAAACTGCATGGTCTAATTGGCTATCGCGAAAGGTCAAAATAGAAAGGAGAATTGGTCGGGATTAACGAACAAGTGCAGTAACGCTGGAAGATCGCCATCAAGAGTACGTACTCCTGCTGAACAAGTTATAGCCAGGGCCATTCTGCGCGCTTTCTGAGCAAGTGAAACATAGTCCAAAGGGACGAAGAGCACGAATTACCGCCGGCGACTCGGCAGAGAGAGAGAGAGAGAGAGAGAGAGAGAGAGAGAGAGAGAGAGAGAGAGAGAGAGAGAGAGAGAGAGAGAGAGAGAGAGAGAGAGAGAGAGAGAGAGAGAGAGAGAGAGAGAGAGAGAGAGAGAGAGAGAGAGAGAGTGCAGAGTGGAGAAGGAAGATGAGAGAGAAAAAGGGGGAGAGGAAGAGAGAAGCTGTGTAGTCGAGTACTTTCGTCGAAAGCGCGCAGAAACGTCGTTATCTGTGGCCATTATCGCCAGGAGAGTTCGCACATCCATGCGGCACTGGCAGCTAACTTTTCCAGCCTTCCCTTTCCCACTCTTTTCCAACCGCTTCCCTACTTTCTCGCCGGGCAGTCGGCCCTTTTTGCCCTTATTTGGCCCTTTTTGCTCTTATTCGGCCGATCGTCGCTCACCCAGGGACGAGGTTTGATCCGTTTCGAAATGCTCGCCTTACCGAACTCCTCGAGAAATCTCAACCAAGTCGTCACCGCCCACACAGAATCTGGCCTTCTGATTTCCCAGCGAAAACTTTCCGTTTCAAACACTTCTGCTTACACGGATCGCGAGCTCCTCGAAATTCTACGATCCGTGTACGTACTTGCGTCGACGTACGTACTCGTTCGTCTATAGGTACTTTCGCCCGTTGATTTATCTAGGCTCAGTTACCGAACCCGGGCATTAACTCAAATATCACCAAAGTCTCGTATCATCGCTCTAGGGTAATTCTCGAATTAAAGGAGTTCCCTTTGCCCTCATATAAATAACAAGTAATTTAGTTGATCCAGACTGATTCCACTTCTCAATAAACACGTAAGAATGCTTTGTAAGTAATCCGCGGTCTCGTAATATTAGTAACTAATTCTGTAAATACTCTATTACATAATTACAATGCCTGTGAACATTAAATTTGTAAATGAAGGATTATTTACAACATGATTGACAGTAATTCTCAGTTATAACAATTAAAATTACTATGTGTATTGATAATAGAGAAATACAATATTTTGTTACAGATATCAATTTAACCGGGCTAGATAGTGGCATCATCGTGGATCAAGCGGCGATGGTAGCTACCGGCGCGGAACGAGCTAACTAAATAAGGATCTACATGACTTTATAAGTTTTCATATTGAGCTGTATCATGAAGTAAAAGATATAAGATATCCTCTCTCGACTATAGAGACTTCGACTACGTATCTCAAATAACTCTAATTTTCTGTGTGACGATAGAGGAGTATAATATAAGAGCGCGCGGGGGGTGATGGGGGGGTGTTGGGTGGGTGGGCGCTTAAGCAGATTGTAAGATTGATGTCTCGATAAGATTTTGAAAGTTTCGCGAAATATCGTTCGGCGAGAAATCGACACGCACCTACGCCTAGCCAGTAAGATAATTGTAACTAGTGTAATAATTCACGACCTACCTACGTATGATCGTTATGACTATTTTCTCATGTGCTTGGAAACAATAGATCGGTGCTTTCTCCTGGGCGACTTATTTTTTAGACGCCACGAACCCGAAACTCCTAGCGAACGGGGACAAACTCTCTCTTCCTCCCTAATTCTGTTCTATGCCAACAGCAGCAACGAAAAGCGCGACAATATCGCCCGACATGATACAGAAACACGCGCACGCACACACTATGTTTGGATTCACTGGATCTGATCGAAACACTGCATATACATGTATCCGAGACGCACGAAAGTAACGTAAACGCGCTCGCAAGGAGAAAATGGTTTTCGGACGCAAAAAAGGATATCGAATTTAATTGTTACTCGATTAAGCCATTGCTCAAAGCTACGATGATGATTTCGAAACGTTGTATCGGAAGCATGTAAGATTTTACTTTTGTATCAGAAGAGAGGAGCAACAAAAAAAAATAAAATTTCTAGTAAAGTAGGAAAAGCCTGCTCTTATTCCTCTTCGTTTTATTAAGCCGACAACATATTCACTGATCGCTCACAGGTAAGTTGAATTTGTCGGAGTCGACGCATGAAATATTTAATTAAATACAAATAGCAAGATATGATTTTCCTAGCAAATTTCACTGAATTGGAATCAATTAATTAACCATGGGGTTCGAATTAACTTGGCAAAGAAACACGTGTATACATGTAGGAACCTTTGATACGAATTATTAGCACTGGCAATACCGACTTGGATGTGCAAAACGTGTCTATCGGTAGATACAACACGTTGACACTGGTGTGCTAATACGAATTACGGCGATAGGAACACGTGCGACGGGCGGGCATTAATCTCATTGAAAATCAAGGGCCGCGTTCTTGCTAGGACGCTCTGGTAAACGCGTGCCATTTAATTAATCCGTGGCATTTGCGTAATCTCTCACGTGTGCACGTTGAGGCGTTTGTCTTTCCGAACTTAAGCTCTCGTAACACAGATTATCGGTAGCACTTGCGAGAGACAACAAAGACGAAGTGACTGCGATGACACAAGTGTTAGGTTGTTAAGAAAAATAAGTAGGAAGAAGCCGTGTGCATTAAAGGAGGATATTAAACAAACTACAATGTTACATGGTACGAAAGTATAACTCATAAGTTATCACATACAATTGTTTTAATTATCTGCTACTAGTTGAAATCCCGGCCGTCTCTAAATTTAGTTATAAATGAATAGGAATTTTCAACTGTAATGTAATTTTCAGAATAGCACGAACAAGAATGGTGTCGAAAAGCTCAGATAAATGTTTATGGGCATTTGATGAGAATGCATAAAATTGTTACGAGTTATTCGCGATATGCCATTGTAAGGTTAAAATGCCGTGAACGATATTGCAGTTATTTGATTCAATAGAATCTTCTGGCGTAACTTATTCATTGAAAATATTTAGCGTATTTACGATGTGAGCTGAAAGCAATCAATGAGTGCGTGTACGACCACGTGAATACCAATTTCGCAAATATTATGCAGATCTTCTTTGAATTCGAGTTTTAATTAACCCGTGTAAAGTACAGCGTGTTAATATCAAACTCTTTTTAATTTTGCATTTACAAGATATGGGTGCGTGAGCAGGCTATTACGAATATTCTATAATAAAAATCCAGGTATTCTATAAACTCGACCTGGCCAATTCTACAAATACATTCCTCTACCAGACAGCACAATTTTCTTCTTGATTAAAAGTGCCACTTTCCCTCTCTATCTTCCAACAACCCCGGGCTAAATGAAATGCCATAGACAAACAACCTGCAGTTTAAATGCAGAAAACATTCAGATACCTATTCGACATATGCCTATTAATTTTTGAGACAGTAACTGTTGCATTAAAGCAGTACAACTATAAAACGAATCAATTGGACTCCCGATTTAAATTTCTGATCATTGACTTCGGGTTGTGTCGTTTCCGCGCGACGCATTACGAACATATCCAAACGCTTTTACCGTAATTACATCGATCGTCAAGGAGACGAGTGCATCGGAAGTTCACGATGGATTGGATGGATTGGGGCGAAAAGGAGCCTCCCGGTTTCCCCGAGGTATGTACGTATTAACAATTACACTGGCACGTCAAAGTGCCTGTCGTTCGCCCTCACCCCGCGCCGCCCCTTCGTGTCGGGAGGAACCCGACGATTGACATCGATTGCTTTTGTTTTTCAAGCGTTCGCCCTCGAGCGCTCGAATCCAGCACGCGTACCCGGATTCCGCTTACCAGCAATTTCGAGGGCGTGCTTTTCGAAACAGTTAAAAATCAATCGGCGCTGTCGACGTGAAAACCGAGTCGAGATTGATCCTCCAAGTTTTAGCGATCGTGGTAAACATGGTTGTTATGTCCTGCACCTGGCGTTTTTTTTATTTCGGTACAAGCGCTTGGCTCCTTGCCTAATGATTTTTCCAATTTTTAAACCCAGTGTACCTCTCACAATTCCATGAGTTGCCTCAAGAAAATGAAAACTATGTAATAGGACGAGAATAGTTATTGCAAGACAAATAGTTAACAGCAACGATTACAAGTAAGAATTAGCCAATTAAATGTAACCCTTCAGAATGGGTATTATCAAGGCGAGAGTTGTGGACGTCAAGTCTATGACACAGGTGGTTCGCAACGAGGGGCAGAAATGCAGTAAGCATTTGTTAGGACAGCTTCGGCGAACTCGTGAAATGCAGGAAACACCCTCACGCGATTCTCGTGCCTCGCGAGTTTCCCGCGCTACACGAGTTCCCGGTGCTCCGCAAGTTTCCCGAATTTTCCGAGTTAACGAAATTTCCCGCGAGTTTCGCCGAGTTACCCGAGCGCCTGGGATAACCCGATTTCCGAAACTGGGAGACCGGGAAACCGATACAATGCTACTGACAGATAAACCGGCCGGTGAAAGAATAAGGAACGGCGAGGAGGAACTCGGCCGATAACTCGACTCTGTCTCTTTAGCCAGTAGCGGCAAACTCCGAAAGCACTTATTAATAAGATTGCGACCAAACTTCCACCAGTAATGCAGTGTCTCGTGCTTCGAAAGTTAAAAGCCCCGTATCGAGAAATACGCTCGGTCCATCCTATATCAGAATTAGCCTGGCACAGCATCCGTATAATGCTTTCCCGTTACCAGAGAGCGAGAGAGAGAGAAGGGGTGGTAGTCGGTACCAGTTTCGCACGATGGGGATCGACCTTAATCCCCGACGGGGTAACGATAACAGAGGAAAGGGTCGCGTAATAAAATTTTGATTTAAGGCTAAGCGACGCTCGCGGCTTAAGCCGCGCGATATTTCTTATAGTTTGATGGGAGTATTAGGCTGATTGACCGCCCAGTTATGGCAGTCTGAACGCTACCAGAATTGGCCATCTCTATCGCATTTTTCTCATCGAGCACGCGCTATACATTTTTTCTATCAGCCTTTGCTTTCTTATAACGCCTGGAACATTTCTTAGATTATGATTGACCAATTGTTATTATGAACGCGCTAGCCTAATAATACTATGTCGATTCTGCCAATTTGTGTTGAACACTGATCTCTCCAGACACAACAAAAGCTTTATTATATCTTTGCTACTATAAATCCTCTTCCCAATTTTCACTTGGAGTTTCTAATAAACTTTCAACCGCAATGCTAAATGGTTCAGCGAACAATACCTAAAATACACCGAGCCGTGAATATCAGGGGTGCTGCATCAAATAACATGTTACGCGAACAGTTTCATCGGCAAGTCTGCTTTCACGGTGCTCGTTTCTAGCCAGCGCTGAATTTAAACGGGAGGAAATAACACCAAACACGATATTCCAGTACGAACAATTATGTTCACGTAGGTGTTGTATTTCGATTCTGATTAATACCCAAACGTTCATAATAGGTTTCAGAGAATTCGTGCTTGCAAAACTGTATCCTGCAACCGAACCAGCAGGAATCCTTCCAACGTCCGATTTACGAGTAGCTCAGAGCGAAAGCGGGACTGGACGTACCGAGTTAAACGCATTTTAATTTCGCGCTGCAGCGATGACGTACAATTAATAATTGAAAAACAATTAGCGAGTACCAGTTAAAGAGAAATATAGAAGGTAGGGCCTGCTTTGTTTTTTTTCCCCGATCCTTCCCGCCGCTTTACGACTCGCGTACAGTTTCCCCGCTGCCTTTTCCACTTATTTGCCATGCCTTTCCTCTTTTATGTAACTTGCTCTCTATTGTTGGAACTCGCACCCCCACCCATCCGCTGTAGCCGCACTCTTTTGAATACTTCCTTCCGCGCGAAAAGTTATTAACTTCGTTGATAACTGTTTTCCCTTGCGCGCCGTATTACTCTTAACAGTTTCAGCAGCGGATTATCGGGAATATAAAAGTTTCACTGCTTACCGGCGATCGATTCCGTAACACTCCGCGTGATTTTAATCTCTGCAGCTTACTAGACGGAGGAAGAAAAATGGGAGAGAAGAGAGAAGGCGGCTGTAGCCAGGAGCAACGGTATACCGATCACGTCCTGACGAAAGATCATTTCATCCACTCGTTATATCGAGCGCCCCTCTCATCAATTTCGAGTGGCAATCTCGATAAATTAACGGTCCAGATAACAGGAATACGCGCCATGTATTCTAACAGCTACTGATCAGTTACATTTTCTTTATAGGGTTGAATGAAACACAAGGAGCATGGCAGCAACAATGAATGCTGTGAGAGCCAACGGAATCATAGCGAGAAGATTTCGAAGCTCTCGTCACATTACTGGGCCAATTAATGACCCTAATACAGAAGATGGAGCGTGAAGGGGCCTAGTTACCGCCGCAACACCCCGCCTTCCCAGCGCCGAAAAAAAAAGAGCGGACTACTATGTTGGTCAATTAGCTGTGACGCTCACCCTCAATGGTTTTTTCTGGTCGCGCCCTTTCGAAAATAATGGCGAATGCTGATTGTATTTTCCCGCCCCCGTCGTCCCGTCGACCCTGCGCGTCATTCTCCCGGGAGAGTTGGGTGATATAATGCGGCGCTTTTTCTCCAGCTTCTTGGGCGGCAGCCTCCTGAGTAATCGACATTGCGTGCTTCCCATCCAACTAATCGCGAGAGGATTATTTGCGCCTACGGTTAAATCTGATATTCATTGAATTTGATCGACTCGAATTCTTCTGATTGCTACAGGCTTCGAAATATCCGGCAGGAGTTTATAGATTATATAATTCATAAAGTTAATGAATCTTACAACAATGAAAGATCGAAGTTTCAATTGTAATTCCAGGGAGGTGTAGATATCACAAGACTATTGTGTTGAAAGCTTTAATCTGAGACTGGGAATACGAGAAATGTCTAGAAAGCTGATGTAGCTTACGTTTGAAACTCGACCCTTCTAACTTGAGAAATCAAACAACACTCGACCTTCCTCGCGTCCAATTACAGGAAGGAATCAGGCGTGAGGGAGAAGAACCTCACAACAATCAAGGCCCGTCGGTCGGTGCAAAAGAGCCGGCCGTGAAAGGTAAGCCATTGTAGAATCGTTCTTTGTTTGTGCGGAGCGAAACGCGTCGACGATACATAAGGAGGGAGGATGCTCGGGTGATGCGGACTATCATAAAATTTGTCGGGAGCGCGCCACTTGAGAACTTATTCAGAGCTTTTCCCTGCGGTCGAGCGACGAAGCAACAGATCTCTCTCTGCGGAGGCTGTGCTCTCTCCAGCGTGGACCACTCGAGTGTTCAGCGAGCTATTCGAGACGCGCGTGCAAGCATTGTTGCCTTCGCTTTCAGAAGGAGACAACACTGCTCTGCCGCGGCACACGCTCGGGAGAGCGCGAGAAGCAGATGGGGGATGAGAAAGCTCGAGGAGATGAGAGATCTGGGAACCCGAGCGAGGCCAGATCTCTTCGCGGTGTTATAATGTACTATCTATTTTACGAGGGCAACGCGCCCTTCACTGGGATGCACAACACCCACCCCGCCGTCATTCCCGCCGCCAAGCCCCTCCCGCTGTACAGCTAAGGGAGCACAAAGTTACAAAGTAACAAAAGGTTCGCTTGCTTGCCGGCTCTCGCTCCAGCCCGAGGGCTTGATTCTTCGTTGGGACAATATTTCGATTGGTAGATTTGTTTATACTTCTGCTTCAAACGTTTTTTCAAAAGCCCTTCAATGCCCTGAACGTCACTCATGGAAACCAGGAATGCTATGTACATCGGCTCGCTTTCTCTCGTTTCTCGAGAACCATGTCAATTGCCGTTGCTTGTCAATGAACACACCCAATATCACACCGGACCAGGCGCAATACAGTTAGCTTAGTATCAAAGTGCGTGTGCATTCTTTCTATTGTACGCACAGCCTATATGTTTACTTTGCAAAGAATTTATTAATACCCTGCAAGCAAAATCGAATGGGAAATTATGTCGTTTGCAGTGCATTATCGGATATTGGCGATTATTTGTATTGCGCTTCTGACTTTTATCAAAAATCGCCAGGACAAAGGATCGGTGAAACATTTTCTGCCTTGATGATTTAACACTAATTGTAATTCAATGAAGGTATAATAATAAATATATAATTAATCCCGCGGTGGATAGTATACCCACAATTGAATTACAATTTAAATTAACCTGCTCCTGCAGAAACTGGTTTAATTAGTTTAAAACCACGGGTCCTTTATTACTCGGCGAGACTGTCCAAGCGTTAGCGTCAAATGAAAACTCTCATGCCGGTATACTATGAACGTACTATTCTAGGGAATCGTGTTGCGAAACTCTGTCCCGACACGTGTCATTTTTTAAGCATCATGTTACGTGATTCATTAAGATCAAAATAGACTGGACAAAATGTTTACTCGTCTATACACAACTCCTGGACAAGCATCCGCATGTTGGTTTGATGCTCTCTCATTATAGGTGACCAATTTCATTTAACCTTACCCGAAATGAAATTCAGTAGTGCTAATGTGCCAAGCTAAATCTGCCCTCGATTTGGTCGCATAAACAAACAGCGGTATAAATCTTGTAGCGGCTGCCAGGCGTGCAAAGATATATATACCCTGCGCGATATTAATGAAGCGCGCTCGAAATGGCCATAATTTCTGGAACCGCTTGAAACCCCCAAATGAGTGGTAGTCGGGAGGCAGGGAAATAAATAATTGAAAGACAGCGGGTTGCCGGTCATCAGCAGGCGACCACGTACGCGCCTGTGGATAAACGGATTCTCCATGGAATCATTGCGAGTACCTTATGTACCCCATTTCCATTTGCGTCGACGAGAGAGAGCGAGGGAGATGGAAACTAGGTGGGGAATGAACCTGTTCCGAATTCAGAGCGAGCTCAATCAGTCGAGTTACCTCCTAACTCGCGTTACATCGTGAAAGCGCGGTTCGTAGCAGGATGTTCGGTCAAAGTTGTTGCGGGATCTCGAGGACAGGCCGTTCGTTCTCCGGGAAGCCGGCCTGTTTTCTCTCCCTCTCGCATACCACCTTCGCCCCCCCCCCCCCCACACACACACACACACAGACAGACAGACAGACACGTGTACCCAAAATGTACAGCGTGCATGCTCCCCTTTCTCAATGTCTGAGCGTGTGTCCCTATTCTACTGCGAGACTCCTACTTACGGTGACCTGTTTTCCTCTGAAGCCACTTGCGCCAATGTCTCTCATCCTCCCTCTCTCTCTTTCTCTCTCCTTCCTTCTCTCTACAGGAGCTTCCTTTGCCCGCCGCTGTCTATTCTAGTAGAGCGGGATAGTCGCCCGTTTTTCTCCGTCCGGCCTTCGTCTCCCTTCCTGTCTAACGAGTGTTTGGCAAGAACTTTGACCTCCTCGTTATACATCACGGACTCGCAACACGAGAAGAGAGTTCGTCCCCCCAAGCCCTCCGCCCCGTCACTCCTGTCATCGTACAGCACCACCCCCGCCTAATTCGCGGACAATCGAGCGCGCCTACCAACCGGACGACGATCCGCAATTGCGGCGGGGGCTGCTGGCTCGGCTTACTTCCTACTTAAGTAATGAGCGGAACTTGCCCGCAAGCCACCGCAAGCCAGCAACGACGGACGCCTTGACCCCCGTGGTGACACACCGGCTCTATCGAGAGCACTCATGGAAATTGCACGAGCATCTGCATAAAAAAAAATCACCTTGAACCAAACGCCAAGATGGGAATTCCGTTAGTCGTTGGTAGAGATGGTGAAATTTAGCAAATCATGTGTGTAAGAAATAGTTCTGTTGGCTTCTACCTTAAGGCATTCTACTTGCGCAAAGTTTGTCTAATTAAGTATAAAGTTAAGAGTGAAAAGTTGAGCGTAAACATAAAGTTTATCTCTCGAGGAAAGTTGAGGAAGATAAACAGCGAAGCGGGATAGGGAATCGATTAGCATGAAAAGTGCGAAGCCTGCGGAAACTATATCTTTCACGGGCGATATCGACACAGCTGCTGAGGTATACATACGCGGCGTCATGCTTTTATACGTTACACGAAACTCTGTACAATTGTTATTTGTCCGAGCTGCAGAGGAGAGAGGGCGGTTAATGCGGAGGGTGTAACACAGAGCGAGGGTGACCCTAATCCCCGTGGTTAAGAGACAAGAAAACAGTTAATCCTATCGCAGCTGGAAAGAATTGCGTATTAGCATTCGCGCGTTTGAGCTATTAAAGTATCCAGGACTTTTTTCCTTAATTCCCCGGTGCAAGCGAGGACAAAGAGGTCGCGTAATGAGACCGAGAACCGGCTTTAGCCCGGCAACGAGAAATAACGCGGTGTGTCCCCTTCCGAAGAGGACTCCCCATATAAGGGGGAGGGGGGGGGGAGGGAGGGTTAGCCGCAAGCCGAATGCAAAGGAATGCAATTTCCCGAGGTAACTGCAATTTTCCCGACGGTTATTTTGGCCCATGCTCCATTCGTTACTTTTCTCAATGTAACGCGAGGCTGACCCTTCCCTTTTACCTGCATTTTTCACGACTAACCCATGCTGCTCTCTTTTTCTCACCCCCCACCCCCACCACTCTTTCCCCATGGCAGTCATCGTCAAGGAGGAGCGCTTGCCGTTCCATTTCTGAAACCGCTTTTTCACGGAATATTTGTTTCATGAAAGAGATGGCTGCTCGCCCACCCAGCCACCCGTACAAATAAACCAAGCTCTAGTTACATATTTGGCAGTCTCAATTATCACAAAATCTACATCAGCAGTGATTACATTCTGCATATTTAAAGCCTTGTAATTAATTTTGCGTTAGACTTGCAGGTTTGTCGACTTTTCCACAAGATGTCTGGAAAACGGGAGATCGTTCTAGTGTTCACCATCAATGTTTCTCCCGTTGACAGACTTTTATTTAAGTTTCCCTGAGTTTGTATATTTCAGGTGCATTACTGAGAAAACCCGCTTGATTATAATACTTTGATGGAGCACGTGAGAAATAAACGTTCGAAGAACATAAAGAGAAAGTAATGCACACTTCGCCGTGACTGTCAAATGGTCAGTTGGCCTTAAGAAAAGTTGAATGCCTCTAAAATAATACAGTGGCTTTTACCGGATTGCACCGAGTCTCACGAAACGTTACAAGCACTCTGCGCGGATTTAGCCGATGAATTTTGTACAGGGACTGACTACTTGGCGAACTTACGTCCTGGAGAATGGCGGAAACTTTCGCAATCACTGAATGACGTTACTCTGGCAAGCGCACTCTCACTCTCTCTCTCTTCTCGCTCTACCTTCCTCTTTCCATCTCCGTCAGCCAGATAGCTTTTAATCCTTCCAATTTTCGAGCGCGACCCTAGTTCAAGCGAATTATTAGGCTGACGCGCGCCCGTGATACATTGCTGCCGGTTTGTGTGCTTCCTTAATTGGATAAACCGATTAATTAAAAGCCCCCTACGCCACCGGGAGGATTGATGCGAAGCAAAGACAAATAATTATAAATCCCGTGCGCTAAGCTAATTGAAGAGGCTGCTCGAGTGTCGAGGAAGGCTTCTTAATACGAAGCTGGATAATCTAAAAACTTGCTTATGTAATTTCTCCTGCGTTGATTACAATTATTCTTCCTAATTGTTTCAGCGCGCTTGTAAAGTATTCGAGGACAAAACGATACATGTTAGACTAGAGCGATTTCAGGCATGGCTGAATTCATGTCGCGAGTCCGACGAATCTCATTGATGCGAGCGAAATCTCGTGGAGGCATTTCCATTGTTAAGGCCTGGAGAATCGATCACCGTAGTTACGGGTAACGGAGACAGGAAGAAAGTGAAGCCGAGAGTTTGGAGATGGTAAGCGCGAGAGGAGAGACATGGAAGACAGGAAAAAGCATGTCGCCGAGTGAGGACAAGGAAGCCGGAGTGGCAGGCGACCATAGTCCAATTCAAGCTAATGAGATCTTTCCGGGCAGCAAGGGTTTCTAACGCGTTTCCTCGTCGAGCATTTGATTTATTAACCCTGTACCTCCATCTACAAAAGGACGAAATGGATCTCCTCAACCCTCGTCGATCACTCCCAGGAGCGGAAAGGAGGCTTCATCCCAGTGTTCCCCAATCCTCGCTGAAATGCAAGAACCTCACAGTTCTCAAGAAAAACTATCACCCACGCGTTAAAAATCCTCTTAATTATTATTATGAATCTCTGTAGAAACAGGATTTCAATCTTTCACTTCCACCGACTTTTAGAAAACTTTCGCCAAGTAGATAAGAATTCAGTGGTGGTGTAATCCAATTGAAAAAAATTCTACCAAGTGCACTGATACTTAATTACGACTGATAGAAGGATTAATATACCGATAGAGATTTCTTTTCTGCGAAAGTCGCCGATTCGCTCGCGGACCGGTAATCAATTCACTATCATATTTTCGTCCCGCTCGCCTCCACGGATTCGAAAAGTTTCCGGCGCCGTAATTCAGCCGACCACTTAGAGTGTAAGTAGACCAAGTTATTTCAGTCACGTGAACCGGGGGAACTTCTTCCTAAGTAAGAGCAGTAATTGAAAGAAAGACCTTAGGTGCCACGCTCCCACCCACCCCTCCTGCGCCGGCGGCCAACGGCATGCCAGTGACGGCTAGAAACTACTGCGGAATCTCAGCCGGATTGCCATTACGTCCCCTCTGAGAATATTCACTCATCAAACTCCCGTCGTCTCCCGGCTACACTTAGCCCCGGATATTCTTCAAGCGGTATTGAATTTCCCTCGAAGACCAGCCGATCTCGTAAAAGCAAATAAGAAACCTTCTGCTCATTGAGGCTGACGGAAGCGCAACCCGCCGCCATTCTGCCGCTCTTTCTCCGAGCCCATCTATTGACTGATTTATTTTATTAAACTCTCTCTCTCTCTCTCTCTCTCTCTCTTTGAAGGGCTGTTCAAACTTTAGACATTCAGTATTAGTAACACTGTGATTTACCATACAACGATCGCAATACAAAGGCAAACATCGCGATAGCGAATCCACTCCCCTGACGACAGTCAAGCATTGTAGATAAAATAAGACGCGCTCTTGTCAATACAATATACAATGCTTGAATATTTTCAATGTATTCTTGAACTCTTCTAACCCTCCGAATATGTTAGAAACAACTTGAAAAGAAAAACAACTTAGAAAAGCTCTTGACGAAAAATGAAAAGAACCTTCCTCACTCGCGGAAGCTTTAAGAACACGCCCACCAGAGGGTTAAGACACTATGCAATTATAAACGTGAGCGAAGATTTCCCGCGCAGTGTTCCACCAGAGAAAAGACGACAGAAAGAGAGGGGAATTCGTGCTAGAAACTGCAAAGCGCATTTTTCGCCTGGCTGCCTGTCGTAATAAACGCGATGGGAACACGCGAAGAACACAGAACGCGCGCGAAAGAGTGAAAGAGGCGAATGGGCGCGCACACGGGAAAAGATATGGAGTGCGGAGAATCAAGGGGAGAGAGGCAGCAATACACAGCGCCGAGAGCCAGGGGAGAACAGACGCAGCCATTATTCTCCATAACCTATGATATCCGCGGCGAATAAATTTCAACGTTCGATGACCCCTGCCACTCGTGGCGTGCTGCTGTTGCTGCTGCTGCTGCTGCTGCTCCAGCCAGCATCCCCGCCTGACGGAGCACTCGCGTATCGCAAGTTTCCCTCAACTTTAATTATAGCGAAACAAAAGGATAAAACTCGCCCCTCTCACTCTCTCTTTCTCTCTCGGCCTTCGCCCCTCCTCTTCCATCTCCTCCTACACTGCCCCCTCGACCGCCGCCCGCTCGCTCCAACTCGTTCAAACTTTGCGGCCGCGGCGGTCCGCGTTCTGGCCGTCGGTCCGCCGGCCGAGTGCCGAGATCCTCACGATAAAAATTATGCCCGTACGCCCTTCGTTCCCCTCTTCAATTTAATATTACGCTATAATGGCAGCGTGAGAGACGGCCACGGCTGGGACTCAATCCCCGCACACTCCGAAACTCTACGGACCTAGCATCGAGGAAGGGGCGGGGATGCCACCGGGCGAGGGAATCATTCACTGAAGCGTTCTCGTGGAAAAAATAATTCCGAAATCGTTGCGAGAGAACTTCATTCTACCATTAATACGATAACATTCCCAAACATGGAAGAACAACTTGACATTTCGTAGATTATTCCTCCTACAAATTAACCCCTTGCCGTGCGCTTTAATCGAGCCTATATAACGCTCAGTGTTCTCCTGCTGCTTTAACGAGCAATGTTACAGAACGCAATTTTGTTTCAACGCTCTGCTTTATGCGCGAATTGAACCACCACGAGTTTATGTTGTAAGATATTTTTATCGCTTTTAGAAGTGTCGGCTTAAAAGGCTCGTTGTGTATTAATAACAGCATGAAATCTGTTTTAATACGTAAAGTAAGGATGCAAATAATCTTTAATTAGTAATCGTATGGCACGAAAGTGTGTTCCGAGAACGTTTCGGGCTTCAATCAAGTGGTAGCGATTTCAATATGGCCAGAAGCTAAGGAGAATCCTCTGCTGGATTATCGTCTAATGTACGAGGGATGGCGCATGGTGTCGCAGGCGTTTGGCAGCGCCGTCACTCCTACTTGCCGTGTACGTGCTGCGGGGACTTCGAGAGGAAGTCGATTAGTCCTGAGGGATGCTGCGCGTGATATCTCGGCCCGTTCGTCCCACCATAATCACGGAGAGAAAAGCCTGCCGGCGAAGATGGACCAGCGGGTACCATTGGCGCACATCCCGGCGTCCCATTTTTTTTAACCCTTATCTTAGTTGTTCTTACTTTGCCGCGACGTTTATTGCCGGCTGCGACTCTCGAAGGAGCGCGCACACAATACCGAAGAAAAAAAGACCAGGTCGGCTAACTCTCTTTCTACGGCGCCGCGACGGCGCTCCGTTATGCTTCTACATTTATTACACCGCCACACACTCGTCTGTGTGCCCTTGCCCCCGAGAGAGCACGGATAATAACAATACATAGCGGACGCGCGACTACAAAAAGGCCGGGATTTCACCGTCAAGCCAACCGCACTCACTTTTCGCCGATCCCAACAATCCCCTTGCTTTCCAACCCCGGAGAAACCCTTAACATATACGAAGCAAGTTTTCATGTTTTATTAATCTGACTCAATAATTATTAATGCTAATATGAATACATGTATCAAAGGCTTTTACAATTTCCATCAATGATTTGTTTATGAAAGATTTAAAATCCGTTCGTATATGCATTTATCATAGCCACAAGAATGGTTGATTTAAATAAACGACGCACGAAGATTTACTCTATTATAATATATATGTATTTTGTATGAGCTGTAATACCAGGCTGGATGCCTTCAAAATCCTGCTTTCAAAACTGTAAATACTCCCTTGGAGATCTATTCTTATGAGATCGCGAGTACAACGGGAATATCATTCCCTCTTGTGAAAAGATGTTTAAGCAGTGCTTTCTCGGATTTCCAATTGATAGTGCATCCAGCGCAAATACCTGGGATTCTTACCGCATTGAGATCTACTACAACTGAGCGTAGCAAATGTAACGCAAACCCTAAGGAAAATCTAATGGATCCGTCGGATTCGAGCCGACTGAAATCGCAGGAATACTCAAGAACTCTCTAAACAGAAGGGAAACGCTTAAGATCAAATCACTCGAGCAATAAAGGACGAAGGGTGCGAACTGAACGAGTCCGATGCTCTCCGCCGGCACACTTGCCGCACGAATCATCGCCGTCCAACGATCTCAACAGATTACAATGAGAATCGCCAAGAAGAAAAGACACTTTAGAAGAGAGCCGGCCAAGTTTTTCCCGCACGCTTGCCCGTGAAGAGTCAAGAGGCGGTCGTCCGGAATCCTATTCTATAAACGGTCACATAAAGCTGACGTTTCGTTCACCGGGGAACAGTCACAATGGCGATAGCTCTCGCGGAGGAAGAGAGTGGACAAGAAAAGAGCGGAAAAAAGGTCCGGTCCCTTTGTTGCTGAGGCAGGTGGGGGCGTAAGATATTTTGTCGCGGTGGCACACAAATACTAAAGAGTAAGGGAGAGAGAGAGGGAAAGAGAGCGAGCCAGAGAGAGGGTAAGAGGTGAGGGTTAGACCGTCGACGCGAGAAGGAAAGTGCGGACTTATATAAGCGTTTCCGGCCGGTAGGAAACATAAAAACTTTCCTAATATAAACTTCGTCTATCAGCGACCGGAGGGCTTCGGATGGATTTTATTCGTGATATGATACGAGACACGTAAAGCCGTTCTTAGAGCACGTGCCGTCTGTATATCTTGGCCGGTGGAGAAACGAGAAAAGGCATGCCTTTAGGACCTCAACCTACCAACCGCCCGTTAACAAGAAAGAAGGCCTCCACCTACTTTCCCAGACAGCACACCGCCCAATGCAATGCGCTGTATTAATCGAGGCATGAAACTCTTATAAGCTGGTAACGAGCTACCTTCTCTGATATAATGTTGTTATTTACTGGCTTTATTACCTCCTCCCGGGAAATCGAGTTCTCGCCGGAAGAAAATACGTACACAATCATCAGACTGCCGCGACTGCCAGTGGCAAGCGCGTCCTACGTATACAAGTACCAATGTCCTTAAAGTTTATGACTCTAAAAAGAAAGCAGCCCCTTTTTCACCAGCAGAAAATCTACGACATACATCAATGGCTGATATAAAATTTCAAGCTACACAACTTTAACTAAAACATGGTAACCCGATGATTCAGCTATTCGCCGGTGATCGGCGAAAGTTCGGGCCAATATGCTAGAACGAGCGTGCGTATGTAAATTCAAGAGCCGAAGAAAAAAGATGTGAAGGAAAAAACTAATATTGCCTGCACATACTGTAGCAGTGTGTGCAGGGAACATATTGACGCAGAGAATATCGAGGATTCTCAAGGGATTATATGTTCGTAGGTATGTATAAGTCGAACAAAGTCTTGGTCTAGGATCAATTACCGCTTGGGAGATTAATTATCTCCAACAGTAGTTTGCGAAGTTTCATGCGGTCAGTTGGGCCGGCACTAAGCCGTACGGGAGAGAGCAGCTAGATTCCGATAGGTTCGGGCGGTGCTCGATTATAGTTTTGCAATCTCCGCAAGGTGAAGTAATGTCGATAGACGGCCGCACCGTCGACCGGTGGCACGTGGATTTTCGACTTCCGGCCGGCGAATTCGCCCCGACGTCTCATTATTTCTTGGGTGAAACCGAGCGGGTCCGCGCGCGCGCGCGGCTGCCACCGCGGGGATAATTAAGTTCGGCGTAACAGTCAATTGAAAAGTTGGACGCCCGATAAATTTAATGAAAAGGAGCGCCGCGCGCCGAGGACATTCGGTGGCGGGCCAGAGTGCACCGAACGTTTGGAAAGCTCCACTCGAGTAAAAGTTCTTCTCAGGATTTTCCCGCAAACTATTTGGCGCGTCATTATGAGGGATGAAAGGGTCGACTTCGGCCACGTGGAAGTATGAGTGCGTCGGTGGGCAAGCGCCTTGGCACGGCGGCCAGAGGAGAGCGTGAAAATTTCGTAGGTGCCAGCCAAATGGGTGGGAGGGCGGCGAAAAATGTCGGAACGTCTATGCTCTTACGGCTATACATATAGTATCACGAATATCGCGCCGGTGAAATACGGTCGGTGGCATGGGGCCTCTCTTTCCCAAGTCTGTATCCAGCAGTATCCATCCCATGAATCCTCTTGCCGAGCCGGATAACGTCGAAATTACTGCCGCGACCAGCGACAGCAACGTCGAGAGGCCAAGTGACGATTGGTAAAGCCGATGGATCTTTTCTAACAATTCGAACTTGCACTCGCCGACGCCAGAAGCTTACGGCCAAACTCAATTCTACTGCTCTTTTGTCTACCAGCGATTCAACGAAAGTGGAACTGGACTCGGTCTGCTTCACAAATCGCGCTTTAAAGCGGATTTTCGACTCGAAATCCCGCTGCCCGGCAAGTGTCGCGTAAATTTCAAATCCCAAAGAAACTTACTCCGAGGTGGTCACGCTCGAGTTCACGGTAATTCTAGTATCTGTCTAGTAGCTCTCTTGTTTTAATAAGTATTTATAAACGCGCACACATGACCTCCGAGTACTATTTATGAATCAAGCGAATGAAACGTGCGCTAATGAAAAGGCTAATTACATTAGAGAGAAAAGCAAGCATCAGCTCAGTGAACATACATCACTTTTTAATTCTGGAAGTAACACACTGGGTCAACGAGACCACTACATGCATTTCCTTCTGCTTCCCTTGAGGAAGCTTTGTACAAAACATAAATAAACACTGAGATTAAATTTAATAAACCCGAGTAGGACTTAATCCTATAGGAAGATAATAAGAAGGAAGCATCGAGGTATCATTTCTAAAGGCGTTAAGCATTTTCACGAGTAAAAGGTTTAACCAGAGGAAAGCTTAACTACTAAAAGGGAATTGGAAGGATCCCTATTGAAACTCCCTACCGATATGTCGACTTAGAATATAGGGGACGAGAGTACGCCGCGCTCCCGGCACTTATCGTCTCCACGGCGAGCTCCGTAAATTAGACGCGAGCTTGTCGAGATCAGGGAGTTTGAAAGTGGGTCGGATGTATGATCGCGACTGTCCGTTAAAACGATAGACTCACAGCTATCAAAGCCTGGTCCCGTAGAGGTGGAAGAGAGGCTGGGGGCTAAAGCTCGACAGGTATTTCTGGCTTGAGCGCAAGACGTCTCAATTATCCGCGGCAAGGCGGAAATATTGCGGATCAGCGGTACGCCAGAGTTCTTGCCACCCTTCAGGAAGTTGTGCCGTGTATAAACGAGGCCAGGGCCCCGGGCGATCGGTTGCCACCGCGGCGAACATCTCTCTACTGCCTATTGTATTTCCCTGAACCCTTTATGGTGCCGGCACAACTTCCACAACTCACACTTCCTTCGCCGATCTTTAACACCGTCTAACGAGCCGCCACTCTGAAACATCGGTCCTGAAAGCCACGGCTTACACGCCTCTCGGCATTTCAGATCAGCAGCCTTCTTGGAACAAAGTTCGATGCCACTAGACTACTTTAGCTCGCAAACTAATTCACCCCGCCAACTGGTAAATGTAAAATTCACGCCTCACTGTCTGTGCCGTCTGCGTCACTGTCGTATAATCCTCGCAGACTTCCGACTCATGGATACATTGGTTTCGCCATCGTTGGTAGACATCTATTACGGGTGACATTTTGTCCCGCAAATATCAGAGATTCCTGTCAAAACTGATTGGTTCTTACGCAAAGTATGGGATTGTATCGATTTGTCGAGGTCGTCAAACTATTAGAACTATTTAATACCATTTAAATTGTGTTATTAAGTATAATTAATGGGAACACATTCAGTACAATAATCTCGTTAAAGCTACATATTATAATAATCCGTCGGGACAAAAATGTAAGTGAACCAGTAATAACAAATCCCGAACTCCGTTGGAAAATTCATATACCGTCATATCAAGCTGAAAGCTCTGACAGAATGAATATGAGTTACCGAGCGTCTTTTTATTGCTGAAGCGCGCTGTGCTCTACTAAACTCTCATCAGACCAATTTCTGCAAATCTACCGATGAAAATCGCGGAGAGCTTTACCGGCAAAGGCTTTAATTTGTCCCAAACTGCAATTTCGCTGTGCGGACTACGGAGAGGAGCTTGCGCGAGACATCAAAATGAAAAGAACAAAAGGAAGAAGGATGATGAGAGGGCAAACGAGGCGCGGGGGGATAAATGATGAAATGTCGCGATGAACGTGCAGCGAGTTTGAGCGTGCGCTGTATCTCAAAAGCGGCGTAACCCCCGAAAAAAAAGGGAGAAAGGATTGCCATGGCGAAAGATGAGAGGGAGCAGAGAGGTAGAGACGATGAAAGGAGATACAGGAAACGGGCCTGGATGAAAGAAGCTCCGCGACAAGATAGAAGCGGAACGATGTAAGAATTGCGGCAGGATTCCAGTAATGGGAGCTCGGCTCTCCCCATAAGAGATTCCCCGTGCGTGCGGCAATCATTCAAGAATGTTATGACCGACATTTCTGCACCAGAAGAAATTTTGCGACGGCAGCCTGGCCCCTAATATCGGACTCAGAGGCGAGCGCCGCGTGGCTGGCATATTATCCTCATTATTAAATCGATCCGCACCACAACCATTTCATATCCGCTGCCGCCGGATGAGTGCTCGTTCGCCAAAACTCTCATGGCTTCCATATTGCAACGTTCGAAATGAAACCGCTGATTGATCTGCTGTTACCGCTGCCTTTGACTTATCGATATTTAGACCTGTCTCGTACTGGTAGACGGACATGCATACACGCGAATCCTTTGTAAACTGGTCGGCATTACAGGCGCGGCTGACTGTTTGAGGTGTGCCAATGTATTAATTGAGTATCGATTAGCAAACTCGCCGATGGCGTGTGCAACCCAATGGCTCTATACGTTGCGACTGCATCCTGCCAGTCTGGATTAAGGTTCACCGTTAACAGCAGCCATTGCAAACTGCCATTAATTTGTGTAACCCGAACATGCAATACCTGACGATTAACATAATTATTCGTTGGCAATACTAAACACGGCGTCAATAAACGATGTAGCAGTTAAGTTCGCAAATAATCGAGCCGTCAAAAATTGAGAATTATTCTGAACAGTTTCTATTTATCGGAAAGAAATGAAATGGAACATTTTTCAACTGCAATTACCGTGTAATGATTTCTCCCTTTCGGCGCCCCGTCAGTCCGGTCCCCTTGGTGTATTGTGGGTCCAATTCCCAATTAAATCAATTACCGATACGTTCACTTGGCGATACGAGCACGCGTCACCCGTTTCGAGTGAAAGAAAAAAAGTCGAATCGGGGCGGATTCGGCGATCATTACAGATTTAACGATTACACGATCCTGCGCGTTAATCGGAAGGCCATTCAGGACGAGCGACACCCTTTCGCACGGGGGGTGCAGTGTCCGTGTCGATTGACTGCGTGCTTTGGTAGTAATTGACAATTTCACAGTCGAGCGTAGACGGTAATTAAGCTGCCAGGAGCGCTCGTTTGTAGCAGCGGCGCCCACACTACCGGAATCCCCCTTTCTTTCCGGGTTCGTTCACCAGGATCTCTGGCAAATCATGCCGGTCGATTTTTGGCAGCTACTTCGCACTCATGCGTTTCATTTGCGTATTAAAGTGCGCCAGTAATTAATTGTTTTCCGCGCGAGGTCTTTCCAACTGCGACAATATTTACGCTGTAATTGGCCATGCAGGATCGGAAACTTTGAATCTTTATTCGCCGCATTGTAACCCTGTCCGATTATATTCGTGTTTCCATGTTCATAAGTATTCATCACTGCAAATGTATTTTAAATAAATTACGTGCAAATAAAGTTTATTAAAATACGCAATCTCTTTTAATTAATAACGGGAAAGTACAGCACAAATATTTGTAGCTTGTACAAATGTAACGTACTATATCTACAACTGCTCTTGAAACTCTTAATGGCAAGGGGCCTTTAGTGAATGAGCACAGTTGAATCTATCATGCGACGCGCATCTTAATTATTCGATCGCTCTTTTCAAGAAAAATCCGAGAAACGAGAACAGTCTGACGTGGTTATTACGGTCATATTTTCCTTCCGCTCCTCTTTACTCTTTACGGCTAGGTGCGGTTAGAACTGGAGTGAGGCCGACATGTATTGTGCGTGGGAACTGGGTTTGTATGCTGGGCCGCAGTGGCCGTGTTTTAATTTTCAGGAGCGGTCTATTCGAGTGCTCTTGCACGGTCGCCGCGACGAGGGAAGAAGTGGGGATTCAAAATTCCTTGGCGAACGAGGGGGTCGGAAACGTTAAGAAGGAAGGAGGCGCAATGTCAAAGAAAACGACGCTTCCACGCCAAAGTGTGACCGACAGCGGGTGCTATGTCTTGACAGTTTAACCCTTTCCCGGTCCTGATGACTTCAGCCTTGTGCCATCTTTCATTCCGCCAAGTTTTATCGACCTGCGTCCGCCGCATCTCTGTTTCTCTCGCTCTTTCAAAGTGCTCCTTTCTGACTGCTACGAATGGGGGACACGTTCCACTTTTTTTCACTCCCTACCCTTTCCCTCCTTGGGTGATCCGCACGTATCTACGAGTCACGATGATGACACACGCTTACGGCACGCTGTCACGGAGCTTAATGTAATAATGAAGTCGAAAGGGGAAATACAGGGAGGAGAACACGCGCGCGCCAGTCCAAACGTTTCGCCGGCGAGACGCTAATTCCGCCGAAGTAGACGGGATAATTTATACGGGTTATTCTGGCGCCGCCCCAAACTACTACACTCCAGAGAAATTGGAAGCCTCCTTTCCTCACTTTGCGTATCGTGCCATTACTTTGCGGATACTAATACCGAGCGCTCAAAATACGTTGGCGTGCATAGCTCGAAAAACCAATATACGTGCGGCAAAAAAGAAACCAACAGTGCATTGTCAATAGGTAGATGGTCTTTAGATATCACAATATCGACAGGTCTTGGAATATCTCTGAAACGGAGATGCGAAAATCGCAGTCCATTACGAGACTTGCAAACATGCTATCAGGATTTTCTTTAAAAAAAGAAAAAGCTACAGGGCCATTACATTCGCTATTCTCCGATATTTTCATAATTCACAATGAGGGAGCATGAACGCGGAACTGATTACTCCATTTCCGATTCTTGCTTTATTTAAACTTCCACATACATATGTACACAAACTCTATACAGTCTCGAACGAAATTTTTACGACATAAAGTCTAACGACTTGCTTATCCCGGTATTTCCTTCATCCTCTGTTTTCTTGTACACAGAATACGTCTCGAATGTAGGAAAATTTAGGGAGGCCAAAAAACGATGTAGGAATATTTGTTCATCAAGAATGATGAATTATTCCATCGCTTTGAGTTCATCAATTTGACTTCACGATAAAACAACGTAACATGAAGATAAATACAAAAATATAAAACTTGCCAGTACATGTAGCGTGGATAAAAAATGTACAAAACATCAGCGTGAATGGAAAGAGAATAGTTGAAGTATTCCTAATGTTTACACAAAGAAATACTCTACACTGACCACAATAGAACGTGGATTTCAGTGAGCAGATATTGACTCTATCGGAGGAACGATGCATCTATGATTCTATTTCTTCCGTTCTCCGCTCAATGCGGAAATCGGACTAATCCATGCATGAGCTCGGATACGAGTGTGTATACAGTGGATAATCCCGGTCCAGCCGGATGATACGAGCGGGGCGAGATGATTACACACGCACCTATCTGCGCCCGCCTGACTCAATGAAAGCACGAGCCGTCCCCCATTGCTATAGATATAGGACATAATTCGAATTTCGACAAAGAGAGGAGAGTACTCAAAGCAAGAGGGGAATGCAGAGAGGAGATTAGAAGGCACGTGGAACACTGGTTGCGTGCGAATTAGTCGAAATGCTCATCTATCTGTGCCGCAGGGTGCTGTATGCTTCCCTAAACCGTTGACGTCACAGCAAATTAAATGTATATATATTACGAGATCGTTCTAATGAGTTTCTGCAATCACGGGTCAGTCGGCATGTGATATCAGATAAATGATAGCAAGTCTCGCGTGAATTTTCGCAAACGGAAGGAAGGAAGGAAGGAAGGGTGCGCATTGCCGGAAAGCAGAGAAGAAGTATATGTTACGTCCACAGGCAAGAAAGCATTTTACAGTACAGCTCGGCGAACGCGCACGGCAAATTTACCTATGCCGGATACAACCAGTCCCTCGCTCGCTTCGGGATAACCAAATGATTACATCGTGTCCTGCGCGCCAGGACGAGGGGAACGTTTCGCCCATCCGTTCGTTCACAGCTCGCACGCTGTTTGCACATCGTGTAGTTATACGCGTAAATAAGTAAATATGTGCATATCGAACTGGAGCCTCGGCATTGTCACGACGCACGCTCTCGTCGAGCACGTACATACCTCGATAGCTATCTGCCCTCTCGATAGTGGGTCCCTGTCCCGATGACCGAATACTATCTGGCTCACACTGATTCTCATTATAAACCATTCGTTTACGCTTCACTCGAAGTCATTTCACTCTATCTGTCCATCTTGTATGCACTCATTTACATCCTGGCAGATTAGCATGAGCTGGATGTCACCTCGAGTGTCAATGAGTCCATCTAATTACAAGTCAATAGAAACGCGTATTCCTTGGACGTTAACGTATGCATGTATAGGGCTTATCCTATTCACTGATAGACAGATTCCAACAGGAAGAGGAAGTAGCATGGCCGGAGGACGAGGGAATTATATTTGCGCTCACTCCTCGTTTGCTATTCGCGTCGAGATGACTTATGGATTTCTAGGTTATCTCGCAACGAGATTGATCAGGGTTTCGCTCGAAGGAAGATCGCAGTCACCCGGATGACCAGCAGCCCCTTCAATGAGATCGGATGAACGGCGAAACTGGCTGACGCGTATGAGGACGATGCTATTTAATCAAAGCGAGGCAACATCGAGATACGGGCGGCGCATTCCATCATCCTTTGATATCGCCAGTCAATGATGTCCCGCGTAATTACGCGGACGTTTATGAAATCCGTATTTCCTATTACTGCGCCGACGGCTCCGCTTCTATGTTCGCGGTATATGTGTGTCGAGAGCGATTATTAAAGGTAATTGATGGGTGAACGTAAAATGAAGCTGGAAAAAGGAGCGCGAGAGCGAAACCTGGCGAGGACAATGCGCTGTATTTTCAACAAGGCTTAATTGAAGATCGTACAGTGTAAATTATGGAGGTTTGGCTGCTGGAAGCGATTCGTAAGGAAAGAATAGCGGGGCATAAGAAATTAAGAATTTAAAAAGGTCTGAAATATTCAGGACCTCAGGGTTCATCTTTTATTAATTTTAAGGAGCAATTGGTCCTTGATTAAAAAGAGAACGAACCAGTCATAATAGAGAATATAAAATTGTTCGGCACGTGTCTAAGCCACAAGAATCGCTGATTTAGATTAATAATATCTGAAAGTTTACATCCTGTGAGTGAGTATGCTACGCCGTTTTCTCTGGGAACAGTTGGCATAGAAATGCGTTACGCCCGGTGCTCCGGTGAGCAAAAGATCTTTACGGTTAGTCCGCATGAGCGGAATCTTTGACACGCGGCTGACATGCAATTTCCTCACCTTCTTCCTTCATTCTCGCCCCGGCAAATCCGAGAAACGGAATAGCTCTCGCGCGGGAAAGAGATCCGTCTGCGACCAACACAATGGCCCAATTCGTTCGTTTCGAGGATTCGGATGAAATTCTTTGACGTTTTCAGGAATGTTGACACATGAGTCTAAATTTACTTTTTTAAATTAAAGTTGTCTTCATCAGAGGTAATAAAAATCTGACAGATCACTATTCCAACGTGTTTTCATCTTTCTGAATCCACAAGCCCTTCGACTTCCTTTCAATGTTAACAGACAATGTTCGAGAGGACTGCCAAATTGGTCAATGAGGAAACCGCGATAGTATTTAAGCTGCATTAATAATGTCTACCTCTCGAAGTTTGAACTGGGTTTCCAAAGTCCTTTTGGAGACCGGGGATGTTATACTAATTAAAGGGCTAAGAACAAAGAGCATTTCCCGTTTTATACACAATCACTCCACGCCGACAGGACTATCTTTTCCCATCATTTATAACTGTCCCTTAATGGAATAGTGGAGGGTAACAGTAACTTTTGGTAAACTGCCAGGCGATACAATTAACCGGGAGCTAAAGCGGCGAATCTCTCCTTCTCGTCCTGAAGGCAAAGCCTCCTGATAATACGAAGATTACATCGTCCGCTCAGCTGGTTCACAATGCTGATGTTATTTATAAGTGCTTACGATAAGGTTGCATTTGCATATGCCTGTATATCGCGGAAACATTGTACCAGAATTAGACAATCACCACTGTATTGCTAAACTCATGGAACCGTCGACGACAACCTGCACCCGCAACGCCACGGGCGCACTGAACCTTAATTCCTGATAAATGAGACAAAACCGAAATAGTTCTGTTTTAATATAAAATATTTTATCGAAAAAATACTTCTCGTGCAAAAAGGTGAAAATCGTTAACGCGACACCAAACGAAACGGAAGCTCTGGACATTGGCCAGCCAAAAATTGTAATTTCCCGATATCAAGCTACCATCCCAAACGAAAAAGCACGACAAAAATTCTCTATTGAATGGTAAAATCGAATTCTCGCGGGCAAAACCATCGCAGCAATTACACAAACTTGTTACCAGGGAATACCTATTTCCTATCTATCCCAATGTGTCATATTAGTTCATTAGTCGTGCTATACATCGAGCACGCGTATTTTTCGAAAAGCCCTATTAATTTGGCTTTAGCGTCCTCATATCCACGAACACTATCGACTGCGTACTAGAGTATTCGACAACCGCGATATAATACGGAAAGAGAAGCGTAGAAAAGGGGGGGGGGGGAGGCAACAAATCCAGCATGCATTTGAAAAGCTATATACTGAGGAGAATCAGCAGGGGATGAAATGGAGGGCGGCGAGCACATCGGCGAGGAATATCAATGGGAGTAGCGGTCAAGCGATTGCCGTGCAATAGTTGGCTGCGAAATGCGTTAACTGATAGAGCGCGGCCTCGGTCGGTGTTAAATCGTTGGTAATTATAGAGAGAGGCTGATTTAGCAGGAAAGCTCGCGGTCGCATCGCGTAATAGAGAGATAGCCCGATTCTATCCCAACCCCCCGGCCTCTTGCTCCACCATAACCCCCAACGCAGCTCGGAGCTGCATCACGAAATGCCGTGTGCGGCTGTTTGATCCTGCACCGCGGAACATGTATTACTTTGCACACGTGTCACACTTGCCGCGCCAGCGCGATGGATAGAAAGCCGCTTTGTGTGTAGAATTGCAGTGGACTACTGTGCGTTCACATGCAGAGCTGACGCGGGGCCAGGACGAGGCCGCACAGGTGGATGCAGGGATGAGAGCGGCAAGTTTGTCGGGGAGTTAACCGCGCAAGCGAGCGAGCGAATCAATCCGGCTGCGGACATTGAGATTCTCCGGCGATAGCGGAACACCACGATTTATCTGGACTTTCGCCGCAAAACCGAGCGCGGTGCCCCTCTCGCTTCCCGGAGTGGCGCCGAGGCGCTTAAGGATAACGCCGCATACGCACACATTCAGTATATGCACGCTACACACTGAATATCAATACGTATAATCAAGCATCTCCAATTGGATGGGTATGAAATTAATTTGAAACTGAGAAACTGCATACTTTTTGGTACGATTCGTTTCTGTCTGAAGGTTTTGGAGTTCAAAGTGTGGGATGAACATTTTGGAAGGGGCTGGAATGATCTAGAGTGCAGACTGAATCAGACCTGGTTTGAGTTTAGTTAATTGTGGGAAATTACTAGAGAAATGCGAGATGCAGGAATAAATGTAGTGCAAATATTGCTCGTAGAAGCAGAGTGAACACTGCATAAACTTTTAAAGAAGAAGTAATCAAACAACGCATTGAGGCCCAAATTTAAGAAATAATAATTGTTGTATTATGTACGCTGCGGCTAAAAAGCCTTTTTCAAGTCAGAATGGAATAATGGACTAACTTTTACGTTCACACGTAGTGAACATTTAACGCCGGCACGTTTTATAAACTATCCTTTGTGCCAATGAAAGCTATTAAACGATAGGGAACGCCGGGAAATGCAGCATGCCAAATTCATGCTTCGCCCTGGTATCTCAGAGCTTTCAATGTCGGAAACAATTCTGCCTAAAGTTCCAGCGCAATGTCTATGAGACCCTATATTGTGGCGAGTGGTTTGCCGTGCGTTCTGTGTTCTGTTTGAAACCACGCTGTTGCGTGAGGAATGAATGCATGGGAACAATGCCTAGCTAGCTACCTATTACGGATACGACTAGAGAATAGGTACTTGGAATCCACATATGAAACTATGCATCGTGGGCAAACTGATTATGCAAATGGAATATTTGCCGGGTGAAAAACAGTGTAAGTATGCTTTTTCATTTTTAAAGATTAACAGCTCGCTTGAAAAAAAATGTTTTTTTAAAACACGTTGGCATCTACTGGAAATTTGCAAATATACAATCTTTACAGCTCTTGTAAATGTAAATATTCAATCTTTACAAACTGACATCTAGTTTCTGAATTTCACTTATGATTCGAAGCAGTCAAGTAGAGTACAGATTGAACAATTTTTCTCGGCATTCAGCAGAAAGTAACAACGTTTTAAAAACGATTTCTAATCACGAAAGCGACACTAGTTGAATGAAAGGAACCACGGATGTTTATGTTCTCTTAGAATGGAATCTATGGGAAATTTTTCGCATTCATAATCAGCGTTCCAGCATACCCATATTTGTATTGGCAAGCTATGAACAGGTGAAAAGGAAGTGAGAACGGCGGATGGAGGATTCGGGATTCTGAAAGGGACGCGTTACGCGAAACCGCAAACAGCAGAGATCGATGGACCACTTCATTAATGGATAAAGTGTTACCGCGGTAATTCTCCCTATCTCCCTCTTTCGCTCTGTCTCTCGCACGTATCCGAGTGCGAAACGCCAGGCAGAAGCTTCCGTGAGATAATGATGCAATATTGCCTGTCCAAAACAAGAGCCGCACTACGTACCGACGCCCCCCCAAACCCTTGACGACTTTCCAATTTTCATGCACTCGAAATACGAGCCATTTAAAACAATCATCGTTGCCGTACTAACAATTTAATTAATCTAACGAGCTGAACCCATGTTCCACGCGACGCACGTTAATAACATTAATTTCGCAGGGTAATACCACTACTAGCTAATAGCAATTTGTTATTTTCGAGAGCACACTCTTCCAGCACACGAGACGCCACTCCCGTTAGTATGATTATTCTGCGCTAATTAAAAACGAACGAATTATAGTAAATAGTGTAGTGAAAGACGGCGTTAATTGAAAATAAGCAGAAAAGCTTCTCTGTTTAAAGTTAATATTAACGTGCGCGAGGTACACGAAATATTATCAATACAATACTATAGTAATTAAGACTGAAATTTAACGTGATTTATTTCGAATTACTTTCGAAAGATGATAACACCCGATTTAATAATGCTACAGCTCAATGGTATTGAGGAAAATTGAAGCTGATCTCCCTCGTGGAGTTTTGTATAACGAGTAGAAAATATATCAGGGATATTTGATGTAGACATTTTGTAACGAATCAGTCACGAGTGTCATTTTTGGAGTGCTTGGAAGCTTCCATCATAAAATCTTACGATAATACGCTGAAGAAAAGATCTGAACGGCTTTCTGGGTGAGTGAGAACCAGCCTGTTACATACTTATCCACCCTTCCGATTTCGATAGGAGGGACAGCTTATCACAAGAGCCGAGTACTGTCATCTATCCCTGAAGAAACGAGAGCATCAAGCCCTGCCATTATACGAACCCCTACCCTTATTTTAATCGGGCGCACTTTCATCCCAGGGAGAGAAATTTCTCTTGAGGGGTTGAGCACGGATTCTGTTGATATGCAAAGACAGACAGTTATTTCCTGCTTTAGGATCAAGACTACCACTCTTCTACGAGATTAAAGGGTGCTTCCCTCCACCCTTACACCAAAGGATTCGGAGAATGTCGAATTAAACGTAAAGAACAATCAACATGGTATGATGAAATATGTTTAACATGACAACAACATGAGTGATTTCTTTTCAAATAAAAGAACAAATACTATCTTTTTCCACTATTCTATGTATTATCGAGCTTCATGCTCGAATTGATCCTGGTTCATTTAACACGAACCGGGAATAAGTAGCGAAACAAGGGAAAGAGGGAAAAGTGTACTGTTCACGCGGCGAAAATTTGCATTTCGCTGAACGTACATGATGTTAGGTAAAACACGTGTTCATTATAGCAGAAGCTAGTGGTGCGTTATGACGAAGGAAAGGGATACGTGGGTGCGAAAGAAGTGCAAGTGTGCATATGTGCACACAGGCCGCATAGTACATACATGCATGCATAAATACATAACGCGGACAGCAGAGAACTCGACTCTTGCGTATATGAGCGTTTTCACGCATATCCTTCAAATATGGAAATCGCGCCACGATACGACAGCGGGCGTGTAAGGGTGTGCAGCGCCGGTATAGCAGCGTAACAGCTTGCCTAAATTCCATCTAAATTCAAAACAGGACCGAAATTGCTACCAACAGGCGCCGAGAAGCACCGAGCGAGCTCGGCCAGGCAACTGTTTTGACCGATCAGACACGAAGAGTCGAAGTGCATCGCAAGATCTACCAGTCAGTTTTGAATATTGTCAGTGTATGCTTTCTTCTCATATTGTAATGCTGTGGAAAGTCCCATAACTTTCTCCCATTCAAATGTACCACGAAACTCATTTTGCCTATTCCGGCTTTGCATACATGCGTAACCGTGTTGAAAGTTCCTGTCTTTATACGCGTGTCTGTTTGTGAAAGGTAGAATTTGATTTCAAATGTAGCTGGAATATATGTATATTCCAGCTGCATCTGCGTATAACTATAGTTTTATCTGAGATCTTACGCCAATCTACTAACTTTCGGGAGTGTTGATAAACCTATACAGACACCCCAATATTACTTCGTAATCTCAGTTAAACTTGAAACGAATTCCAAACTTCGAGGATTAAACCACCCTCGCGTACCGAGAAGCTATGACGCTACAGAAATATCCGAGATTGAATTAAACAGTGTTTGATTAATTGTTAATTACATTGCGACCGGATACACGATTAAGCTTGCCTAGGTATGCTATTTCTGAAGAAGCCAGTACCATAACTTATGGATTCTTTCCATGAATTTTCAGTTGTATTGACCCGGATACTAATTTGAACGTCTGTTGGATAGATCTGATCGACTTCAGTTCAACAGCGTGGCTAGAAGAAGCTTACCAGTTTGCAGGAAACTAGCTTGCTCGTGGAAAGCAAGGACTTTGTGGACGAACTCGGTAACAACTTGGTAATACCTTGCTGTACCGACAATCTTAGGGAAATATTTGGGGAAAGTTTTGATATAACATTAATAATGCAGATGGAGACTAGTGAGCAATAGGAATGTTAGGAATCGTAAAAGTGAAAGTCGGGGACTTATTAACTGATGTGAACTGAACGGCAGTCGGTACAACGTCATTCTGGCGCTGGCAATCACGATTTATACCGAAACTAAGAGACACTTTCTCTACTTTTGATATTTATATTAATTTAACGTGGAAAATATTAATTTATGAAAATACTGATTTCTATTGAACAACCGAAAACTCAGCTATTCCCCCGGCGATACTTCTGATGATGCATTCAACGATATTTAGGCGTGATTTAAATAAGGAAATGGTATTAATATATTAATGCACGTAATGCTACTAATACTATATTAATATCAATAAATATCGTATATAGAAAGATGAATAAGAAATATCACCACATGGAGCTTGCTGGCTAAGTTCCAGTGCTTTGATATAAAATTATATTGCACACGATAAAAAAAGAAACAAGTCCAGTCCTGAAAAGGACGAGAACTCATTGAGTTCCACGTACGCCACACACATTTTCACAGTTGACTCTAATTGACTCTACTCTAATACTCTTTTCAGTAAAGTACGGATACTACACTCTAGATGATCAGGCAAAAATAATAGCAAATCACGGTGTACTCAATCAGTGCTGGTATAGCTAAAGCTGCAGCAGCCCTAATAGAATATCGCGAAAATAGAGTATAATACACGCACTCGTGACGGGGTTGCGCCGGTTGCGCCGAACCTACCCGGGTAGCACTGGCTGAGGCCACATAGACTCTACTTTCTGCAACAACAAATTTCCGATACGGATTCACGTGACTCTAACCGAGTGGTAGCTCAGAGGTGCTATCTAGTGCAGCACAGAAGCAGCATGGAGGCCCACCAAACCACAGGAATAAACCACAGTATAAGAAATACTGTGGAATACTCTGAAAAATCCTAAAATGAGAATGTAGAAGAATCGCGGGTGCGACAAAAGAGGTGAGCAAAATCAAAAACCCCTACCGAGAGCATTCTCTGAGCCCACTTTTAATTTATCGTTTCATTGGCAAATTCACAAAAATGAGATGAGTATAATATAGTGAGTATCCATAAGAAATTATACTCCCATGCATGGGCATGGGGAATAATAAATCAATTGTTGCACGCACTTGCCGTAACGTGTCTCACGTTGGCGAGCCGCAGACTGTCATCTCGGTTACTCGACTTTTCAGACAAAATATAACTAATGAGAAAATTCAATGACTCTCCTGTGGCAACAGGTTCTACATTCATTGGTAAAGACTCTAACTGGCAAAGGTATCAATTGTTAAAAACTCTAAGAAGCGAAGGCTCTAAACAGCAAAAACTGTAATGCAAAACAGATTCAATTGCAAATAGAAAATGATTCTACTAACTCGAAATGTATAATTTTTAATGCAATACTTGCAATTAAACAAATCTACAGAATCTTAGGATAAAAACTTTCCACTCCACTTTAAGGAAATAATGACTTCGCGTATCGAATGAGTAGCATTCGGTCCAGCCTAATAAATTACTTTATACATTGGTATTGTATTATTCTTGATAAAAAATTACTCTACATTAAATACTCCAATAACTGAGAAAGGGCTGGTATTATTAATGATAATTTGAACTGGAATTTTACTATAAAAAATCTGTACTACGTTCTCTCCAATTACATGGAATTTCTCCAAATTAGTAAGCTAATAATTAGATGTATCGTAAATATAATTTATGGCAAAATGAAATCATATATAACAATTAAAAGTGGTGGAGCAAAAGTATTACCCTAAGACCCTAAAGGACACGAGTCTGCTAGCCCGCCGAGAACCGGACACAGGAACTCTTATGTTCGTGACACAGCCCTCCGTTCGCTTAATTGCGAACGCGTGCAAACATTAATGAGCATAGTGACAAAATGAAAATAATGACTGCCCATCGAGCATGGGCAGTCATGGTTCTTCGACCCCCTTCATTAGCCACTTCGATGCAATGTCTTCGGGTGAAAACCCAGCAACTAGGTTGCTCGAGAACACGTCCTAATATAATTATAATAAAAAGAGCAATAACAACACGAAACACCAACGTACTCTATTCGCGTATCTGGTACCCATCCCAAAACTAGCAATTAGGACGACAACCACCTGGCAATGACTGTCATCCAAACGCACATTTAATGTATCTCGAGCAATAACCTGTAACCCCCCATTCTATCCCCAGATCAAAAGAATTTACTCCTGAAACACATAATTTATGCGACAACAAAATAATTTTGTAACAAAACTCAGTTGTTGTCGTATAACTTGATATATTATACACCGACAAGAATTACTACTATGATAGCAACTTGAAAAGCCCCTATCATAGCTTGTGCAATTTCTGCAGTTGCATAATTGAATTTTCTGAAACGACCAACGATGGGCTTCTTTCTTCAGACTCTCGCTCGGTGCAATGAGAGTCCTGCCTTATAAATTAGCTTAGAAACTAACTTAAATCGAAGTGTCACTACTATTCCTCTGCGCCTCTTGCAGTGAGATAATAGTAACGGCTCGAGAACCTTCACTTATCACTGCGAAAGTTACTCGGACCCTACCTACTTACTCTAAGACATCACACACTCAGAATTAAGCTACCTATACCTCCCTAACAATGTTTAAACAAAATCCTCTCATACAAAACTCATACATACAAGCATTCAAGTTACCTCTTTAGCTGAAATCAATTGGCAAGCAGAACCAACCATTGCGAAAAAATTAAGATTGTTCAAGTGTTCAAGGTATTCTTATTCTATAGGTAGCCGAAAAAGGCTGAATATGGAAAGTACTAAATTTAAATCTACTCAAGAAATTTGAGACTCAATTGAAAAGTAGCAATTTATCAAATTAGCTGACTATGCGTCAACTATTTCAATAACTTGCCATTCCAATGAATTGTACATATGTAATACATATGGGTGACTCTAGCGACGTACAGGCCACGCAAAATATTTCACACTCACACATGTGGAAAGTACGTCGTGCATAATCACTACCGCTTGCCAATTGCTATACATACAATGAAAGATATATACCATAAACCATGTCTTAGTCCCACACACATACAAATCGCTCCTGGGCAATTTAAATGAGTGCGGGCATACCACAGACATGGTCAAATAGAATGCCTCCGACCTCCTTTCTCATTCTCCAAGTGTGCTGAAAATCCTGGCTAAAAACCTTTGACAGATCATTCTAAATGATCAATTGATAAAAATATTAATATTCTTCTAAACGGGCTATTGATTCTACTTCAAGATCATTTTTTATATTAGTCAGAAGGACTGTACTCTAACATAGAATGAGACTCTAAATATATACTTTCATCTCAAAGACTCTACTAGGTAAACACGACTGAACTTTTTGTTCATATATTTATACAATAAGGTGTAAGTAATACTCGCCCCTCTATTAGCCCTGAAAAGGACCATGAGTTATATTACTAACACCTTTATTATAGCATATTCATCCACATATCAAAATGACTCTACTATATTTAGACAGACTTTACCCTTTTAAGACTGGCTATCTCCGCCCATTTCCCTTGTAATGATATACCGCGCAAAAATCTAAGATTCTACAACGATTCTTTATTTTAAGATATCTGTTCGTATTCACAGATATAGATTGACTTAAGGAAACTTGAAGACGTAGTTGAGTTAATAGATATATATCTATTATTATATTACACGCTACACTACGGGAAGCAAAGGGGACTAGACTCTTGCGAGTCGGCAAGCCAAGGACTAGCACCGATCGTAAAGGCTATACAGCCAAGCAGAAACTACAAGTTGCTTTGGACACTAGTGAACTGAGCGCCACCACATTAGCACATAGTTTCCTACACACCGTGGAACTGGACCGTAACGGTCCTGCTAACATCATATAGATATCTCTCAGATCGAGTCCCCCATTCGACCAACAAGCAGCCCCACTAAGCAAGACCACGAATACAAGGTAAAAGACCTTGGCCAACAGTATCACAAGTGGGAAGGCGACTCTACTACTAAAGTTAATTCTTCATTATTTTGTATACCACCGAGGTATCTACATCATCTTCAACTAAACACGGTACCGTGATATGTACAACTCGCGCACATGCACCGAAGCCACCAGCATTTGCAAGAAAGATAGCACGAAACTTCTGGCAAAGTTAAGCGCGAATCATTCTGCTGCCGTGGACAACGAGCGACACCTCTCAATGCCATAGCTGTACATCATCAAAACACACAAAAAAATATACGATAGCAAATACTCTACCACCTCCAGCAGTAGAGGGATCGCGAATACTCTTTTTTTCGTCTGCAAGTTTCCTTTTCAATCACAACAAAAAACTCTGGTAGCACTCTTATATCCAATAATACTATCGTTACTTTACAATTCTACTATATAATATATAATATTAAAAATTGTATGACTGATAAGTAAGAAAGTGCTTCAAGTCGCGAATTTGCAACATTTAATTTCTCGATGTTATACCATTACAAGAAAATGATCGTAAATAGTCTGCCCCAAAGGGAATTATAATCTGTCTAATCAATTCAAAATCCTCGGATGACTCCTTTGTCAAAGCTGTATATCCTCACGTCTAATTGAAACGAATAGAAAGTTTAATGGAAATGAAAGTTTTGCATACTTTCCCGAAAGCTTTGACTCCAGAATCTACCAGTCGCGAAATGTTTTCTTGCACTTATAACTCTAGTTTTTACTAATATCAATTCTTAAGCAAACTCATAAGCCGTAACACTACAAAACTATCGCTGAAATTGCAACAATTGCAATCAATTTGAATTACCTGATTAAAATCATATCATTAAAACGAAAGCCAGGCTACATGAAAGGCTTACAATGAGTTTCTCTTTCTAAGAATTCGTTAATGTATTTCAGAAGAATTATCTACAGTTCGCGAAATGCAAGAAAACGCTATCCTAGCTAATAAACACACAATTAACAACAATATTGAAATATGTACCATTTGACAAGCATAATGTACTCTCTTTTTAGTACATTGTGCTTGCTATCACTATGCTCATTATACAAATATCAATACAAACAGTCCTCTGTGCCGGTTCGGACCATTCATCCTAGGACATGGTAGAGGACCGGAGGAATAAATAATAAAAAATAAGCTGACCATCTGCTTTTCAGCTGTGTAGCTGCTTTAACAGTGGTGATAATACTCGTGTGCATATAAATACCTCAATCTGTAACAAAAAAGGAAAAGTTTTATTAGTTACACCTCATCACACACATAATAATTGTAAGAAAATTCATATGTTAAGAAACGTACCATATGTCCCACGGTAAGGTGCCTGATGGAGTTCCCCTCCTCGGCCACTCGATACTGAGCAACTCGCGACGGATGAGTATGCACCAGCGATCTGTAATAAGGAAAGTAAAGAAAAGTTAGATTAATTCCTGCTGTGTAATAATATGCCATTTGACAGTAAATTCCAAAATATATATTAATGAACCTACGAATGATCCCACGGTAAAATGCCTGATGTACGCCCCCTCCACTGCCAACAGGACACTGACTCTAATATTCCCGGTAAACCGACCATTCTTTGTCCATTTGGATTTTAATCCAATTCCCGAGCGTACTCTTTTTCATTCGTCAGATGCAATTCACTGACTCTACGACCACGTGCGAGAAAATACTTTTTTTAATTCGCGAACGGGGTTTAAGTCACTCGAAATCGGCGCCTCAACACTGATATGAGCGCGGGCAACGGCTCAGCCACGCGGGGCCCACCGTCGCTATTCTGCGAAAAACACTGATTCTAATTTCGCGGCAAGACTATGGAGCTCGCACGTGCGAGTCTGACTTACTTATTCACTTAATTCACTTGGCGCAAAGCACTGATTCTATATACGCGAGCGAGGTAATACTTGACTGAATTCGCGGACGAATTTTAAATCACTCCAAATCGACGTTTCAACACTGAATCAAACACGGACGACGGCCCGGCCACACGGGGCCCACCATCGCTAATTTCGGGAAAAAACACTCTCTAATTTCGCGGGAACGTTATGGGAAATGCACGTGCAATTCCGCCCAGGCATTCCGTGACGGGCCGCGGCAATATTCGCAACAATAAACCGTCCGTGACTCTAATCCGCTCGAGTGCGGAATGACTGACAAACACTGCTGTAAAGAAAACACCAGAATGTATGAAATGATAATGAAAATGTGTAATGGCGTACGCCCGTCTCACTCTACACGCGAAACAAGAGACTATCAGCTTCAATTATCCAATCCACAATCTTTCCGAAATATACTCCAATCCTCGAAAACTCCAAGAAAGTAACCAAAGGCGCGAAATTATGATGGCGTCTGACAGGCTGGGTTTCAAATCGCACTCCGTCTCTCCTCTCACTCACGGCGTCCTTTGCGCCATTCAAGGAACAATGAACTAATTTCGCTTGGAAATAATTCGAACCGTTTAAATATCACGCGACTGTCACTGTGAGTTTAAAGAATGTACTGCAAAATTCCCAAATTAACTCGAATACTGGTTGAGAACACCGGGAGTGAGAACAAGAGCAGCGTGAGTCCGTCCCAGTCGAGCGATCCCAGAGAACTCCCCGCAGAGCCAACGAACTACGTACTCAGAGCTCCCCACTCTTCTCCGCCACTTACTCACCGGCTGCGCACGCTGCGCAGGCATTCACCTTATCCGCGCCGACTCGCACTACTGACTGCTGTCTATTTCTATCTCTTTCTTCCCAGTCATCGGTATCGCCGTTCCCACTTTCTCGAATTCCACATACCATCGAAATTTCCTGAAATTCTCGCTGCCGTCAGCATTTCTGCCACTGGATTTATTTTTTTATCTATTACACACTCTTATCCCACTATGGAAGTAGCGGCGCGCTGGCTGTACAGGTTCCCATCTTACCTGCGTTTGCTTGTAGTTGGTATGGTAAAGCAATGGTTGGTAGTTCCGGCATGTCCCAACTTTCTCTACTCTAGTCTACGCCATTACACTGAATTCATGAGTGGACAAACGTTTGCGGAATTGATTGTACATACAGAATATTGCAAATGCGAAATATCCATGATTTTAGGGTAAGATCAGCATATTTTGTCTTCACACATAATACATAAATTCGAGTAAGGGAACGGATTCCTATAAGTCATTGATACTGAACTAGATATGAATATCATAGTGTGTGTCTATACATATATATATATGTTTCAGGTAAATACAATTTAAATCAAAGACGAACTTGATGTAAAGCGTTCCGAGTTACACACAACATTAAATCTGAATCAAAAGCGAACTGTTCTCTCAAACTGATCCCCTGCAATTGGAGGAATTTCTTATTTGTCTGAAAACAATTATGCGGAGAACGTATGGTTTTGAAATAAACGTTGTTCTGTTGCGAAAAGTACTTCGAAATAATAACACCAGGGCCGCTAAAATCGCGGAGTGGACCGGCGCATAGGATGGACGGAAGAACATATGTTTAAGCAGTGAGGCATGCGCAATCATCGCTTCCGCGACGTACCTAGCCATCTTTCCAGTCAAGCAAAAGTCATTGTTTTCAGCTTTAGTCTCATTTAACGGAACTTTTATTAATGTCAGAGCCACAGTCCGCGCTTCTACTACGAAAACAATTAGCAGGTATCCCGTAACATAAGTATAAGTGTTAAGTGTGAGCGGTGCCGCGTCGGAAAGACCGTCAAAAAGCCGGAACCGTTCGGCCGACTTGAAACTCGTGCGACCTCGTCGTCGTCTGTGTCTCCGGTTCGCGAGATTCTCTCAGCAAATGCTTCGCAGCCGGTGCTGTCCGAAGTGCATGCTCTGTGAGAAACAGCCGATCGCTGGGGAAGGCTCCGGTTGCCCAAACTCGACCCTACGCCCCGATCGGGGCGTGAAAATCAATAGGGTCTACGGAGCCGTGTGTGCCTCCATGAATAACGACTATAACCTAGCATAGTCACTTGTCGCGTTTACATCGACGGTACCCCGGTATCGGCCTGGACCTCAGGCCGCACCAGCAGGTCTCCCTTATCGCGTCCCAAACGCCCTGCTTCCCTTGCTTTTCTTTTCTGCGTACCCCGATGACCTCCCTATGCATAACCCGCTTTTCTTTTTCTCTCGGTCGTCCCTTTTGCTTTCGCTCAGGGGCCAACTGAAAATAATTGCCTGGCGCCGTTATTTATAGCATTTCGCGCGCGTCACACCGCTCTCGGGCGACGCGCGGCCCCGGTGCCGAGGGCAAAAAAGAAAGACAGAGAGAGAACAAGGCATGTCGTACAACGACCAGCGAAGGTCAGCCTCCTCTGGGAGCATGCCCCCCGTTCCTTTGCGACACGCGAGATTCCCGATGCCGCTGACCACCGATTCTATGTACCACCCGCTTGCATGTCTACCGCACTCTTGCGACCTTCCTTTCTCCCGATGCTTCGAGATTCGGGAATGAAATCTATGGGAGGCTGAGAGTACCCGTCAGAGCTGACTCACCGTCAGAAACTCGTGGGTGGACCGATACCTGGCATGGCTGACCTAACCTACATGCTGCGATTCCAATTTAAAATTCATGCCAACGTTCCTTCCTTCCGACTGGAATAAAGCCTTTCGGTCCATAATTCGCGAATGCTAGCTTTGTCCTTCCAACTGTTCGAGTTTTAAAGTCATAGCATTAGGAAATCGAGTAAACGGACTTCGAATTTTCGTCGGATTTAGAAGGCGATGAATATTGAAAAAGTACCCGGCCCTTGAGCTACCAAATTAAGTTTTAAGGATTTTGTATAATCGATTAATTCGCTACATATGCTTCCAAATAAATGTTACAACTTGCAGGCACATCTGGTGCATTCCGAGGTCAACAAGAATTTAATAGTTTACTAATAGGATAATAGAATTATGCAAGCTAATCTGCCTTTATTCTTCTGTAGCTTTTTATTTATGGAATTTTATTTGAAATTTGATGTTCATCCATGTAATATTAATACTTTGTTAGCTCTGATAATTTTAATGTGAATCTTTGATGAACCGTACTTTATAAGCCAAAGTATGGTGTGTGTTAAAAAAATATATACACAAAATCATCTGTTATACAACTACTGTTTTATTCCATTACAGAACTGAATAAAAACCCAGTAGAAGGGTTTTCTGCAGGCCTTATAGACGACAATGACATATATCGGTGGGAAGTACTCATTATTGGACCTCCGGATACATTATAGTAAGAACTTTTTATGCCAAATGCTTTTAATGTTGCATCAAAGTTTTCACAATGATCAACTGCATCTAGGGCATCATTAACATGCTCTTAACGATACTTATGTATAAATGATGAAATATTAATTTGGTACCTGCTGTTGAAATATGTCAAGTATCTGAGCTTCAACACGCAATATTGGTTGATACAGTTTACTTATTATTTCAATGGAGCTTCAACTGTTTTGTTTTGTGGAATTTATTGTTAAAATGTCTAACAGAGCATGGCGCAACTTACTATATAATACATGAATCATTACAAATGACGATATAACTTATTCTGTAACAATGTCTCAACAAAATGAAATCTACCATTACAGTGAAGGCGGGTTCTTCAAAGCACATTTACAATTTCCAAAAGAATATCCACTCAGGCCACCGAGAATGAAGTTTATAACAGAAATATGGCACCCAAACAGTCTGTATTTTCATCACCTGTTTTGCATATATAGTTTAATAGCAGAAGTAGTAATTTCTCTTAAATTTTTAGTCGAAAAGAATGGGGATGTTTGCATATCGATTTTACACGAACCAGGAGACGACAAATGGGGGTACGAGAAGGCATCGGAGCGATGGTTACCAGTGCACACAGTTGAGACAATTCTCATAAGTGTTATTAGCATGCTTGCAGATCCAAATGATGAAAGTCCTGCTAATGTTGATGCCGCCGTGAGTGTCATTCTGATGTGAATTAAACCATAATAAACCTTCCCTTACCTGTATCTAAAAACATTAATTTCGCATTGCAGAAAGAATGGAGGGAAAGTTACACAGAATTCAAGCGAAAGGTGGCAAGGTGTGTCAGAAAAAGCCAAGAGGAGTGTTTGTAGGGGATGAACAAATATTCAAATGGAAAAACTTATTTAATTCTGGTGAGTATAATGTATTGATGGTACAAGATAATACAAACTGAGGCTCTCATGCTTTGATTTAAGATAAAAAACAGTTTACCGTTGGTAAAAAAATATCGTCGAAGATGTGTTTAATGATAGTGTTTTGCTTTGTTCACAGGGAAGCCATAAGCACTGTAAGAACGAAACCGACGCTCAGCATTAAGCTAACGGACAACAGTGCCACTAAAAGCGAAATAAGCCTGACCCATCTTTAAGCAGAGAAATGGAGATAAGGTGTGTGTGTGAACGAAAAAGACAGAGTCACACAGCTCCATCAAGTTTATTATACCACCGCCACTGACGTACCATCCATTGATACGAAGAACATAAAGAAAACACACGCAGCTCACCTTTTACATAATAAACAGCTAAAAAAACTAATTTACACGTATGAAATATGAGAAACGAATTCATCTGTATGATTACTACCTTAATATTAATGGTTAACGTGAACTTAACACCCTCTCCCCGCCCTGCCGTTCCTGCTCAAGAGTTAGCCCTGCCACCCTCCAGCTCTATGCCTTGTAATTTAAAATAACACGTTTACGTTCATCACTTGATAATAATTCCTTAGTGTCGTTTCGTATTTTCTTATTTTCGTAAATATAGTAAATATAAATAAATTTTTGTATGATCCGACAGATGGAATGTGCAACAAACCGTTAAATGTAACACCAGTAAATAGTTACGAAATATACATGCGAATTATTGTGACATTGAGGAAACAAAACTAGTAAGCTCGATCTCAATCTGTAAAATCGCGGCTATGTAAAAATACTGTGAAATTCTCAGCTGAACCGTAAGTTGCCAAAATAACGAATTCTAATTAAAGTGATAATAATAACAATAATATTATTAAACGTGTATTATTAATTGTAACAAGTAGGCATATACATAAGAATAGGATCGCGGTATGAAGACTGTATACATTTTTTATCAATATCAATCTACGAAGTGATGTAATCCGACGTTTCCTTTTCTAGCTGGACTTGCGGTTCCACGATACGAACATAAATTTTAACTTTACGTAAGTTTTTGTTCAAGTCATAATTTCATATTGTCAATTAAAGTTTGAAACATGAAAATTGTCGTCTAATTGTTCAATGTATCTTTCCCACTTTTATAATGAAATTCATCTACTAGTAAATTGATGTTCGAATCTTGATAAGGACAGCTAACTCGAAAAGAATCACGTTATTCATATCAAATAAAAGAGCACTTCAGCTTTAAAAGTCTTCAGAACATTCGGTGGGCATGGGGATAGTCATGGTGATATCAATTACGAAAATCTATTCTTCCTGTGGAGTTCAGAACGCTGAAATGAACGAGTTGGATCCTCAACGAGTTACGTCAAGACTGGTTCTTGGTCAGGCAAGTCGAGGTTTATCTAGGTAGCAAGGGATGAAGGTGTTTATGTCGTGAATGAGTCTCACATATATCTTGAATACTTTGTATACCTTATTTATTTCTTTTTTATCTTCGTATAATAATCATAAACGTACAATTTAAAACAATAGTGCTCGTGTGTTTATGCAATGTACAGGATAATCTTTAAGCTATTATACAGTTCGAAATGAAATACAAATTAATAGACTATTACTTTAGGTAAACCTTTTTAATACATTATTTTCACTACTGGATGACGGTGACCTTTCTCGATTTTCCATTTCCGCTTTCTCGCATTCTTCCAATTCGCATTTTTTGATCATACGTCACAAATATACTCGGATCGTCACTGTTTGCTCCTTATAGTCGCGCGCGTACTTTTCGTCTCTGTGTGTGTATAAGGGCCTCCAATAACTTTTGAATGTCTATCTACATTTACCGTTTTGTAAAATATTCATTATTAGGTTTACGATATGATTTCCCACCATTCCACCGTCGATAAGTCCCTATATCATAAACGTTCGATATATCTGCCCGCAATTACGAATTCCTCTGCTGATTCCTTACGTGTACGTATGTATGTGTGTATGTTACATATTCGCCGATCATGCTTCTCGCTTGAAAGCCGTACCATTTAAATAATTAAAGCTATTGGCTACTTAGACACTAGTCGGTATCTACAAGAACCTAGTATCTTATACACCTGATTGTTTGAATGAAAAAAGAAGCAGTTTCGTGTGGTCCGCCACCCAACCGAGCGATGCAATTTAGGCCCCTAGCTAAACTGAACGCCGATCATAGCTGATAGCTCGTCTCGATGAGTTGAATGACAGAGCGAGGTAGGTATAAGCTATGATCGGATGCTGGACATGCTCATGGTGAGTGGCCGCGTCAGTCGTAACCCAACGAGATTGACAATCGAAATCGCATCCCATTAAGCTTAAACTTGAATTAACTTAGTTTGGTATTAGTAATCTGAGATCGCGCGTTTTCCTTTTCTCTCCTCTAGCTTTTCTGTCTTTTGTACCACCGATCACGGTGGCCGCGTGCGACAGTAATATACTGTTGAACTCTTCCAGTTCCTGCCCATTTCGTTTTCTTTGATACTATAATGCTCGATCGACGAAGCACGAAGATTTCGTTATGATTTGCATGCTACTCCTGTTAGATACCGACCTCCTCGTCGATTGTCTGACAGTCCTTGCTCGCGTGTCAACTCGTCGCGACAGGCTGACTGTAATGTCATTAAGTTACGAGACGTACATTTCGCATTACGGTACAGTAATAATGAATAATAATCGTGATAATAATTAATATAATAATAATCGTGACGACGTGGTCAATAATAATAGCAATAATAATAACAATTAGCAGTATGTACAGACTCTTTTTACATCGTGCGCTTTTCGAGTTCGATGCCGATTCGCGACGGCCACGAAACACCGCTTTAAGAAACAGAATTCGGGAAAGAAGATGCGTCGATCACTGGTCTTTCTCTCTCATACACACGTACACACACTCTTTCTCTCGTTCATTTGCAATGCCCTTCGCTATTTTACACTTAAATGTTCGCGAGCTTCTAGAGACGTCCCCTTCGATCAATCGTCCATGCATACGTCCGTCTACTCGGCTGTTCATTTCATTTTCACTGCGGACTAGAATTTAATCGAAGATAAATTTATTCTGGTAAATACTAGTTTGATTCGTAATATCGAGGATAACTTTTGCCAGGCTCGCGTTTCCCATTTGTTTCTCTCTACACTTTTGCTTTTCGCTCGCATGCTCATTCATTCGTTCGACGATTCATGCATTCATTTATTCATTTACCACTCATGCGCGTGGATTTTTCTTCGGATATCCGTTTCCGAACTTCCCCATCATCAACCTCTTCGTAGGCATTGATAATAATTGTAACTCGCGTAATTACACATTCGGATTGCGCGTTGCACGGTAAACTGCCCGAACTATGTATTCTCCTCTGCGATGCACGATTAACAGCAGACGCGATATGTCGATCAAAAGTGCCGAAATGAATTTCATTTCTTCGCAGTCGCTTCTAATAAACCTGTGTTTCAAGGTCAAGATCTCAATTCTCCAATTACTTCAATGAGAAAATGCAAAGCCCGTTTCCGTTATCAGCGCCACACACACACACACACCCACCGTGTACCTGCATGAATATATCCTGTACGCTATTAGAGAGTTAAGTGTAGTAAGTAAGTATAATATACAAGGGGCTGTGTACGTGTAATAATTCCGGATCATTTGTACATGTATTTACAAGGTAAAGTGCGATTTCGCGAAATCGCGATACTGCTTTTTTATGCCTTTTACGTATTCGTCTTCTCTCGATTTGAGGCTCACAAACCTTCCTTCTTTTTTACTTGCGTGCGCTCATTCCTCCCTTCTTCTTTCTACGTATCATCGCGTATAAGCTCTATCACATTGGCTTCACAAGCCGTATTATTTAGCGCAATAATAATCTGGATTGTTAATAAAATAATATAATAATAATTATATTAATAGTTATTGTAATAATGTAATAAAATACCAATAATAACGTAGGCTTAGCGATACGACCGTGGTGGTAGTAACTAATAACCCTCATCACCAAGTGTTTCATATAACCACTGTTCTCAAAGACATGTCGACAGGGAAACGTGTAACGTACCGAATCTTAAAACAAATAACTCCTTTTGGTTTCATGTTGTACAATTTATATTTAAAATTTCGTGTGTTGACATAAGAATCGAAATGGAAGATTATATTTGACATTCGTGTTAAAAAAGTATTTTTGGTGGTGAATTTCAATAGGAATACCAGTGGTAATAATAACATTGGTAACGGTTTTAAGTGGTCTGTGGGTTCGTAACTTTATAAATACAGGTGGACGAGTAAGAAGTAGGAGAAAGAGTGATAGGTTACTGCATTCCACTTTACAAAAAATGATATTGTACATTGTCGAACGAAGAGATAAAAAGGTACGCATTTGGAGGGAGGAGTGTATAACATTAACAGCTTAACGACTATGGGGATAGGAGAAGTGTATAAACAATAACATGGATCACAATTATGCAATAATTATTAATCGCTCATCTCGTTGCGCAATTTAGATAAAATTAATAATAATTCGATCTAACAATTGTTACTGGGTGATTGCACTGTGGGTGAACCCAAACCCCCTCCGTTTTCTCCTATCCGCATCCTTCAAATACGTATTTGTAATTTTTTAAATGAGACGACGATCTATCTAAAAACGGAAGTGGTTGGAGTCCCTTTCGAATTTCGAGCGAATTACAACGAGCAGCCAGCTCGTCGTGTCAGAGTCTTCTAACAATATGATTTTCTTTACTGTATCTCTGCACAATCGACACTAAATTGTACTTCGTACAGAGACAATCTTACGAAGAGAGTTCTTTTGATTGAGCTCCGTCTTCTTTGATCCTTGGATCCCTTGGCATTTGCCGTGTGCCGAAGGTTCAGTCAACTCATCAGTGTCTTTTTAACATATCTTATCCGTACCTCGTATATTCGCCTCTCTATGATAATGCCCTCTTGGTAGGCAGGACTCAGCCGTCTTCAGCTGGCTGAATCCTATGACTGGTTTCCTCCTTAAAAACTTAACTAGACTTTAGTACTCGCTTGGCGAGACCATCTTTCCCGAAGCATCGTTTTGGCATACATCGACTGCGGCGCAGAACACCGTTACCGCATCGCGGTTCGATTTTTAACTATATATGTCTCTTTTTACTCAGTCACTTTCTCTTCTCGTCTTTCTTTTTCACTCTGCGCTTAGGAAAGACACTGCTGATAGATAAACGCACACCGGCTTGTGCGTAGAATTATTAACCTAATAGTCCCAAGCTTCCTCTGGTTCCTGCTTCACCACGTCTTTAGGGCTTCCTTCGGTAGATTGTTGGGTATGTTGTGTCGAAGGTGGTCTTGGCGATGTGACTGGACTGTTCTGGCCAGATTTTAGACTGGGCATAGGACTATCACGGTCTTGACCGTTGTTACCAGATACGGACGATACATCACTCTGCGCATCTTCTTCGTATCTGTCCTGAACAGGGGTTGGTTCTACCCTTATGGTTTCCTCGGTTTCTCTTTTAACACCGTAGTCGTCCGTCTGCATGACACAGACTCCATTAATGATAACTTCGTCACCCGTTCTCGTTGGTTCTTGCCATTCTGGGTTAACCCACTGTGGTGCTGCAGGTTTTCTTCTGTTTGATCTAACAGTGGTAGGTGCAGTTGGCGTTTCTGCTGGTTCTCTTTTTATACTGCCAGCCGAACCCTCCGAATCCTCGCTGCCGAGATTGCTCATCGCATCTTCGACATCTTCGTCCTCGAATTCTTGATTGGGCTCTCTTTTCAAGGAATTCATTGATAAGTCAAGCCCAGAGCATTGTTCCTTTAGTGCGTTTCCTACTAGTGCCGCTAAGTTAGGGTTGAAGTACGGAGAATACGGGAGAGGCACGTTGCCCAAACCCAGTCTCTCCTTCTGTATCTCCAGCAGTCTTTGGTTCAAAAGCAATCTAAATTGTACAGGATCGAAGGGTTGGCCAGGCTCCCGTGGCGATTGGGGTTCTGGCTGTCCATGCGGAGTTTGTTGCTTCAGTCTCATTCGATGATTATGGAACCAATTCGTAATTGTTCTCGACGAAAGTGCCAACTCGCCGGCGAGAAATTCAATGGTTGCAACATTCGGATATGGATCGAGTGCGAAGGCCAATCTAAGGGCTTCCTTTTGCTCCTCGGAGAAAAGTACTCTTTGCTTCTTGGCGGACGTCGGTCCTGGACCCGGCGAAGCTGCATGGTAGAACTCAGCAGTATCGTTACTGGAAGTGTCCGAACTGTTGTCGTGTCCTGGACCGCTACTACGCCTTCTTTTATTCGCTTCCCTTCGTTCGTTCTTCAGAGCTTGCAAACGATCGACATTGTGCGCATCCGACAGCCAAAGTTGCATTCTAATGAAAGGCTCGCGTCCTTTTATGCTTAACATGTGCCATGGTTTCGGTTTACTTAGCAGTTCACTGACCGAACCTTGAGACAGTCCGAGAACTGCTTCCCCAAAAATCTTCTGCCCGATATTATTGGCGAGGAGAGCTTCCTTGATCTTCGTTGTGATCGTTTGAGTGTCGAGATCCTGCGTTAGCGCGGCCATTTCATACACGCTCGGTGAAATGTGCGGATGGAGTCCACGCAGTGGCGACTGCGTCATCTGATGATGTGGCGAGTGCAGGCTCATTTGCTGTTGCTGTTGCTGTTGTTTCTTCTGAAGTTCCTGCATACTCAGCTGTGCGTGGGGATGATGAGGACCTGGGGGTGTCAACATCATAGGTGGCGGAGGTTGCGGATGCTGAGGATGCTGAGGACTTTGCTGGGGTGGTCCAAGTTGCATTTGGCTCTCCTGTTGATGTTGCGCTGCTGCTTGAGCTGCTGCTTGGGCGGCTGCCTGTGCCTTAGCTGCGTTCTGAAGTTGTTCTTGTACCAGCTTTGTTGGTGGCATAGGCTTCATTGGTGTTCCGCATGCTGTATAAGCGAGAAAAAAACAATTACTAAGTTTGCCTACATTAGTAGTGTTTTATAGTCCGAAAGCTCTTTTTCGCAAGACGTCAGGATGTTTCTTGCACACTATAATGCACAAAAATGCATAAAATCGTCAAACAATTTCTATGGGTCTTATCCCTCTAAGTTTTCTAGTTCTATCATGGCCGAATTAGGATCATCTAAAGCATATAGTAGCGACTTCTTAATACAGCAGAAGTAACACAGCATCGTGACATCGTGCTTGACACACACTTTCGAGCTCCCAAACTACAATTTTAGTAAAATAACAAAACATCTATATTGACCTGAGTTAAACTTACGAGGCAGGCCGCCGTAGCCGCCGGTCCTCATGAGCTTCTCCGGTGCGATTTTGTACTGGCTCGCCACCAGCTTGTGCACGGCATTATCATCCTCGAGGAACATCTTCATCCTGATGAAAGGCTCGCGACCCTTCTGTGTAAGCATATGCCAGGGTTTGGGCCGTGCGAGAAGATCGGACACGGATCCCTGGGACAAGCCTAGTACAGATTCACCGAACAAACGTTGCGAGATCGAGTACTGGGACAATTGTTCTTTCACCTGGAAATTACACGATTTTAACGCATTGCAATTCAGTGTAAGCGTTGTGAGAAAGTATGTTACCCAAGGAAAGACATACAATTCTACCTACCCTCTTGACAATGTCCTCGGTGTTGAGATTATTATACATGTCGAACTGTTGCTGGGTAATGGGAGGAAGTACAGCTTTCAGCGGTCTCTGATTAGCAGCGTGATGAGTGGGGGTGGACGGTTGACTGATCAGACTGTTCGTGATGGAAGCCATCCTCTGGAGAGGACTGGCAGCAGCCGCGCCAGTGAATTCTTCGTTGGGTGTCATTGCGGGTGGCAGTATCGAATTGCCAAGTGGCGAGCTTGCACTGGAACCACCGGGTGTCGATTGCGGCCCAGTAGATTCTTGTTTAGGCCTTACAAGGGAAAACGCGCTTCCTGCGTGTCTCATCGCTTCCTCCATCTTCTCCTTCTCCTCCTCCGACACGCCGTTTATCATTTTATTCCTCGGGTCCACTTTGCCAAGGCTCAAGTCTTGAACACCTCCGCCATTGGTGGCCAAGTGGTGTTGCTGTAGCGCTTGTTGCTGAAGTGCCAGCAAGCCTGGGAGTACAGGCAATCCTGGAAGTCCTGCTAGCGTCGGATTCTGACCCGGTGCCGCGTTTAGCTTCTGCAGCTCCCGGTGATAAGCATCCAGCGCTAACCGGATGTCCTCCTGCGTGCGCTCTATTCCTTGCAGACCACCTTGAGCCCCACTGAAAAAATGCGGAAATATCGCGCTACGATCAATCGACGTCACGTGCTGTCCTCAATAATAATCAATAGGCCTAACATTACTGAAGCCACGTTAACGATCGACTTTTTCTCTGAACATTAGCCTCTGAATGATTTCTTGTGGCTATTATACGCTCTGTCAAAAATCGTTTTTAACGTGGGAGCGAGTGTTTGCTCCTGACATTTACGTGTTAAGTAACGAAGCAAGTATAGCGGCACATTAATTTTAGCGGAGTACGTCATCTCTCGCGCATAGAGTTTGGTTGGTAGTATCGTGCGGTTTCGCGTGACTCACACGATCCACGGGGATATTCCGTCGTTCTAGATAGATATCTCTTTACGGACAGAACGATATACTGTCGATATATAGCAACGAGAGTATTCTGAATTCCTCGAAACATTTACTCGACCCAAAACGTGAAGAGTTTCATAAAGGGTGAACTCACCTTGGAGGGAAGTCTCTGGGTCCACGAAGGTCCTCGACCCTCCTGCCCATCAGTTTCGCCAGTTCTTCCTGATAGATCCTGACCACCTTCTCCTGCGGAATGTCATCGTTCTCGTACTTCTTCAGTCTCCTGTTTTGGCTATCGAGCCTGTCCTTGCTGAACGGACTCGGACAGCCGATCCTGCTGGGGCTCTTGCTGTCGGCATCATTCGAAACCTCATGCTCGCCCCTCATCTGTAGGTGACCAGACTCCGACAGGATATGCGCCAATCTTTCGTCACTCATTTCGGGCGGACCACCTTCCTGTGGCCCGCGTGTGAACGCTGGCATTCCTTGCTCCTTGCCTGAAACATACTCTACGGGTGAGGCACAACTTGTGACGCGTTCATACTTTTCTTCGTCTTATAAGTATAAGTTGCAATGCTTAAGAATAGGCTGGGCCTTAAAACTTATAAGGTATGAAGACCCAAGCCTTTATGTCTTCTTACTCTCTCTCTCTCTCTCTCTCTCTGTTTCTCTCTCGTTACACTTAAAGTACCGACCGAAGAAGAACGAAACATCGTGTCTAATCGTACCTATAGCCGAATGCCATGCTCGATCGGGGGGGCTAGCAATTAATACAAACGCAAAATCGATATCAGCTTTGAGCGGCAGCCGAAGGCGGAATACACCCCTGCGACGACGATAATTAAAATATCCTCTTCTGGGGCCTCGCCCTTGTGGTCTTCCCCTTGCACGTAGAGGCCAAGAGTCTAATCCTTCTCTACGTGTTTCCCGTTTAATTGACCAATCAGCCCGCAAGATCCAGACGAATCCATCGACCATCGATCAACGCCTTGATTGCTCTCGCGGTTTCCGATCCTTCCTTCTCACCATTACCACGACTTCCGAGTACCGAGACTTTTTCCGGGTGAAACTTAAGAAGCGCGGTGATTAAACTAGCATTGGAATTAATGTCTTTCTTTTTAGATGAAAACTTAAGCAGTGAGTGTGATTGTGCTCGCAGAAATGAGAGATTACGAGGGCCATGATAGAGTCGGTATCGGGGATGCAGAAGAACTGCCTCTAACGCTATAACTAGAGGTAGATGTACACTTTAGATACGTGCATTGTCGCAACGCTTGAATTCGTGCCAGCAAACTTCGACTTATGCCAACGATTTCCCTCGAACGAACCGTACAACCCTCGTGTCTCGGCAGATTCGTGGAGGCTGGCTTTCTGGACCCTCTAACAAAAAGGATCGTTAGATCCTTAAGCTCCTCGAAGCTCCACAGTCTAGCTCCTTTATTTATCTAATATTTCGGCTCACATTTGGAGCGCTGGATTTTCAAGTGCTTTGACGTTCATCCAAGAATAGGAAAAAGTGGGATGTGTCGGTTGGTTCACCAAGATAAAGGACACGATTATCGCCCTATTCCCTTCCTGTCTCTGTGGTCTCTCGAACCGAGTGGACCTTATCGCCTCTGAACAGGATATCATTACTCCCGGCGAGAAGAAATTATCTTCATCTACTAACGACAGGACAATGATTTCGTATAAATTCCTAACGAAGAGCTGAAGAAATTCTCTGACATCTATTCGAAGCACATTGTGCCCGGATCAGATTAAAAGCAGGGAGAGGGGCAACGCGAGAGAAAAAGAGACGAACTTCTTGCGTCAGTAGCTCGACACATTTTTCCACGGCGAGAACGTTACGCTGAAACTTGTGGGAAATTGAGAAATCGAGCATAGAGGGCCGTGTCAATTGCTACCTCCTGCATGATACATCGCTCCCCGCGCTTTCTCACAATTAGGAAAATCAGGGAGACAACTGCCGGAGATAACGAATATGTTCTCCGCCCGGCAAACTCTTCCGAGGGGAATTGACGCTGCGTATTCTTGCTCGTCGTGCTCGCTGCACAAACTTATCGCTACTACTTTCGGCTTCTATTCCCGTAAGCACATTTTCCAATATGTCCATTAGACGCGCTGTCTGACTTTCTATCCTAGTGGTGTGCTCGTGTCACGATGCCAGAGGGGGACAAAAATATGCATCGTCAATTAAGTAGATGCTAAACGATGGCTCTCGATGGCTACAAAGATTTGCTATCCACAAACATTTTTCTTGCTCGATGTTTCATGGAAAAGACTTGAAAGAAGAGATGGAGGATCCTGGCGGGAACGATCGGTGGAAGTGAAGTAACCGATTTCAGCGCGGCGTTCTCCACGCATCCGACATCGAATTCGCACTTGCAACGTCGTTTCACCGTGTCGTGTGGCGAAACGAAGTTACAGCTCGTTTGCGCCGATCGGCTTGTGGCATCAAGTTGTCTAGGCGGGAACGGGGATCGAGGAAAGCGACTGCCGAGCAATTACAGACGGACACAGGACAATGGGCGCGCCGAGGGAAGAGTGCTGTGTACCAGGGCGATTGCCCGCTCTATCTCGAAGGAAATCGTATCTCTGGCGACAATTATACCAGACACCCGGCGAGTTACGTACACGCGCCCGGTGCGTGCCGAGTACTCTCCTATAGCTGAGACGTGTACGTACGCCTATCTACCTGCACGTCTACCGCACACCTTTCGTCTCCTCGCACCCGACGAGGCACGAGTGCTTTGACAATGGCTAATTGCAAAATCTGGAACACTCTCGTGGGAATGCCGGGCGCGCACTGCCGCTTAAGAAATCGGCCGATTGTTCCGTGAAATCCCTGCTCCTCTCGATTGCGACGCTTTCCGAACTCGGTATACGCGCCACTTCACCATTGTTGCACCGAACCCGTGGAAAGTCCGCCGATCCGCGGAGACACTCGCGCGATAATCATGGGAAAGAGCCAGCCACTCGGCATGATTCAATTTTGCGAAACGAAATGAAATGTAGTTCAAACTTAGTGGAATAATAATAAATTCAGTCTCAAGCTACTAGAATAATCGTTGAATTTCTGACGGGGCAATTTCTTTGATGGATAGTATTGTCAGAAGTAGAATGGATCTGTCTGCAATCCAATGGCCAATAAGAAATCATCGTGCGAGCACTGGGAAGATCTGCTGACTTGCACCGAGTGATGGTGTTAGTACAACGAGCGGGGTGAGGCGTCGAGTGATGGAAGGATACGAGCCGATCAGGGAATCTGATAAAATCGGTATAAACTGGAGTAGCCTCACTAATGAACTCGACTCCTTCGAGTTGCGTGAACCCATAGCTATTAACTGTTTTTCCTCTTAAGCAAGAGACGCGCGCCAGCTACTTTAGCGATTTCATTGCCGGTGAAACACTTTGCAAAGAAGTATACGCCTGCATTGGAATATTCTACGATCTTCTATGTGAAATTCTCTCTTAGAATTGGCAAGAAATAATTTCGCTAGGTCGAGTGATAGAAATGAAATGAATATATCATTCCCAACATATACTGATTGTGAGTCAGAAATCTCAACGATTGATATCTTGCACGAAGTTAATGTGCAGACTCGGCAATTTTATTTCAAGACGTCACTGAATCGGTAGAGATTATTTACCAAAGGTGCGCATGCAAGTTCCTTTTTCACGATGATTTTTGCCTCAGTTTCAGTATGAATCACACATTATAAGAGACAAGGTTCTGACAAAAAGCCGGATTTCTGCGCGGTGGTCTTTATTATACGCTCTCTACATTTCATTAATCAATTTCCAGATAATCTCGGGCTTCAGTAATTGGCACTAGAGAAAGAAAGAGAGATGGGAAAAGACAGTGCGAGGGAGAAAGACAGGCCAATTCGCGATTCCGCATTATCTTTTCCTGGCGATTTCAATTTGTCTGTCTGACTCTTACTAGAAAGCGTAGCTCGACTACAAAAGCGTCTCGAGCCATTGTGAAAGTCTTCGAGCGGAGATTCGACCTGCAGAAGAATCGATCCTGTACGTACAGGTTGAGTTGAAAAATCTGGCGCTTTACTTTCTTTATCAGCATCCACCGCGTATGTTCTTCGTTTGACTTTTCATTAGAGCGGTGTCGTGCGTCAACTACGCCTTTGGAGATCATAGCTGGGCACCCTGATAGATAACGCGCTATCTCGCTTTCGGACTAGTTCAACGAACTTTGCCGAGAGTTTTATGGAGCCGATCGCAATACATACGAATCCACTCCTCCTGATTTCGAAATCGTTGTCACTTCCGACTTGTTGACTGTCAGTACGTACATCATGAATTATTCGCAAGGAAAAAATGAGAGGTAGCGAGTATAATTTTAAGCGGGCAGAATAGTACAATTCTGGCCTAATTAGCTCGATCGTTGTTGCTCTATTAAAGTAACTACGCTGAAATTCGGTATCGCTTGGATGTCGTATTAATTAATCGGCGAACTCCCGATCTAATTATGTGTCGCGATACTTCGCCGCAGTATACCAGGTACCCCAAAATGCAAGAATAGCTAGCCAGGTCGCGTGGCGCTTCGAGCGAAATAATAAGGCATCCCTCCGATTGTTTATTTTCGCCCTCGCTGTTCTCTAGCAACATCCATCCCGTTAATCATTTGAAAAATCTACTTTTGCGTAGTCGCGGCGACGTCACCGAAAATAGCGAACCACTGCGACACGCTCCTCTTCGCCCGATTAAATCCTCTGATCACCCTCTCCCCTTCATTCCTTACTCTCTTACTCTTCCCGCCGCTCTTCTCTTTCTCTCTGTTTATCGCAATCTCTCTTGTCGGAAGAGGCATTCTATTTTCACGCGACAATATATTGACGCTTCATCCGAAACGGCGGAGTCCGGTGTAACTGTACCTTAGCGAAACTGTCGCATCGAGTGAGCCTCGAGGCAGCGCGGACTGACTCTGGAATCCGCTCGCCTAAGCGGCGAGAAATGAAATCCCGGGCGATAAACAGACTTGGATTCGTACCAACTATCTTTATTACGGTAATCCGAGCGGGCGACGGTGCGTTGCTCTTGGAGGAAGCAAGCTCTGCCCGCTTAGATCAATTGTCCTCTAGAGCAAGCGCGGTACACCGCTCGAGTCTGAAAGGTGGAGATGGTGCGAAGCTCGTAATAAACTGTGCTGGACGCGTTGAATACATTGTCGGCCAAGATTCAGATATCTTTGTTAGAGGATTACTAGTCGTGTCATTTTTCCTTGCTCAAATCGTTCGTGCGAATGCTACCAGTTCGAATGAGTCATATTACTGCCGCTTCTGCCGGACAGCTACCAACTTGCCCGGACAGGGGTTCGTCAATTCCTACGAAAATTCATGAAGCTACGAGCACTGGTTCGATGTAGATTTCAAATTCGTTCTGCTTTTGAGAGCATTTTGAAACAACTTTATAGCAATGGATCTGAAGATGTAATATCAAAGCTGCACCAGATTGCCCTATAGAATTACTGGAGAGTCGAGTTCAACAGATCACAATAGCGTTTTGTGGCGAGAGATCAGTCCTACACAGTAGGTCGGTCTGTCTAAACGGCAATAAGTCGTTAGCAGATGTATTTAACGCTGTGAGAACTTGGCCCGACACTCGCTCTTGCCGCACTGCCCGAGACGGGCCTTTCACGCCCGAATAAAGCCGCCTGATTTTTGCCCATAAATCACTACTGATTAGGGAACTTTCGGACAATGCGCCAAGTATATTTAGCCCATTGAGAGGGGCCGTCAGTGCCTCGTAACAAAACACAAAAGCCGACGACGCGGTGAAGGGAGGCAATAATTAGCGATCAAAACGTTGTCCGAGGACACTGGGCCCTAATGACGCACCGCTTTCTTAATATCGACGCCAATTAGTGTCGATGCCACCGATTTATCGACAGGCTCCTGCCGGTCGATTGTCTAGTCAAATTAGTCATTTGTCAGGGCTATTCTATGAATTTGTCATTTCGAGAACAAAACAAACGGAATTTCACAATTGGAAATCTCCTAAACAGTAAATAGTGGATAATACGAAATTGACAACAACATCAGAGACTGCATGTACGATTTGTGAATCCTCCCTTGTATTCCGAGCTCCGTTCTTCTCCTCTTATCTACCCCTTTCTTACCCGGGGAAGCATCTGCGAATCTCACCCTCGCCTAGAAGTCATCCCCAGCTTCCTACTCCCAGGAGCTATTAGTCTAAACAATATGGCTGCCAAACGCAGCAAACAATCGATAGGGAGGGAACAAGGTGCGCCAACGGGCTGTATAATTTAATTAAGGCCATTACCGAGGAACTCAAACGTCATTGGGAAATGAGAGTTCACCGGCTGTTCACTACGCGACCAGGAAGATCAAGTCGGTGTTAATGCACGCATTAGAACTTACTGTTTTTCTCAGCTTCATTAGCATATTATCGACAGCAGCTATCAAATTACTCGCGGTAATATCGTATGGGTAGTTCGATAATGTGTAATTGAATAATACTAATCAATGGAGACAACTGAATGCCTCTACGCCGTGTGTACACACGATCCCTGAGAGACAGGGCTATCAAAACAGCCTGTTGCGCATCTTGCAGCTCCGCACGAACCTGATCGCCCACCACGTATCGGAAATTGTGCGGCATACTTTGCCAATCAATGCATCGCATCCTCTATCCATTTACTCAATGGGATCCTTCTTAATAAAATACTACGAAGTATGTGTAATCTGTAGCGCGAGAAATGACGAACGGACGGCTGTCATATTGGACAGATATATCGCAAATCGCGAGAGGGATGGGACTTTCTGTAGAACGAGAGCATTGAACCTTTGCTCTCCGCGAGCGAAACTAAGGCGGCAGTGGAAACACCATCGAGGCACCCGTATTAGATAGACGAAAGGTTAACTGATAGATATCGTGGTTAGTGGTTCGGCGAGGTGGATTATTGGCAGTGCGAGAGGCGAGCAGAGATTCTCTCGGAAGACATGTCAATCGGCAGATCGGCAGCGGCGAATGCGAACGAGCACATATCCTTTATCATTTTCAGACATATAAAAGCTATTCTCATACTTTATAAAAACAGACAAATCATATACAAATTATAGTTCGTTCAGCCTCCGCCGCAACCGAGATTTCGTTAAGGCGCTCCAAGAGAAGGCAGACACGTGTTGGTAGTCGCGCGGGTCAAGTATGAAGAGAGAAGAAACGGAGAGCGAGAGCAAGAGCGAGAGAGTGTATGAGAGAGAGAGAGAGAGAGAGAGAATGAGAGAGAATGAGAGAGAATGAGAGAGATGAGAGAGATGAGAGTGAGAGTGTGTTGGAGAAGATGTTACTTACCCTTCTTGGGGATCAAAGACTTGAGCAGCATAACAGCATTCTCGTCGCAAGCCCATCCGTGCATCTTCCTGTAGCTGTCGCGTCCCTTCTCGGTCAGTTTGTCCCAGGGTTTCGGCTTGCTGAGGAGTTCGCTGACGGTGCCCTGGCTCAGTCCGAGCACATATTTGGCAAAGAGTCTTTGGCCGATATTATGTATCGACAGGAGTTCCCTGACTCTTCTGGCTATGTGGAGGGTGTCGAGATTCTGGGAGGCGTACTTGTCCATGTTGTAACGAAGCATCTCTTGAAGCCTGGCCTCCATGGGGTCGCCCTTCGGTATGAGGGATTCGCCGAGCCTGCCGGCCATGCCAGCCGCGCCGAATTCATCCCCGAATCGGAAGGGGTGGGTCCGGTCATCGAAGCGAAAGGGGCTCTTCAGAGTGTCCAGCACGCTGAGGCTGCCTATGTTGTTATTGGTGAGGTGGTGGCTGTTGTTGTTATTGTGGCAGGACTCTTGATCAGCTGGGCTTTTGGGTGGCGGTGCGTTGGGGAGGCCAGGCGTGATGCCACCCCCATTGACCGAGGTCGTGGAGCTGGTGGTCTCGACCATTGAGGTGGGTGGTTGGAAGCTTGGCGGTGATGTGAGAGCCGTCGTGGAGGACGGTGTTGGCGGCGCCGGTGTCTCGTGACCGGACACCGGGGTCGGCGCTTTCTCAGCAGCGTCGAGGCAGCCGAGTGGCGTCGTTCCTAGCGGCGTGTTCGACTTGGCTGGCGTGTTGGAGCTCGGTGAGGGATCTGTTGGTGACGGAAGATGATTTAGACTACTAGGTGCCGTTGGCGGATGTAAACCGATAAGCGGTTGCGTTTGCGGCAGCTGCTGTTGTTGCTGCTGCTGCTGCTGCTGCTGCTGCTGCTGCTGCTGCTGCTGCTGCTGCTGCTGTTGCTGCTGCTGCTGCTGCTGCTGCTGCTGCTGTACTTGTTGGGTAAGTTGGCTAATTTGGCTGGATTGTTGCTGCTGTAGCGATTGCTGCTGTACTTGTTGGGATTGCTGCTGCTGCTGCTGCTGTTGCTGCTGCTGCTGCTGCTGTTGGTTCATGATAGACCTCTCCAAAGTCCGCCTCCAGTTGGCGACGATCTCCTCGCCGAGGAAGGAGCCGAAGGTCTCGACGTTTTGGAGAGGAGGTGGGAAGAGGAGACTCGAGGTCGTCGAGGTCGCTGAAGAGGGTGTGGGGGTGGATCGCGGAGGCACGGAGGCTGATGCTGGGGGTGGTGGCGGTGGTTGCTGGGAGGACACGTGGGTGGAAGGTGGCACACCACCGACCCCGTGGGGCGAGGCGGTAGAGGCGCGCTGCAGGGGTGACGATAGTCCACCTGCAACCACCAAAAACACAAGGGGCCGCGTCAACACGAGCTACTCGAGCACGCATATCACATTCTACTAGTCTTACGACTCGCGATGGGCTTCGGCATTCTCATTCGACACTTCCATCATTTTACCGTTCTCCGCGCGCCTTTATTCTTTCTCATTAAAACAACCTAGCAACACTCGAAACCTTCGCCGATAACCGAAACACTCTTTCTCAAACGAGGAACGACACGATCCCAACCGAAGCAATGCTATTACTAACTGTCCATCGCTCTCGGAAGGAGCAGTGAGCGAAATCAAACGCTGGGAAACGGATGGCACAGGATGCTGATCTAACTACTTGAGAACAATATCTACCAACCAATTCGATACTCTTACTACCAACTGGACGTGTGAGCGCATAGGATAAATAATCTGCAATACGAAATAAAACAAAGAATGCCGAAGGAAACCCCGGTGGCGAAGCACAAAATCAGGGAGGAAGGAAGCGAACGCCAGAAGCTGCTCAACGAGGGGTAGAGTAAAATCATCGGATGATTTGACACGGAAATTGCGGTGGGGGGTCTATGTGTGTGTATGTGTATGTCGGGGGCGGAGGGGGGTGGGTGGGTTGACGTAGCGCGATATCTCTACGGTGCCCGGTGTTCCGAGTGTATTTCATTTAGCTCCCTCGGATCGCACACTTGTTGTCCCGTTCTCGTATACTATGCACGTGTCTATCGGACGAGCGATCGATTCACAATAAACTCCATCCCCAAAACAATGGCACACGGCCCGTTCCGGCCCGGGGGGCCGGCAAATATTGCGCGCATCGTCCACGAATTTGCGTGCACGAGGAGGTACCGCGCGTATATCCCAGTTCGTGCGGATGGTTGCACTCCCGGCGAGGAGAGAGAAATAAAGAGAGAGAGAGAGAGTGAGTGAGAGTGAGTGAGTGAGTGAGTGAGTGAGTGAGAAAGGGAGGGAGGGAAGGAGGATGGAGTTGGAGAGGAGGATGGATCGGAACGGTTTGGCAAACGGTCTGAACTGAGCGGCGCTCCGGTGGGAGCCGAAAGGGTTAACGTGCGTTCGGTTGCGTTAGTACTTTCGGCGGGGGTACGCTAATACGCGCGTACCGGGCGAAGAGAGCGGCTCGAAAAAAAGTGCAGCCTAAGCAGCGAAGGATCGAGCGAACGGGGTGCGTGTAACACAGAGACAAACGGGAGATGGTGACAGTCGGGCGAAATTAGGGAGGAAAATAAGAGCGCACCGTGTGTGTTGGGAACGCACGGGAAAAGTAAAACGGGAGGGTGAACGGGGAGGCCGAAAACAGTGGAGATGAAAGAAGGGGTTGAAGAAAACAGAGAGCGAGAGTGAGAGAGTAAGAGTGCGAGAGAACAACAGAATGAAAGTAAAGAAAGAAGTGCGGCAGAAAGAGGGGCTGAAAGAAAAGTGTGAAGACAATGGCAAGCAGAGTTATTTCTCGTTGTTCTTTTCTCGGTTAAGCTCCTTCAGTCATCCCTCGTTCTTTACGCAAAGTGTTCTCTTGCGATCGCGTTGCGTGACTCGTGTCCTGATTCTCATTGTTATTCAATTCTGAGCCCATCGACGCAGCCTCGAAGTGAGAGAGTCGGGGACCGAAGATCGGAGCAGTGGCGCAGGAATTGTACGAATAAACTCATTTGGCAAAAAGTTCCTCATTTATGAGCGTTAAATGACTTTCTATACTATCTACCGACCACTGGCACAAATTCAGTGTCTACCATTCTCCGGCATCAATTCATGATAGGAAATTCCTGCGCTACTGCGGTCGCTCAGACGGAACCGAAAAATTGTTCGGTTCCAGGACGAAAGTCGAGCACCGACTCGACTGGTAGGAGGTTTGTACGCGCAGGAAAAATCTGGCATCGAACTTACCGAGTGCGTCTGGCGTGCTGGTAGGCTTCAGGCTCTCGGTTTGCTGAAGCGCCTTCGAGCGTTCCATAAGAAGGTGCTCGAGGCTTTTGCCGGGCTCGCCAGTCGGTATTTGGGAGAGGTCGACCGACCTTAGCACGCTAATCTCGCGCTTCAGCTCATCATAGTCCCGCTGTCGCTCCAATTTGCTTTCGAGTCTGCTGATGTGCTGTCGACGTGCTTCGAGCTCCTCCTCGAGCCGCGCTGTCGCTTGTGCGCTCGTCTCCTGAAGCCGCTGCAAGCTCTGCTGTAACCTGGACACTTCCTCGACCAATTGGCTGATCTAAAAGCAGAAACGAAACACCAATTAATACAAGCAATCCTCATAATTCTTCTCTTAAAATATTCTTTATTAAGAGAGTCTCTTATTCTCAAATTGCATAAGGTCAGAATGCCTGTACCACGATTGGCGCGAGCGATTCTCGTGTCATCAGCGATCTCGATAACGAATTCCTCCATAAATTTTATATTGTATACCGCATGTTCGAGCGAGGACTACCTCGATATTAATCCGTATCGCGTTAACTGCACGAAGTGTTTTGCGCGCGACGAGCTTAATTGCATTAAAGGTCGCCCGGGCACACGCTATCACTTAGGGAAACAGTCGGTTTCCCGGGCATCATTAAGTGGCCGTTTTCAGAGCGGGCCTGTCACGAAGTCGCGATCCTCCTGCATTGGTATTTAAGCTCAAATGGAACGTAATCACATTATCATCGATGCAAACATCGTCGGCACATTCTCTCGACAGAGGGAAAAAGAGAGAGAGAGAGGAAGGGAAGGAGGGGGTGGGGGGAAGAGCGAGATGGCAAGGGACTCTGTTGGACGGGCGATCTACTTCGGGAATCGTTTAACTGGCGGCGTACTGGCTAAGGAGCTTAGCAGGAGCTCTTTATTAATTTTATCGGGAATATATACGGAATCGATATCGGCCGCTTAGCGGCAGGTATGCCTTTAAATCTCGGTAAGTCGGAATGTAATTACCCGGGATTAGCTCGCTCTCGCGCTCAGATCGATTCTTATTAAGCAGACGGGAGCCGGTGCGCGCGCGGATTAATTATGTACTTATGGATCTCGAGTAATTTACGACGCGTGTCAGCGGTACCTCAAATATCTCATCGTCACTCGATCGTACGTCGAGCTATTGGCAATCCTGCAATTCCCACGGGTGTTTTCCGACACTTGCGAATGCGCCCTGGCACAGCCTGACTTCGACAGACACAAGGATGCCGTGGCGGGAGCGGAAAATTGGGGAAACCTGGTTGTCAGTCAGGCATGATATTAGAATGGTTATGGCAACGGTGCCTCTCCATTACACATTGATCGCGCGTCATCAATAAGCTACTGTTGCCGTCATCGCCCGATCGGGAGCGACCTTTCACTCAGTCGAGCACTCCGATACTCATACACCCTACTTTTCCAAGCGGCACCTATACTCCTTCCAGCGACAAAACCTACAGGGTTTCCAATGAGCGCTCGGTTACAATTGCCACTCAGTGGAATCGAGCGAATCGAACCTAATGAGCGCGCGCGCGCGCAATCAGCAATCGTCGCATCGATGCCAACGCCTTCTTTGTCAGGGCTCCCATTGGAGACAGACTGCAGTCTCCGCGTCAACTACAAGACTTTCCATCGATGAGCAAGGGGCTTAAAAACGGTCGCGGGTCGAGACCAGGAATTCATATCCGATACGTTCGTTGCTGGCGTATAAATCTCGGATGCATGCGTGCACTCGGCTGTCAGTATGTGCACACGCTGGCGAGTCAATGGGGGAAAAATTACCCCGGCGAAATAAAGCCGAGCACGCTTCGCGCGCGCGGCAATCCCTGCGCTTTCGCGCCCGAAGGCCGCGATCAATCGCAATGAATCGCTAGCACTCGAAACCTATCCACATGTGTTACCAGCCTACCCACACCACCACCGTCACTGGAAGCCGGGATTCAAGGGTGTGGATAACGCATGTGATACGTGGACGTAGCAGCGAGTAGTGCGTGTGCCTGTACACGAACATGTCGGCGAAAATATGAGCGTCGTAGCAGCGCATAAGGGGTGAGACGAGAAGAGGGGTGTAAGGGAGAACGATGAAGTCGAAGCGATGGGACGATTTGAAGCTGAATGCATTTTGCACCCGGAGAATGAAAGAGCGAAAGAGATAGAGAGCAGGTGGTGCAACGAACTACGTGAACAGGATCGCATCAATTGTTCTCTCCCGACGAGGCATCGCCTACCATCCCCGTCGCCGTGATGCTCGTTCACCCAGGCTTAATTCAGGTGCGAGGCTTCAATTTTGCAAAATTCACACCTCCACTTGCAAGTGACTCCAATCTCCGCTGCTACAAGCTTCTGGATATTCAAAGGTCGGCTTCACCCTTCTATAAATAAATGTCGTGTGTCAAAGCTACCTTTGACTTTCGATTTTTACTTTAAACGCGGGGTTAAAGCTTTTGGTAGGTTATACGCGTCGGTCGATTAATTGATTATCAGGATACAATATCCTCGGTTTGTCGTATGCCAATCGTAGGATAATGGGTTTCTGGTTAGAGGAAGGAGTATAAACCCTTTGGAGGTTCGAACCCTTCGGCGTTCGCGTGCCGAGCGACCTGCCTGCGTCGATCTAATGAAATTATCCACTTGTTTCTCGTTGCTTCTATAAACTTTGTGAATCATCGTGAAATCGAAGATCGTTGACGCACCGGGAGCTTTTTTACTCGCTGGTTTATTTATCGGGGGCGGCTACCTGTCGATTGTCCTTCGCTCCACCTATAATCGATAGACGCTTGCACGCTCGCCGCTTACTTTCGCGTGTGTCGCACACCACTCGCACGAGTGACCCTTGCATACTAGAATTTTATTGAGGAGGACTGAAGTTATAAATGTGTAGGTACCGGTGAAAGCCAACCAAACTAGAGAACGGAGCTCAGGTGATGGAGAAGTTTTCTAAGATCAAGTTAAAATAAGAAAGGAAATAAATGATAATTATTTGTAAGCGCTTGAAGTTTGTGTCGAAGATTTCTAAGAAGAAAAATAGAGGAATGGTAGCGTGCCTTTTGCTCGAGAGTAGAACTGAAAAGCCAACTGTCTTCGTTCCTGTCTAACTAGCGGAGCAGTGGAACTCGGTGCTGGGTCGCCTCGGATATCGATAGCATTAATAACCAGGGTTCACTGAGTTCGTTCGTGTCGTCATACCGCGGCAAATGGCGTGGTTTCGTTAAATTTAACGTCCCCGAGTCGTTCGTAAAAAACAGCCGACCCCTCGTCTGGCGTGACTGCATGCACTTGCCCGCACTGACTTTCGATCTTTGCTGCGGATCGGACTCGTGGCTTCATCAGAGTGGGATGATTTTCTCTTCCTGCCAAATGGAAAGTCGTAAAATTTGTTCCACTAGCTTTTAGATTTCCCGATCCATCCATGTGCATATCGTGAATCCACCGACTGGTCAATTCTTTTATGATTGCACAAGCAACCTTAATGCTACCTCGCTGGGCCTCTCACATTGCCAATTGGCTTTGACATTTAACAGGCATTCCTATTCAGCTGGAAAATTCGTAAGAAGGAGCGCTCGTCAGCGTCGTCGCTGTTTAATACGATTTTTACGAGAGCACGTATAAAGAAGGGGTGAAGATGGAATGGCCGTGAGGAGAGGTGGAGCGAGAATAAATCGCGTCCCATCCACGTCCTTTTCCTCATCAGAACAATGTCACGGGTAGAAGGAGAGCCGCTCGTTAGCGAGATAGACGACTGAAGGGAGGTGCCAAGGTACCAGGCGTACGTATGCACGTGAGTATGTTACGTATCCAGACACACATAGACACGTACCAGCCGAGCAATGACCAGCGGGGCTCCAGTGCGAGGCACGAGGGGGTATGCAATAACCCCGTACATTCAAAGGAGTACACATTCACGGGGAGAGGGTAAAAACAACTGGAGCTTGATCGATGCTCGCCTCGAGACACCGAGGGACGAGACAGAGATAGAGAGAAAGAGAGTCAGAGATTGTGTGTGCGTGTGCGTGTGAGTGTGTACGGTGGCCGGCCGGTCGGTCGGCAGGTGATGGCGAGGATGAAGCTGAGTCGGACCGGAAGACATGATCGGCCGTATGCAAATTGAAGCGTGGCCGGCGAAACGAGCTAGATTGAAGGGAAGAAGCCGCGCGCGAACGCGTTGCTCGGCGGGGGTGGTGCGAAGTCGACTGGAGGGTGGCTGACCCTCGGAGAAAGGGGATGATCGGTGTCGGTGGAGCTCCGAAGTAGCCGGGCGCGCGTCGGCATTGTTTCTTGACCGTCGACGTACTCGCCCGACCATTCTTACCCTTCGTCACCCCTTTCTCACCCGGCTCACAGCCGCCCGCCAATCCACCCCCTCGGCCCCCCGTTCTCGCCGGAGCACCGTGATTTTTGCTATTTGCATTATATAGGCGTCGGCAGGCTTTGTTTGTCGAGCTATTGATCACATTTTCTCTCCCGCGGTATAATCAATCTTCACGCACACATGCGCTGCCTTTCTCGCACTTAGGTGAGCCCGCTCGCTCGCTCGCTCGCCCATCCCGAAAGGGTTGCGCGCCGATGGCAGAGCGGTGGCGGTGGCGGCCCGTAATCGCCAACGTGTGTGCGGGTGTGCCAACGTGTGTATACAGCGGCCGCACCGACGTCGACGTCGTCGACGGCGACGGCGGCGGCGGCGGCGGTGGCGGCGGCGTCCTCCTCCTTCTGGCGAGTGGGGAGCAGCCGAGCAGCGGCGGTTCACCGATATATCCGCACACCGTCCTACATTAGAGAACCCCCTTTCTCAGCCGGAGCGTGCGTGTGTGCGTGTGAGCGTGGTGGCACAGGCACACACTTGCTCGCGCGCACACAGGGCCGCCGAGCGATGCCGAGGGTGAGATTACGGGGGGAGAGAGAGCAAGAAGGCCGTTTGCTTCGTATTAATTTTCGTGGCCTGTCCACCAATGATGCGCCGCCGGCGCGGGATCGTTATGGCTGTCGAAACTCGCGTCCACCACGTTTCGTGGTTTCGCGGCTATCTCTCCTTTCTTGCGCGCTGGGATCGATGTCGGCCTGCCCGAGAACCGAGAGATACCCGAGGTAAATACACCAAGCCACGCGTGCCGGCTACCCGGAGGACCGACAGCACCCCCCCACCATCACCCCTCTATCACACTATTCTTGCTTTTATACCTATCAATTAACGCCGCGCTCCCGTACGATTCTCGAATAATGCTGCCGGCCCACTGTCCGTACTCGTTAATTGCCGCTGCTAGAACGACCCTATCACTGCCCGTTTCTCATACAATAAATGCGCAAAACTGTATAACCCGCTGCAACGAATGCAAATGGAATTATTGCGCGCATGGGTATATCCAGCGATGATTGAATGGATCAGTCGAACTCTCAGTAAAGCTCTCTCTTATTGGAGACGATTCTCGTGACAGTTAGTAAAGTTTTCACGTTCCAGCGAACTCGGCTTTCCCCAGGGTGTCCGTCCGACACTTTTCTTAACGGTCGAAACTGCAGGAGGCTGCAGTTTGCCTGGTCGTTCCTTGGCTGAACATTCATGATTCCTCCGGCTGTTGCAGCCACTCGGCGGAAGTTGGTCGGCTGGTGGGGCTCGTCATTACCGTGGCGGCGTTCGCCGGTAACGGATTTTATTTTTGCCTCGCGAGGCAAGGATCGAGAGCACGGGCGGCGGCGGCGGTGGTGTACGGCGGCAGCGTATCCTCCGGCTGGCGAAGCATCCCTTTGGGCCGAGAAGGGAATCTCACTGGCATGGCAGGCTTCTCTCTTCCTAGTCTCCTTTTCTCGCCACAGGAGAATGCCAATTAAAAGCCCGGCTTGGAAAGAAAGCCCAATCGATAGGAGGCGGCCCGTATATCTCTTTCTCTCGCTTCTCTTCCCGTGTGCCTCTCACCTCTTTCTCGTACTCCTGCTTACTCCCATACTCTTTCGCTGGTCGGACGTGGGTAGTGAGGCAGCCGAACCGAAGGGTTGCCCAAACTGGGAAGTGGGAATTATGGGCAGGATTAATATGCAAGGACTGGATACGTGCGGTAGCAGGAGGTGGAGG